>CM046458.1:60305578-60770578 GCA_025506515.1 Flaveria trinervia | reverse complement strand
CTCGGTACATGGTGACATCCACCAGATCACCATTTTCATCGGGTGCTACGTTATGGTTTGTAGCAAGTGGAGTCCCAGCTGCGGAAGCATTCTCCATATCAAACCAACTTAGAATATCACCTACATACTTGGTCTGATGTAGAAATATGCCCTTTGGTGTCTGATCCACCTGTAACCCGAGAAAGAACTTCATCTCTCCCATGGCACTCATCTCAAACTCAGCTTTCATTACTGCTTCAAATTCTTTAAATAGTTTTTCGTTTTTGGGACCAAAGATTATGTCATCAACATAAATTTGAACAAGCAGTAAGTCACCATCCTTTTCTTTGATGAATAGTGTACAGTCAATCATTCCTCTACGAAATCCATGTTTCACAAGATGAGTTGAGAGTTTTTCATACCATGCTCTTGGGGCTTGGTGGAGCCCATAGCGAGCCTTGTCTAGTTTGTAAACTCTGTCCTCATGATACGGATCCTCAAATCCTTCGGATTGACTGACATACACTGTCTCCTGGATTTCACCATGAACAAATGCACTCTTTACATCCAGTTGATAAACTTTAATCTTCATGTAAGAGGCTATGCTAGGAAGATACGGATTGCTTGCATTCTCGCCAAAGGTGCAAAGACTTCATTGTAGTCAATCCCCTCGACTTGTCGAAATCCTTGAACTACAAGTCGAGCGTTGTTTCTGATTATGACCCTTTGGTCATCATTCTTGCATTTCAAAACCTATTTGGTGCCAATGACCTTAGCACCTTTAGGTCTATCCACCAGTTTCCATACACCTAACTTCTTGAATTGAAGAAGTTCTTCTTGCATGGCACTCACCCATGCCTTATCGTTTAGGGCTTCACTGACATATTTTGGCTCAAATTGAGACACAAAACATTGATACACACCATTGTGAATATACCCCTTTTTCCATTACCAAGGCATAATCAGCTGAGTATAGCTGATTTCTTGTCTGATCTCCTGATCTTACATCCCCATGACATTGTCCAGAGGACGATAAACATTTAAGCGTGATCCAGGAGTGGTGGGTACAACTACCTCATGATCCAGATTGTGAACAAATGGGTCGGTATCTAAGGCAGTGGGAGTGTGAGGTTCTGAAGTGTTACAAGCATCAACATCAGATGCTTGTGCACTTGCAGTAGTAGGAACCTATTCCTCCTGATCTACCTGATCGTTCTCCATGTCTTCATCATCAGAGGAAGATTCACTTACTTCCAGTGCTCCCCTTGAATGACTGGAAGACTCACCTTGTGAACCTAATGTTGTTGAGTCTTGTGATGGTGTGTTTAAGACATCATACATCATTTTGGTTGCTAACTCATCTTCAGGAGTGGGGGAGAAGGATGTTGAAGGACTTAAAGAATCCATCATAATCGAAGAAGAATATGGGTCCTTTGCCAGCAAGGAGGGTGGTGTATCTCTGAACGTCGACGTTGCACCACACTTGTACTTGACCCATGAGTTGTCGTAAACTCTCTTATTCGGTATATTGTATCCTAGAAAAATTCCTTCTTCAACCTTCTCGCTGAACTTCCCTGACTGAGTTTTCTTCAGAAGAGTACATAGTGCTCCAAATGGTTAGAGGTACTCTAGATTAGGTTTACGTCGTTGCAGTAACTCATAACACGTTTTACCATGATGCTTGACCACAAGGACTTGATTTAGGGTGTAACATGCATTGGCAACTGTCTCATTCCAGAATTGAATGGGTAGTTTTGAGTCTGCTAGCATCGTCCGGGCTATCTCTATCAAGTTGTGATTCTTTCTCTCAGCAACTCTGTTCATTTGAGGAGTGTAGGCAGATGTGAACTGGTGCACAATTCCTTTTTCTTTGCAGAATGCCTCCATCCATTGGTTCTTGAACTCGGTAGCGTTGTCTGAGCGAACTTGTCATACCTTTAGCTTGTAGAGTGACTCCAATGTAGTTACCAGATCTTTGAATGATTCAAATGTCTTTGATTTGGATTTCAGAAACATCACCCAAGGGAATCTTGAGTAATCATTCATAACTACATAGCAGTACAAGTCGCGAGTAATACTCCTCGTACTGACTGGACCCAACAGATCCATGTGTAGAAGCTCAAGAGGCAACTCAATGGAATTAACTTTCTTAGCCTTATGAGCCTTCTTGGTCTGTTTTCCTTTCCTACAAGCGACACAGAAATCCGGTAGTTGGAAGTTCTTAACGTTTACTCCACGCACTAGATCATTCTAGATCAAGTGATTCATCTTCCAGGGATTTATGTGTCCCATTCTCCTATGCAAGGAGATGGAGTCTTTCTCTGTTGCCTTTGACAAGAAGCATTGTACTTGATGATCAGTAGTGGAGGCCTTTGATAGATCCAAGACATATAGATCATTATATCTTGATGCTGACATTAAGACCTGTTCCTCCAAGATTACACAATCCTTTTTCAACACATAGCACTTCTTGTTATCAAACACTACCTTAAATCCTTTGTCACAGATTTGGGATACAGAAAGTAAGTTATTTTGAAGTTGTTGAACATAGTTTACCTTATCAAATTCATTTTCTGGTTTCCCACTTCCCCTTGAGCTGTGATATAACCTCCTTTATTTCCAGCAAACGAAATGTGTCCTCCTTTAATTTGTTTGAAATTTGACAAGAGAGACAAGTTCCCCGTCATGTGCCTTGACGCTCTGCTATCAACAATCCAGGAATTTGTAGAAGCACTATAGCGGACATCGTGCACATTTGAAGGAAATGTTTAGTTTAGGTTAGGGACCCAAGCCTTAATTGGCTTGGGTGACCCAGAGGCATCACACATCATAAATTCTACCCACTGTCCA
Source organism: Flaveria trinervia (assembly GCA_025506515.1). NCBI lineage: Eukaryota > Viridiplantae > Streptophyta > Magnoliopsida > Asterales > Asteraceae > Flaveria > Flaveria trinervia. The sequence continues at coordinate 60,767,749 of CM046458.1, read as the reverse complement.
TTTGAGGGTGAGGGAAAGTCTATTTTCTTCTTGTTCTCATTATTAGACACTGTACTTGATTTTTCCTTCTATAAGCCAGTTTTGTGTAAGGCCTGTTTGTGATAAACAGACGATTGGTTTACAGTTTGAACTTTCTGTTCACTAATCCTTTTTGGTGGAGTTATAGAGATCCGTTTCGAAGAACTTGGTTTAGTGTCATGAAGTTCAACTTTCTTCCTTCGTGTCTGATAGCAAGGACAATAAGAAGCGATGTGTCCATACTTTCCATAGTTGTAGCGTGATCTACTTTCTATCAGTTGGTGGAACTGTTTCTGTGGGGAAGTGTATGACACATTTGTAACTTTAGTCTGTTTGGGTTTTGGCACTTCTTGTTTAGATGTTTTAGATTCTTTAACAAAATTCATTGTTTGAACATTTGAACATCTTTACCCTTTTGTTTATTTGGACTAACACATGGTGCATAAGGTTGGTTAACTTGTTTGGACTTTTTGGGTTCAAAATTAGAAATGTTAGAACCTGACTTCACCTTAACCTTTTCAAATTTCTCATCCAAATTAACGACAGGCATCTTACCTTTAGATTTTAAGGTGGGCTCCTTCTGTTTAGTGGCAGATTCCTCTGATTTACTCGTGGAATCTGGATCACTAACTAGAGGAGCGGACACCACATAATCCTTGACAGGGTTGTTATTTACTAGTCTACATTTAGCATTTAACATTGTCTCATGTGGTGGTGGAACCACTTTGTATCCCAACCCCTCCCACTGTTTCGTTCTCTCACTAAGTGTTGGACTATATGAGAAGAACTTGTCCAACTGTGCAGTTTTTGTTTTATGAGTTTACTTCTACTTCCAAAACTGCTTTTTCTTTCTTAGTTGTTTCTAGGGAGTTTAAATAGAACTTTATGTCATTTTCTTGGTTGAAAGCAACAACTTCGGTTTCCTTTAGTTGTTATTTAAAAGCTCTATTTTCTCTTTATAACTGTGCCTATTTTGTTTTAAAATTCGGTTAGCCTCTGTGCACAGTTGTAAGTCATTTACTAAGCTATCATTGTGATCTAATAACCTAGCAAATTTTGAATCTATGCTTTCTCTAAAGTTATTACATTCATTACAAGCATAATTATCATAAAGTTGGTCTGTGGTACTTACCTGAGAAGGTTCGGTTGAATCACCCATCATCGCAGAGTTAGACTTCTCAGTTGCTGGTGATTCTGAAACTGTAATTCTGAGATCCTCTTCATTCAGGTGAGTGACCACATTAGCAGTATCTTCATGGTCTGATATTACTAGTTCAACTGCTATATCACCTTCACTTGTAGTGTCATCATCCAAAACTTCAACATTTGCAATGTTTGACACACCCGGGGATGCAAAACGAAAGGTCCAATCTTGATCTTCATCATCTAGTGTAGTCAAAGCCTTAGGATCTTTGCTTGATGATGCAACTTCACTTATGGGTTTGTCTTTACCGTTGAATGATAAGAAAGGATTACTATTACCTGTCTTCTTGGGCTTCACACATTCACGTTTGAAGTGCCCCTTTTCTCCACAGTTGAAACAGGTAACTTCGGTTTTGTCGAAACCAAAAGTTGTATCCTTTGAAGCTATCAAGTTCTGCCCAGTCTTCTTCATAAACTTCTTGGCTCTTCGAACAGCACTTGCCAACGCCCACATAATGTACATTCTTTCCAGTTCATTCTCGTCCACTTGCTCTTAATCCTCATCAGCCAGATGGCAATTTCCGATCTTTCCTGCAACTAGACCATGATAAGAATGAACAACCGTAACTAAGAGGTCCATATGCTCCTTTGCAACCTCCACAGTGAAATTCCTGAGATTCTCGGTCTTCAACTTCATAGTATTTGATTCAGGTACTATATATTGGGTGCTAGATGACTCTGACGTTTCAGATCCTGAATTAGAGGCTTGCGGAGGAGCTACTGAACTTGACACAAATGCAGTTTGAAATGGTTCTCCTGAGCTTTTTGAGGTGAAAGTTGAATTTTACAGAGACAGGTTTTGATCGTAAGATCGTTTCTGAGACCTGTACTTCATCCTGAGTTCCTCCTCCTTAGTTTTAGGATAAAGTCGTTTATGTCTAATTTTGACAGGTTTTGATCGTAAGATCATTTCAACCCTAACCTAAATATCTCTCTTCCCATCTCCATCACCACCACCACTACTACCACCAACCCTCACCGCCGCTACCACCATCCTTCACCGCCACTGCCACCATCCCTCACCACCACTACAACCGTCCCTCACCACTACCCACCACCACCATCGTGCTTCCGTGAGCATCTTCTTCTCGTTTTTCATCTTCATCTCCTTTCTTCTTTTGATTTCAATAGATCTATAAAGATCTACAAAGAGGTGGCGGTGATTGTGGTGGTGGTGGTGAGCAACAGGTGGTTTCGCCCTTTTGTCTTCGATTTCACAATGGTGGTCTATTGTACGATGGTGAGCGACAGTGGTCTGTTGTATGATGGTGCGGTGGTGGTCCTGGTTCACGATGATGCGATGGTGGTGGTGGTGGCTGGAGAGGGCGGTGGTTGTACGGGTAGATTAGGGTTTGGGAGGTCTTGAGTGACGATATATATATATATATATATATATATATATAATATATATATATATATATATATATATCTATATATATATTATATATATATATATATATATATTAATATATATATATAATATATATATATATATATATAATATAATATATATATATAAGGTGGTGGCATAAGGTGGCGGTTAGAGTGGTCCGGAGTGGAGGTGGTGATGGTCGGAGGGTAATATTGTAAATTCGTATTAACTTAACGGAATATTTTAATGGTGTTAGTGGCTTGGGTGAAATTGAAACAAAACTTGAAACTATTGGACCGTAAGTGTAATAAATGAATTATTGGACTGAACCCGTGATTTTCGTTAAACCTCATGGACGAAAACAGTAATTTACTCATATATATATATATATATATATATGTTTTTTTAACTAACAGTGTTATAGATCCCTTGAAAACCATATTATAAATAAAAAACTATGAAAACCAGGAGTTACATATATGTAAAAACATGTAACCAAGTTCACAACTATGATCGAGTTACGTACATGTGAGGGTTAAGATTGTTCACAGCCACATAACGCTATCTTTAAATGAAAGTATTAATATCATAAGTTTCAGCAGTGCAAGTTACAATCATAAGTCTCAACATGAATTAAACAAAACATAGAAAAATAATCCCAAGTATTTTATCTTTAATCTAGGTCCAAATCCTAGATTTGTGCAAATTTCAAAATATAACTTCAAGCTTGGACATTTCGTGTAAAATGTTAAAAATAAAGGTCAACTATGAAAGTTGGTGAGTTTCCAAATGTTTAATATACATAATATATCAAAAGGTTACAAGTAGCAATTCATGGTCAAAGGTTATGAGTTATGCAAGTTTATAGAACACATATAGCTACAATCAAACCTCAAAAAAAATTAAGATTACAAGTTTATAACAATTGTCTAAGTGTACTTGGTTCCCATGATGAACAAGTCATACGTCAACTGGAGCTGGCAATACATCGGCTTTAGCACCAAATACGCTTGTCAAGCCCGTAGATCTATGATGTCGTCAGACTAGCAATAGTTAATAAATGTCAACATATAATGTATTTCATATAACACTCACAATAGTACAAATAACCATGACAAAAAGGTAAAGATGAATTGCATGTGCGCTTACAAGTATCAACATATTTACAAGTGTAAATTATAAGGTTAACATGTTTCACTCTAAAAGGTATGAAATAAAGTAAAAATGGGTATGAAGAAGTCACTTGATGTATAGTATGTAAGATAATAATAAGAACAAATGATGTTCCAACGAATTCTTTTACAAGGTACCTAAACGTATATATATATTACAAGTTTAAGTTTAATAATAAGATTAACATTTTAACGTGAATTAGAGTTTTGATAAGAATTTGGGGGCTTTTATAAGGCTAGTTATAATATATATATATATATATATATAATATATATATATATATATATATAATATATATATATATATTATATATGGTGTGTGTGTGTGTGTGTCTATATATATATATATATATATATATAATATATATATATATATATATATATATATTATATATATATTAGTCAAAGAAAATACCATTTAAACAATTCTAAAGAAATTAAATCCTTTATGATAATTTGTGAATATTAGTTATAAATTGTATATAAAATTTTATAATTATCATTATTAATCATAGTGACCAATAATAATTTAAACTATTATAAATTGTTATAAAAATAAACTAAGCATAATATTTGTTAATAATATTTTTTTAAATACTAAAGTATTTAAAATGATAAACGTACAGAAATTAGTTAGATGGCTAAAAAATGAACAAAGTTTACAAAACAAATTTTATAATTTTTAGAAAGTTTTCTGTATTTTTAGAGGCTAAAAAAGCCAAAAAAAAGATGGGTTGAGGGTGCCCGGGTTCGAACCCAGGACCTCAATGTTTGAATGAAAGCGTGTAACTAGTAAACTAGGGTCGCGGCCTTGGTTTATGTTGGTTTTAGTTTCTTATAAACCCAAATAAGGAGTATCCCTCAAATCTCAAGAACCCTAGAGTGAAATTGAATCAAATTGAACATCAATTCAATGTTCTTAACCAAATTAAACTTAGGACTTTTAATCACTAAGTGAAACCGAGTGTTTTGGTGTGTGTAACTTAGGTTTTCGAGTTTGAATTGATGGTTTTAGATTGTATAATGAGTCGCGGCTATGTCAACACCGCTTCAAGTTGCAAACGTTGACAATAATCACATTCGTGTTCCAGAAGGATTCCAAGGATCTTAGTGAGCAACAGCCCTCTATCAATTTCAGGTCTTGAAGTCCGGAGGGTGGCGTTCGAGTGTAGAGCAGGTCGCGATGAAATGGTTGATTGGATCGTTTCGTTTGTGTGTTTTCAGGTGGAATTGTGAGTTGTGAACGTTTAGGAACACTTAGATGATTGTTTAAGTTAGTTTAATTTGATTATTATTAGGATTTATTGTTAGAGACCCAGAAAGATTAGCATTTTAGTCTTTATATTAGTTTTTATCATAGTGTATGGACTTATTGTGTAAATATATGTTCTTTTTTGTTTTCTTTATTATTAGCATAAATAGGATTGCTTATGTATGTGCAGGTCAAGACTTTAGATATTTCTCTCTCAATTTGCACTTTGTAATCCATCTAATATCAATAAAAACTCTATCAACTTTTTTGAAATTTGTTTGTTTGATTACATTGTTCATATTATTGTCAATTGCTTGATATCAATTATAGATCTATCCATTTGAACCTATCAAATGGTATCAGAGCTTTCGGTTTAGTGATTGAAGTTCGAAAACGACATGTTGAGCATTTTTGATCACTTGAATCTGTGATTTGATCGCAATTGTGCAACTAATTGATGATTTAGTTGTGTTTCATCACTAGAAACATGATTTGAATCTCATGTGAGTGAATTTACATCAACAAATCTGAGTTTTTGTCAAATTTAATGTTCGAATAGTTCTTCATATTCGAACACTGATTTTTGCAAAATTAAGTCTTAATTATTGATAATTGAAAGATATGAAGTTAAAGGATTGTTAATCAGTGTTATAGTGACCTGATTGAAGAGTTTCAGATCATTGTATCAAGTTTTTGGAAAATTTGTTGATATCAAGTTGTTATGAATTAGGCTTTTGCGTTTGTTGAAATCATCTGAAAAATACCTAAGTGTTTAGGCACTTGAACACTGTTTAGACGCTTTAACACTGTTTAGGCGTTTTCAGAGTAGTCATTTTGACACTGTGTGGTCGTTTTTGTACTATTCAGACATTTTCAAAAGTCCAAGTCCCTAGAACTTTGAAACTATTCAGGCGCAATGCAACTGTTTTTAGGCGCATCAATATTGTTTGGGCGTTTGATAACTGTTTTAGGCGTCTCTACACTTTCAAACTTCAGAAATTATCTAAGGTAGTCCCTTGGGAGTTTCTAATATAAGTTGGGAGTTTCTTTACTCTTTAGGCATTTTGCTACTATGCAGGCGTTTCTCTACTGTTCAGGCCCATCTAATTCAGACTTATCACTAATACTTAGAAATTTTAATAATAATCAAAAAAATTCAAAAAATATTTTCATTTCTTTATCTCATTTCAAAACTAAAACATCCAAAATAGTATATTTTCTTGAATCAAAACTTAATCATTGCTAAGTCTGGATATTTAGAGAACATAGTACCAAAGCTAAAGAATCGAGCTGATTTTAAAAATTGGTCACTCAGATTAAAACATCATTTGAACTCAACTGATACCGATCTGTGAAAGTCAATTGAAAAAGGACCTCACATTCCAATCACCTCAAGAGCCATATCCTGAGATGGCTTACATGGTGATGACTTAAAGAATGTGAAGAATGATGTTAAAGCTTACTCTCTAATGTGCAAAGGGTTACCTCTGGAAGTACTTTCAAGATTGGAGAACTATCAAACTGGTTATACAATGTATAAAGCTTTGAAAGTTATATGTGAAGGAGGTAAAGAAATCCAAGATCTCAAAAGACAAAAGTTAAAGAGACAACTTGAACTTTTTGAGCACATATCAGAAGAAACTATAAATTAGATGATGAATAGATATGTTCAACTCACATCTGAAATGTTAACTTTAGGAATAAAAAATGATCTTAAAGATTTAAATGACAGACTCCTGAATGCACTTCCATCCTCATGGAAACAAACTATAACCCTGCTAAAGCACACTAAAAGGTTTCTTATGGATCTGATCTTCTTATTGTGAAGATTGAATCTGTAGAAATTGATGAGAGTTCAAGAAACAATGACAAATCTGCTTCAACATCACAATATAAGTATGTTTCTTCTCCAACAAACACTGTTGAAAATGCCTTTCTTGCCAAGAATGATGCTACTCCTGAAGATGAGGGTGATCTATTCGTGGGAGTTAGATTTTTTACAAGTACAACAGTCTATTCAACTCAGCCACAACAACAGACTACTCCAAAATCTACTGTGCCTAAAACTCACAATAAGACTCCATCTTCTAACTCTTCTAACCCTAGCAAAGCTAAAAATGTTATAAATATCTTATTACACGATGAAGAGTCCAAAAATGCTTTTACAACTTTTATGGAAAGCTTTCAAGCCTACCAGGGTAGTCATCTAACTCAAATTGATTTGGTTTTGCAGGGTTTATTCGAGATGGATCCTGATGACGTAGAATAAATGGATTTGAATTGGCAAATGATGATGATTGCTTACACAACACAAAAGCACTCATATGTTAACTGAACTACAAGCCCAGTGCCAACAAAACAATTGGTTTTGACAAATGAAAATCAAGATGTTTCAACTACAATAGTTATGGTCATTTTTTCAGAGAATGTAAAGCTCCAAGAACTCAAAGTGTAATGTTCAAAGCATTTCAAATAATTAGAGACATCAGCATCAAACTCAAAAGACATTCCAAAAACCTTATCAATGTCTACCTATGCCTGAATTAAAAGATGAACAAAAATTAGCTGAAGAACCAAAGAAAGCACTGGTTGTAAGCATAAAAGATGGTTATGACTGGAGTGCATATGTTGAACAATTTAGTTCTGATCTTATTTCAAGTTTAGCATTGATTTCAGAAATAAATGAAAAATGGTCTAAAGACAAGGATCTAAAAACAGATGAATCAGAAAATGAGACAGACTATGACTGGAGTGACAAGTCAGATCCAAAGGAGGAAGAAGTTGCGCTCATGGCAAAGTCTGGACAACCAAAGGTTGTAAAATCTGCTTCAAATCCATATCCTGAAATTCCTACTAAAGTAAGAGAAAAACTGTGCATAAAAGAATTTTTGAATAGGTTGAACATTATAGAAAATACTCATTCAAAATATGTGACAAATTAAAACAAAAAGAATCAATGTACAGAAAACTGAAAGATGATCATAAAGTTGCTGATGAGAAAATAATGTTACTTCAAGCAAGTTGGAATAAAAATCTAAAAGAACTTGAAATAGTTAAGAAACAACTTGAAGAAATGACAAAGTCACATGAACAAGAAAAAGTGGCACATGCTGCAACTCAAGTTGATTTGGCATAAGTAAAAAGCTCAAAGACTATTGTTGAGCAACTGGTAAATGAAAAGAAAAGATAGAGATAAATTATGATTAGGTTACACACATGAAGCTATGCCTGAATCAATATTTAAAACTTTACTAGAAAATTTCAACACTCATGATCATTCACCAAAAAACAAGGCCAAACTAAAAGAATTTCAAGAGAAAAAGAAGATTGATCAAGAAAATGATAAAAGTGAAATTGAAAAAGTAAACATTCAAATATTCAAGGAGAATGACATAGAAAATATTAAAAATGGTCATCCAATTAAAGTAAAATCATATGAACCTCGTCTAAAGAACAAAAAGCTATTCGTTACAAAAGGTGAATGTGTCATTGAGAAGTGCCAAACTGATTAAGAAATTAAAAAAGCAAATGAGATCAAGCTTAAAATTAAAGGAAAATGTCAAGAAAAATCAGACACTTTATGTTTTAATGATTCAAGCTTAAATGAATTAACTTAAATCAAAAAGTGTGAAAAAGAATCTTCTCAAGATTCAATTAAGAAACAAATTTCTAAGAAATCGTCAAGAAATCTAAGGAGAAGAAAATCATCTCCTAAAAAGTCTGACCCAATAAACAAAACAAGTCAAATTAAACTTGTGAAGTTTGTGTCAGCAGGAACTTTTGGCATGAAGACTATATCTGAAACAATAACAAAACCAAAGATCAAATCTAACTCTGATTTGAAAACAGGTTCAGGTCCAAAGACTTCCGTTGTACAATACAGATTTGTATCTAAGGAGTTAAAGAATGTTGAACATGTTAAAAAGACAAATCCTAAATATCAATGACCAAACTTACACCAACAAAACAAAAACTTAATCAGTCTACTCCTAAAATCAAACAAGGATCAAATGTGGCATCTACTTCAATGATTAAGCAAATGTTATTTCAAAAACCTCAAAAATACTGTGATATATGTGACATGTATAATCATAACACTTCTGAGTGTTATTTCAACAAATACTATCACATATGTGATATGACAAATCACAACATAGTTGATTGTTATTTTAACAAATACTATGCTTTATGTGATGAAAGAATTCACAATACAGATGATTGTTTCATCAAGAAGAACTCACCTAGAAAGGTTTTTGATAACCAAGGATATCCTAATCCAAAGTTTCAAAGAAATCATTATATAGGATTTCAAAATCTAACAAAATCACCTTCTCTGGGTTTGAGATCATCTAAAAGAATCAATTCAGACAATAACAATCTATATAATGTCAGATCAAAACAGTATGATCAAAGACAATTTATTCCACACTCAGTGAGAATGAACAATGAAACATACAACAAGAAAAACTTCTATAATGTTTCAAAAAATGATTCAAAATTTCTTGATGATGATCTTGAAAACAAATTTAATATTTTGAAAACAAAACAAAAAAAATAATCAAACTGTTTTCAAAAGAGGATTTGAAAATCACAAATTTCAAAATAAACCTGACGTAAACAAACTTCATTTCAAACAGTTAACCATAGTTGATAAATTGAAAAGCCCAAGACCATTTCGACTTGGGCTACTAACTCATCTTAAGTTTTCTTGCATGCAGGTACACCCATAGAGACCAGTAAACACGTGGTATGTTGACAGTGGGTGTAGCCGGCACAAGACAGGCAATCAAGCCTTGCTTCAAGATTTAAACAAAAGGATGGCACTCATGTGGCATTTGGTGGAGATTCACGAGGAAAGATAACCGGTGAAGGAACGGTATCTAACGGAATAATAAGTTTTGACAAAGTCAACTTTTGTGAACAATTGAATTTCAATCTTTTGAGTGTTTCACAAATATACGATAAATCTTACTCTACTTTATTTGATGATTCCTTTTGTTATATTTTAAAGCCAGGGTTTCAGATCAACAAAGAGTGGGTTGTTGTCAAAGCTGTTCGAGACAAATATGTTTACAAACTAGACATGTCACAAGTTAATCCATCTACAGAAACAACCTGCCTCATTGCTAGAGCATCTAATAATGGAAGCCAGCTTTGACATAGACGTCTCGGTCACTCAAATTTCAAGAACATGAACAAGCTTGTAGTAGGAAACCATGTTATTGGATTTCCTTCAAAGAAGTTCTCAACTTCTGATCTCTACAAAGCGTGTTTGAATGGAAAACAATATAAAGTGTCTTATAAGGCCAAAAAAATTAACTCAAATTCAAAACCGTTACAAATGTTACATATGGATCTATTTGGTCCTGTAAACATACAGAGTATCGGGAAGAAATCATACTGTTTAGTCATCATTGATGATTATACATGATTTTCTTGGGTTTTCTTTCTTCATTCAAAATTTGAAACAACTGATCTTTTATAAGATTTTATTATTAAAGTGGAAAATCAATTAGATCAAAAAGTTAAAATAATCAGAAGTGATAATGGAACCAAATTTATAAATGCTAATATTAACAGTTTTTGTGCAACAAAAGGAATAGCTCATCAGTTCAGTGCTCCTTGAACTCTACAACAAAATGAAGTTGCAGAAAAGAAGAACAGAACTTTGATTGAAACTGCTCGAGCAATGTTAGCTGATGCAATGATTCCTATCACATTCTGGAATGAAGCAATATCAACAGCCAGTTTTATTCAAAATTGCAGTTTGTTGGTTAAGGAAAAACAGAAAACTCCTTAGGAGTTGATGTTTAGCAGGAAACCCAATATTGAATTTGTATTGATTTCAAATTCAAATGACCATCTTGGCAAATTTTATTCAATGTCTGATGATGGATTCTTTCTTGGATATTCATCCGCTTCAAAAGCGTATAGAGTTTATAACTCTAAGACGAATGTTATCATTGAAACGTTCAATGTTAAATTCTTTGAAAACTCTTTTCCATCAATTGCAAATGGTCCAAAGTGGTTATTTGATTTAGATTCATTAACAAACTCATTTAATTCTAATCTGTTTGAATCTTCATGTGTCAACAGGAAACAAGTAGGAGATTTTGAAACTCTTAGTGAAGATTCTGATTCAGATGATATGGATGATTCAAGCCTAAATTATCCATTTTTCCCTTTTGCAAGAGATCCTTTATTCTCTATAGAGAATCTTGAGTAACAAAATCTTAAGCATCAACAAGTTCCTGAAGATTCTGATTTTTATTAACCTATTCCTAATAATGGTCCAGAAATTCACCATCTTGAGTCTGGAACTTCATCTGTATCCGGGGATATAAATGTGAATGACAAATTTTATTACTTTGTCAATTCTCCAACTCAAGTTCCAAATTGTATTCCACATTCCTCAACTTTATTGCAATAGCTCTCAACATTAACCAATCTAATCTGGATGTGAATGTTCAACAAGAAGAGATTCCAACTGCTCGTATTCACAAGAGACATCCCATCTCTTAGATTATTGGTCCTTTACATAAAAGAACAACGCGACATCACTCTAAAAGAGCAAATGTTTGCTTGTACTCATGTTTTCTTTCTCAAATGATTCCTAAAAACATTACAGAGGCTTTGAAGGACAATAGTTGGATTGAAGCAATGCAAGAGGAATTATTACAATTCAGAAAACAAGAAGTGTGGAATCTGGTGGATTTACCTGAAGGAGAAAATACCATCGGCACAAAATGGTTATTCAGAAACAAATCATATGACAGATGAATAATCATTCAAAACCAAGCTCGATTAGTAGCTTAAGGATACACTTAGGAGGAAGGAATAGATTATGAAGAAGTGTTTGCTCCATTTGCAAGACTAGAAGCAATTCGGGTCTTCCTAGCATATGCTTCTTATATGAAATTTAAAGTGTATCAAATGGATGTTAAGGTGTATTTTTGTATGGACCAATCACCGATGATGTGTATGTTAAGCAACCTCAAGGTTTTGAAGATGTTGAATTTCCTCATCGTGTGTACAAGCTCAGCAAAGCTCTATATGGTCTACATCAAGCCCTAAGAATCTGGTATGAAACATTGTCACAACACTTGCTCCAACATGGACATACATGAGGGAATATTGATCCTACTTTATTCATCAAGAAGGATGCATCTGATCTTCTTCGTGTACAAGTGTATATGGATGATATCATCTTTGGATCAACCGATCAAAAACTATGTTCAGAATTTGAAGAAATAATGAAATCTCAATTTAGATGAGTTTTATAGGAGAAATCAATTTCCTTCTTGAATTACAAGTTACACAATCTACAGATGGCATCTTCATTAATCAAGCGAAGTGTATCGAAAAACTGTTGAAGAAATTTAAGCTGGAAGATTGTCAATCCATTAGAACTCCAACTAACATAAACACCAAGATTGATCCTGATCCCAAAGGAAAATCAATAGACCAAACATTATACAGATCTATGATTGGATCTTTAATGTACTCAACTGCATCTAGACCTGACATAACGTATGCTGTTTGTGTCTGTGCCATGTATCAATCAGACCCGAATGAATATCACTTTATCATTGTCAAATGCATATTCAGATATCTAAAAGGAAAACCATCCTTAGGGTTATGGTATCCATATGAAGGAAACTTCGAGTTATATGGATATACTGATAGTGATTATAGAGGATGTTGTTAAGATAGAAAATCTACCATGGGTGTTTGTTAGTTTTTAGGTCCTCGATTAGTCTCATGGCAATGTAAGAAATAGACAAACGTCTCAGTCTCAACGGTAGAAGCTGAGTACATTGCTGCCTCAGCAGGATGTTCTCAAATCCTTTGGTTGCAAAATCAACTACTGGATTACGGGTTTAATTTTCTTAAAACTTCTATATACACTGATAACCCTACTACTATGTTTATTACTGCTAATCCTATCTAACATTCTAAAACAAAACATATCGAGATTTGATATCAGTTTCTCAGAGACAATTCTAAAAAAGGTTTAATCATTTTGATTCAGATTTCAATAGAAAAATAGTTAACTAACTTGTTTACAAAATCTTTCCTACCAGGAAGGTTTGAATACTTAGTTAAGTCAATTGGTCTTATTAATCATATTGAGAATTGATTTTTCTCTTTCAAAATGATAATAACCCTCCCTTATTTTCTTAAATAAATCAAAGTTAAACTGTCAATGTAACTGCCTGATTATGTATATGTGTGTGTGTGTGTGTTAAATGAAAAGAAAATCCAACATCAAAAAATGCAAAAACAAAGAGAAAATTATAAAATGAAAATAAAAAATAATAGTTTAGTCGTTATAAGTGTTAGTATTGTATCTGCCTTTGCAATTTGTGGGAAATGATAGTACATGAGTTTAATTAGTGGCATACTTCACTCGCTAATAAAGTCTGACATGATCAGATATGATTTGTTTGTAAGATCATGTAATTATACTAAAAAAGTATATTCTTGTGATTAAACTAAATCATCTATGCATTTGTGTGTGTCCATCTTAGTACTAAAGAGTTGTCTTGACTTTTCTGATTGATTGCTTGTAAAGTCACAATCTCACACCTTGACATAATATGTTGTACCATGAGATCTGTTTACTGCATCTATTCACTTCTTTGTTAGGAGTCATCATAGACCTGAAGTGATGAGATATCCTCTGTTGTAAGTCATTACAGACCTGGATATTCTCACCAGATGCAAAAGATGCCAATATGCACAATCCTTTTACAGTCCAAAATGGATGCCCTATTATTCTTATGAAACATCTTTATCTATTTCTTTATAAAATGGATTCAGGGATTACCTAATGGCTTGTCCATGGTGGTTATCTAAGAGATTATCAACTTGTTTAACCATGATGATTCTCTCATTAACCTAAACATAAGATCGGGTATACATATATGATAGGTTTTTAAGTTGAGTAAAAGTGCTTTCTTGCATACCTTGATGAGGGTGAACACCCTAAGTCTAAGTGTGGATTACATAATGTCATATCTAATCCAACCTTAATGAATCCAAGAATTGAAAAAGTAAGTGTACTGATTCTTTTGCCAGAGCAGTCATGGTCTGTCCTTAGATCTCGTGTCTCCTTTGTTGTGGGTACACTGACCTGGAACACACTTGATCAGGATTTAATCATTGTCTATTACTATTCATAATTTTGTATTTCAATGTGTTGATTATTGTCTGATATGATCTCACTGCAGGCATATAAATGTGTAGAATTTTAATTCTACTTTATTTTGATTTTTGCATGTTTTTTTGTGTGCAGGCATGTTAATAATGAATGGTTTTACTTTAACTCTCAACTTTTATAAACTTCTAAGTTTGGAAACTTAAAAGTTTAGGGGAGTAAAGATGATAGAAAGTTTATCAAAATAAATGTTTGGATGAAAAGTGTTAGGCATTTCATGATAGGTCATGCGCCTTGTTGCATCAAGAAGAAGGCTAATGCAACCAAAACTTTGTCACTTAGGTTATTTTGGTGCTGCATGCAAAAGGCTTCCGAAGCTTAACATGGAACTTCCGAAGGTTGTAGAGTTCTTCCGAAGACAAAATGAAAGATCAACTTCAGAAGACAGAACTCTACTTCCGAAGGCAAGTGCATACTTTCGATGTTCAAGACTTAGAAGAATAAAGTAAAGACCACTTCCGAAGTATGAGGACAAGAAGAAGTCTCCAAGCCTTGGAAGAAGCAACCTCTTCCGAAGTATAAGTGGCTTCAGAAGTACTTACTCTTCTGAAGCCATTTAACGTACGAAAGACACGGCTATGAACCAGTGGACACAAGTATGGTCTCTAACACTCCGCTGCAGACTTCTGTACAGCATGGCTTCTTCCTAAAGGACCATGTTGTTGACCATACTTTATTCCACTGTTCACCTTTTCATGATAGTACATGTTACCAACTTTAGTTGGTGACAAAAGGTAAGTCAGAGACATGTCCTGACTATCAAATCTCAGATAAGACTTTATCCGAGATACCTTAATCTTTAGTCTTGTAGTATAGACTTTAGCTATAGGATCCCAGCTGGTATCAAAGTATATCCTGCTGTAGATAGTATTATATATAGGTTCTCCTTGTAATTCATAGACACACAGAGATCATCTGCTTGTAAGAGTCTTGTATTTTGAGTTGAGAATCAATATATAAAAGTATCTTGGAAATTATCTTATGTGCTCTTAATTACTTTATATATTGTGATCAACTCTTATTGATTCTTCATATATCCGAGTGGTGTTGTAGGTGAGTTTGAGTGAAAACTCTGTGTTTAAGTGACAAACACCGATCCTGCACGCCTGAATAGTGCTCATGCCCCTAAACAGTGCTCATGCGCCTGTACAGTGCACATGCACCTACAAGTTTTTCAAACAGAATTGACCAAGTATAAATCATGCGTCTAAGGTTCATTCACTTGAACAGGGGTAAAACTCCTGAACAATGCTAATGCACCTAGTCCTTATACGTCCAAACAGTGGTCATGCGCCTAAACAATTGCAGTGCGTCTAAGGGTTTTTACACATATAAATTCAACACTTGCACAAAATTCATTCATTCGAAAATTTTCACACTCACTCTTTGTTCTTATTCTCAAAAGCACTTAGTCACTAAATAATCACAGATTCTTATTGGTTCTAAGATTGGTTGTTCGTATAAGGTAATATCAGTGTTTTCGATGAACACACTGTGATTATTTCATCAAATCAATGAAATTAACATCAAAATCAATTGGGCATTTGAAACCTATTTGGGTGTTCGAACCCTAAGAACATGACAAAATCCGAAATGATTCATTACTGATGTTTGTTAGTAAAAATTAAACATGAAATTGTTAATGATTATGAAATACGAACATGTTATCATCATCAAAACATGATTATCATCACAAAATTTTTCTGATGATTCGAAGATTTTCAAAGTCAAATATAATAATAGATTAAAATAATGGAATTGAATCAACAAATTTTTTTTAAATAAAACTTAACTGACTAATTCATCAAAATTCAAATGTGTATCTAAATTAACTAGAAACAAATCTCTTAATTGATTATATATCTTAAAATTTGATTAAATCGTCAAATAATGATTTCAAATCATTGAATTTTATTAACATTAATCAAATTTTAATATATAAAATTTTATTAAGAAACATAAAAGTTAGTGAAGGATGTATTCATTTCTACACAATTGATAAAAACTTAAATAAGTTTAACGCCTTCATACTAATTCATGTTTCTTTTGATTGATAGATGAATCCATTAAAGTTTGAGCCAAAGCATAACGTAGTTGCATTTCTTAATGAAGATGTGAGAGAAGCTCCTGGTTATGAAGAAATGATTCGATTTCTCCTAAAGACCAAATATGTCTATGCTATGTGTGCCAGACCGGCCATATATGGAAGATTTATCAAGAGGTTTGGAGAACTGCAGAAGTTGAACTTGATGATAACAGAAGAAAAGTTCTAAGAGGAATCATTTCAAATGATAGAATGTAACACCCAGTTATTTTTTTAAAAGCAAAAAAAGAAAGAAAAAGAAAGAAAAAAGGGGGAAAAGGCATTTTATCCAAGTTAAGGGGTAAAATATGCCAAAAGGACAAAACTTTAGAAGAGTGGGTGTAAAGGGGGCATGGCCGCCCACTCTCCCCTCATCCTTCCCATTCAATCGCCCAGAGGGAGAGAAAAAGGAGAAAGAAGGGCAGAAGCTTTCGGGAGTTTTGAAGATCAAGGGGAAAAGTCGACTTCAAGTGGGTTTTGAGGTGAAGCTTGAGGCAAATGGGTTTAAAAGCCAAAAAAAGAAAGAAAAAGAAAGAAAAAAAGGGGAAAAGGCATTTTATCCAAGTTAAGGTGTAAAATATGCCAAAAGGACAAAACTTTGGAAGAGTGGGTGTAAAGGGGGCATGGCCGCCCACTCTCCCCTAATCCTTCCCATTCAATCGCCCAGAGGGAGAGAAAAAGGAGAAAGAAGGGCAGAAGCTTTCGGGAGTTTTGAAGATCAAGGGGAAAAGTCGAATTCAAGTGGGTTTTGAGGAGAAGCTTGAGGCAAATGGGTTTGAAGGACGTCTTACCCGAAGAGGCTGCTACGGGAACCCCTATTTCACATGTTTTAAATGATTTTCGGGCTGGAAATGCATATGAAACTGTTTTTGTTGTGTGGGTGTTGTACCCGTATGTTTGTGCTTGTGTTTTTATGTGTTGGTGAGTTTGCGTGCGATCGGGTAAGGCTCGGATTTTGGGCAAGTTATTTTTGATGATGATGCGTATGGGTTTCTAAGGCTTAGGATGGTTGGTATAGGCTTAGAACAGGTTAGAGAAGGTTTAGGGACTGCAATCTGTCGTTTAGGTGCGAATGAGGCTGATTCTACGCCCAGTTAGGGCTCATGCGCTTGAAGATTTCCTCATGCAACTGGAGGTCACACGACTAGAAGTCATGCGATTGAAGGTCATGCGCTTGGAAGTCATGCTACCGAAGGTCATGCGCCTGAAAGTCATGCGACTGAGGGTTCATACGACCTATAGTGCTCATGCGTCTGGAAGCACTCCATATGCCTTAGTGTTCTTCATACGCCCAAATAGGGCTCATGCGCCCGAAAGGACTTGGAATATTTTCTGCTTTTTGGGGAAATGTGTAAATGTAGGCTTTGACTTGGGAGGTTCCCGGGGGCTAGGTAAGTTGACTCTTGAGGTCATAGATGATGTGATGGTTTATGTATGTATGATTGATGCTTATGCATGATGGTATGTATGATGTATATATGTATGATGGTGCCTTGTATGGTGATCTTTTGTATGGTTATGTTTACGGTCCTGTTTACGTATGATTATTTTCCCGTGGCATAACGTTGAATGTTAATGAATGAAATGAAAAGTATTATGTAATGTAAAGTGGAAGATAATGCAAAGAGAAACGTAATGAAAGAATGCATGCATTAATGAATGAATAGAAGTAAGAAAGGATTGCAAGCAAATGTATGGAGGTTCACGCCCAATGAAGGGTGTTAGCTCAACTGTGTGCGGGTTAGCTACCTCAGAAGGATGCACACTGGGGTTTAATCCTTGTGATTGACAATATGTATGTGATCCTTGTCGCTTGCCCCAGGTACTGTAGTCTGCTTCGTGCATAATGTTCGAGGTCTATGAAAGACCTCAGGCCTAGTAACCAGCTTCGTGCACAATGTTCGGGGTATAGCATATGGCATTGGTCCGGAATGAAAGAGAAAAGATAAATGGTGAATGTGCTTGCCCCAGGTACTGGAGTTAGCTTCGTGCATAATGTTCGAGGTCTATGAAAGACCATAGGCCCACTAACCAGCTTTGTGCAAAATGTTCGAGGTATTGTACATGTCATTGAAAGTAATGAACGTATGAATGAAAGTAAGAAAGTAGGAATGAATGTGAACGAAATTTAACGAACGAATGATGAAAATAATAATGATATTATATATGTGTACGTATGATGTGTGATCATGTATGAAAGTAAAGAATAGTTTTAAAAGAAAGTAAAGTATGTTTTATTTTAAAACTAGAACTCACTGAGCAATGCTGATTTTTATGTGTTTCTAGTTGGTAGGTAAAGGTTGCTGAGGATGGAACGGGGCGACAACTTGGCTCTTTTTGGATGACATTCTTTTCTATAATGTTTTTGCATTGTAATAAGAACAAACGATATTTTGTAACGAATGTTGTATTAATTTGCAAAATCATTTATAATGAAATGAAAGTTGTTTTGAATGTTTCCGTTGTGATGTTTTATTAAAGTTAATATGAATGTATGTTTTATGTTCAATGATTGACCAGCAGCGAGCGTCCCGGGAATAGGGCCTTACAAGATGGTATCAGAGCCAAAATTTAAGTGAAACGGGTAAATTTTCAAAATAAACCTAAACTTAAACTGAAAATGGGATGGAAAGGGAAGGGATGCTAGTCTGAGTAGCTGCGTGCCATTAGGTATTTTCTTTAATGATAATCGGCATTACGTGGGCATGCTATGTGCTTTATGTGCTGTTTGTAGATTTAGATACTGATGTAGTCAGGATAGGAAATGCTTGGGGTATGAAGAGTAAAGTAAGTGGCTAATCACAACTAGCCACTGTAATTAGGGACTTCTATACTTGACATAAACTAAGTTGCTCTCTTGAATGACCGTGTTGGTGTTTGAATCTTTCAGTGTGTTTTGAGAATGGCTAGTGGTAGATCATCTAAAGCTTCGCGTGGTAGAGGTCGTGGTGGACGTGGTGCTGAACCGTGCGCCAAAAGAGGAAGGCCTAGGGCCGAAAAGGTGGTTCATGAAGAACCCGAGACCCCTCATCCAGAGGGCAGAGACGAGAGTGCAAATTTGAGAGCCTTAGTAAAGGAGGTTGTTGTAGAGGAGGTGCATCAGGTCATGCAGATGATCTTACCATCTGTGGTGACTGAAGTGATTAAGGCTGTCCGGGAAGGGGGAAAGAAGGGAGAGGAATAGGTCCTCGGAGGCGGCACGAGGCGGAGATGGAGACGGTTTTCTTCGAAGATTTGGAAGAGGAAGAAGAGCCTGAGCCGAAGGCGGCACGAGGCTGCAACTACGGGGCATTTCAAAGATGCAAGCCGCCTAATTTTGATTATAACGACACTGCTGCTGCTGCTCACCGGTGGGTGAGAGAGATGGAAGTTGTTCTCTATATCAGCGTCGGGAAGATCAGAAGGTGAAGTTTGTTGCACACTCGTTTGTGGACTCGGCTCTGTGCTGGTGGGACAATATTTTCCAAGCCGAGGGTAGTCGAGCAATTGGAAGGTTGAAGTAGGCAGAGCTGAAAAGGCTGGTGATTAAGGAGTTTTGTCCTCACCAAGAGATGGACAAAGTCGAAAGAGAGTTCCTTTAGCTGGAAGCGGGAAGAATGACACATCAGCGATACACCACCAAGTTCAATGAGATGGCACGGTTGAAGCTAGATCAAGTGACACCCTTGTCATGAAAGATCAAGAGGTATATCCAGGGTTTGCCGGCGGATGTCCGTAAGCACATGATCGCTGCCCGACCGAGCACGTTTAGGTCGGTAGTTGACTTGGCGGGGAGGTTGTATGATGAAAGTACTATGGTGGTGGCTGAAGGCAGCAAGAAAGGTGGTGGTGGTTGGCACTGGAATGGGAAGCGAGTTGGATGTGGCGGGGCCACTCCAAGCAACAATGGTGCATGGGTGGATGACCGACGTGTGGTCACATCCGATGCGGGGGTGAATAGGTGTGGCAAGTGTGGGAAGGAGCACACCGGCCAGTGTAGGTGGGGATCGAACGTGTGCTTCAAATACGGGAAGCCTGGTCATATAGCGAGGGAATGCAAGGCAGGGAGGTGTTTTAACTGTGGCGGGGAGGGCCATATGAGTAGGGACTGCAAGAAGCTGAGGGTTGAAGGTTTGGGAGTGAAGAAGGCTGGGGGAGAAGGATAAAGGGCGAGCGCAAGAGCGTTTACGATGACGCAGGAGGAGGCTAGGACGGACCCTGATGTTGTGTCAGGTACGTTCCTAGTAAACCAAACTTTAGCCTCAGTGTTATTTCATTCTGGTGCTAGTAAAAGTTTTATTTCTACTTCTTTCTTTGCTAAACTTCCTGTTCGTAGTAGGAGTGTAGATGTGCCCTTTGATGTAAAAACTGCCATAGGTAAGTCTACCCGGATTTCTGAGATGATAGAAGGTTGTGACGTGGAATTAAAAGGTCACAAGTTTCGTGATGACCTTAGGCATGTTTGATGTAGTCCTAGGAATGGATTGGTTGGCAGACTACGAGGCGAACATTGTATGTCGCAAAAAGATGATCCATTTGACAGCGCTTGACGGGAGTTTGGTGACAATTTATGGTGATCGAGTCAATACAATTCCGAAAGTGATTTCGATGGAAGTGGCGGAAAAGTGCATAAGGCGTGGATGTAGCGCCTACTTGGCCTATGCAAAAGATATGGACACACCAACACCACAATTATCTGATGTACCGGTTGTGTGTGACTTTCCAAACGTATATTTTGAAGACTTACTAGGGGTGCTGTAAGGCCCCGTTTCCGGGACGCTTATAGTTGGTCAACCATTGCACATAAAACATACATTTACAGTTATTTTAAATAAACATTCGCAGCGGAAACATTCAAAAATGACATTTCATTTCATCATAAACACTTTTGCAAAATAATGCATCGTTTGTCGGTTACAGAATTTCATTGTTGTATTACATCACAAAAGCTTTATATAATGGATGCCATCCAAAAAAGCTGAGCAGCTGCCTCGTGTCATCCTTAACAACATTACCTACCAACTGGAAACACATAAAAGTTAACGTTGCTGAGTGAGTTCTAGTTTCATAATAAAACTACTTTTCTTTCATAAAACCATCCTTTCGCTTAAAATGATATTATACTTTACATTTTTTGGCGATCATACATCATGCGTACATACAGATAATATCATTATTATCTTTATCATTCATTCGTTCATACTTCATTCACTCATCATTTCATTCATTACTTTCATCATCACCATGAACTTTACCCTTCATGCTCGTGATACTGTGCCTAAGCCTATAAAAGACCTTCATTGGTGGTGCCCAGCACCAAGTGGTCACAATACCTAACGTAAAGTTCAGGTATACCATTGTCATATGATATGCCCTTCATGCTCATGATACTGGACCTAAGCCTATAAAAGACCTTCATCGGCGGTGCCCAGCACCAGGTGGTCACAGTACCTAAGACACGCAACAATGGTTCATCCATATGGTCAATCACAAAGAAAGACCCCAATGTGCATCCTTTGGGGTAGCTAACCCACACACCATTGAGCTAACACCTAAAATGGTTGTGCAGCTCCATACATTTGCTTGCAAGCCTTTCTTACATTCATTCATTCATTAATGCATGCATTCATCATCATGTTCCTCTTTCGTTATCTTTCACTTGAAGTTACATAACACTTCGTTCATTAATTATCATAACACGTAAAGTCATAGGAAAGATAAACATACATCATTATAAGGAACATAAACATATCATTCATACATCATCATGCAGGGCATCATACATACATAACATACATCATGTATAACCATGCAACATCATCATCATCATCATCATAAACATCAATCACATATCATTACATGCCCATCATACAATCTCTAACCCCAAAAGTCAACTTACATAACCCCCGGGAATCTCCTAGGTCAAAGCCTACATTACTCCTTTTTCACCAAAAAGTAGGAATTATTCTAAGTGTTCATTCGCATTTCCTATAGTTCATCCGCATTTGCTATAGTGCATCTGCATTGGCCTTATTGTTCATCCGCATTGGATTTACTTCATCTGCATTTGCTATAGTTCATCCGCATTGGACTTACTCATCCACATTTCCCAGACTTAGTGAAATGCTCATCCGCATTGACTTCATCCGCATAGGACTTACTCATCCACATTTCCCAGACTTAGTCAAATGCTCATCTGCATTGACTTCATCCGCATTTCCCAAACTTAGTCAAATGCTCATCCGCATTGACTTCATTCGCATTTCCCAGACTATCAAATGCTCATCCGCATTGACTTCATCTGCATTTCCCAAACTTAGTCAAATGCTCATCCACATTTCATGCGCTTAGTCAAGGTTCATCCACATTGACTTCATCCGCATTGGCTTACACAATGGTTAATGTTCGTCCGCATTAACCCTTTTCATCCGCATTGACTTCAAAACACTTAGGCAGATTTAAAAACTTAACATATGCGCCTAAAACATCAGATTTGATTCCCATGCACCATTCATCATGTTCTATGCTTAAATCTTACCCTCTAAGCCTTAGAAACAAAATCATACATCACCAAGCATGAACATAGTCACACATCACATCATAACATCATCATACACACATCAAGCGTGTGGGTCCGAAACCCAGTTTAATAAAAACATACATTCATGCATTTCCAACCCCAAAATCAGTTAAAAACCAGTAAAAGAGGGCTCCTAGAACTCACATTTGCAGCTCTTGAGTATGGCTTTCTCCAAACTAGTTTGCAAATTGAACTCAACCGCTAAGAAACCCACTAAAAACATACCCAACACATACAAACACACATAAGCATAAACCCGAGGACATAATCGGTTAAGAACATCATAAAAACACAAATTCTCACCTTGAATTCAATTCTTTCTTGTTCTTCCTTCAAAACCGAGAATTTGCTACTCCAGCTACTCTTTCTCTCTCTAAAACCCGAAGATCAGTGGTGTATGTGACATATGGGCGGCCATACCACCTTTTACACCCACTTTTCAAACATTTTGTCCTTTTGGACACTTTTTACCCCTAGACTTGGGTTATATTTCTTTTCTTTCTTTTTCCTTCACTTATTCTTCTTTCTTGTCTAAAAATAGCCGGTGTTATAAGTCCCCCCCCCTTAAATAGGTTTCGTCCTCGAAACCTGTTATTCCTCGAACAAATGCGGGTAATGCTGCTTCATCTCTTCTTCAGTCTCCCACATAGACTCGGATCCCTTCTTGTGCTTCCACTAGATACGCACAACAGGAACCACTTTATTTCTCAACCTCTTCTCTTTTCGATCAATGATTGCCACTGGTTGCTCCACATAATCAAGCCGTTTGTCTACTTCGATATCCTCCAATGGAATAATCATGTCTTCATAAGCTAAGCACTTTGTTAGATGAGATACATTGAATGTCGGGTGAATCCCACTTAACTCATCGGGTAACTCTAATCTATAGGCCACCTTTCCTACTCGAGCAACGATTCGGAAAGGGCCTATGTATCTCGGGCTCAACTTGCCCCGCTTTCGGAAACGAATGATACCCTTCCAAGGTGAGACCTTCAACATAACCCGGTCACCCACCTGGAACTCAATCGGTCGACGTCGTTTATTGGCATACAACTTCTGTCTATCTTTGGCTGCCTTCATGAAGGCCTTGATCTTCTCAAGCTTCTCCGTCGTAGCCTCGATTACCTCGATGCTCCCTAACTCTTTTTGACCAATATCACCCTAATAGACGGGTGTTCTACATGTCCTACCGTATAGCATCTCATAAGGTGGCATACCAATGCTGGCATGATAACTGTTGTTGTATGAGAATTCGGCTAACGGTAGGTGAATCCCAACTTCCACCAAAATCAATCGCACATGCCCGAAGCATGTCCTCCAATGTCTGAATGGTCCTTTCTGACTGACCATCAATTTGGGGATGATAAGCCGTGCTAATGTGTAACCTCGTCCCCATTGCGTCGTGGAATTTCTCCAGAATTTAGATGTAAACCGGGTGTCACGAGTTACAACCTCTCGGATCGGTAGGAAGTGAGCACTCTTCGTCAATCCACAATCACCCATATGGCATCGTACCCTTTCGGAGTATGTGGCAGCTTCGTAATGATATCCATGGTGATGTGTTCCCATTTCCTTTCCAGTATATCCAAAGGTTGGATCTTCCCATATGGCTTTTGATGATCGGCCTTCACTTGCAAGCAAGTAAGGCACTTACTCACATACCCCACCACATCGCGCTTCATACCCGGCCACCAATAATCTTTCTTCATATCTTGATACATCTTTGTGGCACCAGGATGAATGAAGTATCGAGTCTTGTGAGCCTCATCCATTATCTTCACCCGTAGATCCCCAAAACGAGGAATCCACATTCTCCAGAATCGAGTTCTAACACCAAGCGTGTTCACACCCAATTCTGCGACCAAGCCTCTAATTCTTTCAGAGTTAAGATTATCCTGTTTTAGTGCCTCATCTTGAAACTCTTTGGCTTGCTTCATCACATCAGTGGTCATGATCAGCTGACATGCTTTCACCCGAATCGGTTCGGGTCTCTCCTTTCCGCTAAGGGCATCCGCCACCACGTTGGCTTTGCCCGGATGGTAATGGATCTCACAATCATAATCATTTATAAGCTCCAACCACCTCCTCTGCCTCATGTTCAGATCTTTTTGCTCGAAGAAGTACTTTAAGCTCTTGTAGTCAGTGAAAATGGTGCACTTCGTCCTGTACAGATAGTACCTCCAAATCTTTATTGCAAAGAACACGGCTGCTAGCTCAAAGTCATGAGTAGGGTGATTGACCTCATGAACCTTTAACTGTTGGGATGCATAGGCTATGACCTTCCCTCTTTGCATTAACACTCACTCCAACCCCGAGTAGGAAGCGTCAGAATAAACCACTAGATCCTTGCTCCCATCGGGTAATGACAGAACAGGAGTTTGAGTCAACCTCGCCTTCAATTCTTCAAACGCCTTCTCTTGAGCTTGACCCCACACGAACTTCACATCTTTTCGGGTCAATTTAGTTAATGGAGAAGCGATCTTGGAGAAGTCTTGAATGAATCTCCTGTAGTAACCCGCCAAACCCAAGAAACTGCGAATCTCAAATGGCGTCTTTGGAGGTTTCCATTGCATCACTGCCTCCACCTTAGCCGGGTCCGCCATGATCCCCTCGGGGTTCATCACATGACCCAAGAACTGAACTTCCGCAACCAGAACGCGCACTTGGAGAATTTAGCATACAACTTCTCCCTTCTCAGCGTCTCTAGAACCTCCCGAATGTGACCGGCATGCTCAATCTTGCTCCTCGAATAAATCAGGATATCATCAATAAACACGATCACTGATTTATCCAACATTTGCCGACACACACGATTCATCAGATCCATAAAAGCAGCTGGTGCATTGGTCAAACCAAAAGACATTACAAGGAACTTGCAGTGACCATAACGCATACGGAAAGCTGTTTTAGGGATGTCTTGCTCATTCACCTTCAATTGATGATAGCCAGATCGAAGGTCTATTCTTGAGAACCAACTGCCACCTTGAAGTTTATCAAACAAATCATCGATTTTCGGTAAGGGGTAGCGGTTGTTCATTGTCAACTTATTCAACTCACGGTAGTTAATGCACATCCTCATACTATCATCTTTCTTCTTCACAAACAAGACCGGAGCACCCCAAGGAGAGACACTCGGTCTGATGAACCCCTTATCAAGCAGCTCTTGCAATTGCTCCATTAGCTCCTTCATCTTCGTCGGAGCTAACCGATATGGTGCCTTGGCAACAGGTTAGGCACCCGGTATCAAATCAATCTGAAATTCAATCTCTCTGTCAGGTAGCACTCCTAGTAAGTCTTCTGGGAACACGTCTGAAAAGTCACACACAACCGATACATCAGAAGTTGTGGTGTTGGTGTGTCTACATCCTTTATATAAGCCAAATAGGCGCTACATCCCCGCCTCATACACTTTCCTGCCACCGCCATCGAAATCACTTTCGGAATTATCATGACCCGATCACCATAAACCGTCACCGAACTCCCGCAAGGCGCTGATAGCTGAATCACCTTCTTGCGACACACAATGTTCGCCTCGAAGTCTGCTAACCAATCCATCCCAAGAACCAAATCAAACCCACCTAAAGTCATCACAAACGGTCTAACAGGAAACTTGTGACCCTCAAGTTCTACGTCACAGTTCTCTATCATCTCGGAAATCCTGATAGACTTACCTATGGCAGTTTCTACATCAAAGGGCACATCAACACGTCTACTACTAACAGGCAGCTTAGCATAGAAAGCAGCAGAAATAAAAATTTTACTGGCACCCAAATCAAATAACACAGAAGCTAAAGTTTGGTTCGCTAGAAACGTACCGGACACAACGTTAGGATCCGTCCTAGCCTCCTCCTGTGTCATGGTGAATGCCCTAGCGCTTGCCCTCGGTCCTTCACCTCCAGTTTTCTTCGCGCCAAAACCCTCAGCCCTTGGCTTCTTACACTCCCTATTCATATAACCCTCTTCACCACAGTTAAAGCACCGGCCGTACGATAGTCCCTAGCCATGTGCTCCGCCTTCCCACATTTAAAGCACAAGTTTGACCCAAACCTACATTCCCCACTATGCTCTCTCCAACACCTACCACACTTCTTTGTACTCGCACCTGACGCGACCACATGGTAGTCGTCCACCCATGCCTTCTTTTTACCCGTCAAGGCATCACCCCAACCAAATCTTTTCCCATTCCAGTTTCTATCACCTCCACCTTTCCGACTACCTTCAGCCACACCACCACACCCCTTTCGTCATATAACCTCCCTGCCAAATCCACCGCAGACCAAAATGTGCTTGGTCGGGCGACAATCATGTGCCTACGAATATCCGTTGGCAAACCCTGAATGTACCTCTTGATTTTTCGAGACAGAGGTGTCACCTGATCCGGCACCAGACGTGCCATTTCGTTGAACTTTGTGGTGTACTGCTGGTGTGTCATCGTTCCTGCCTCCAGTTACAGAAACTCCCTCTCAACCTTGTCCATTTCCCGGTGAGGACAAAACTCTTCGATCACCAACTTCTTCAGCTCCGACCATCTTATTCTCCTGATCGCCCGACTACCCTCGGCTTGGACTATATTGTCCCACCAGCACAGAGCCGAGTCCACAAAAGAGTGGGTTGAGAACTTAACCTTCTGTTCCTCTCGGCACTCGCTGATATCAAGTACAGCCTTCATTTCCCTCACCCACCGGTGAGCAGCAGCAGCAGTGCTGTTACCATCAAAAGTAGGGGGCTTGCATCTTATAAACACCCTGTAGTTACAGCCTCGTACTATCTCCTGCACAGGCTCTGCTTCTTCCTCTTCTTCTTCTTCATCAGATGGAATCGTCTCAGTCTCGGGTTGTCTTCTTTCACCCGTAGGTCTACTCCTTTCCCTTCTCTCCCCTTCTCTAACTGCCTTTATCACTTTGTCACCACAGACGGTAGGATCGTCTGCATGACTCGAAGCACTTCCTCCACAACTGCCTCCTTCACTGAGGCTCTCAGGTTAGCACTCTCATCTCTGCCCTTCGGATGAGAGATTTCTAATTCTTCATGAACCACCTTTTTGGCCCTAGGCCTTCCTCTCGTAACCCGTGGTTCAGCACCACGTCCGCCACCACACAAAGCTTTAGATGATTTACCACCGGCCATCCTCTAACTCACACTGATAGATTTAAACACTAATATGGTCATTCAAGGAAACGGGCCAGTTTATGGAAAGTATAGTAAGTCCCTAAATACAGTGGCCAGTGGGGTTAGCCACTTACATTACTCTTTATACCCCGAGCATTACTTGTCCTGACTACATCAATATTTAAATCTACATACAACACATAACCACACATTACATGCCATCATACCATCTATGACCCCGAAAGTCAACTTACATAACCCCCGGGAATCTCCAAGGTCAAAACCTACATTACTCCTTTTTCACCAAAAAGTCAAAATTATTCTAAGTGTTCATTCGCATTTCCTATAGTTCATCCGCATTTGCTATAGTGCATCCGCATTGGCCTTATTGTAAATTCGCATTGGATTTACTTCATCCGCATTTGCTATAGTTCATCCGCATTGGACTTACTCATCCGCATTTCCCGGACTTAGTCAAATGCTCATCCGCATTTCCCAAACTTAGTCAAATGCTCATCCGCATTGACTTCATCTGAATTTCCTAGACTGTCAAATGCTTATCCGCATTGACTTCATCTGCATTTCCCAAACTTAGTCAAATGCTCATCCACATTTCATGCGCTTAGTCAAGGTTCATCCGCATTGACTTCATCCGCATTGGCTTACTCAATGGTTAATTTTCATCCACATTAACCCTTTTCATCAGCATTGACTTCCAAACACTTAGGCAGATTTAAAACTTAACATGTGAGCCTAAAACATCAGATGCGATTCCCATGCACCATTCATCATATTCTAAGCTTAAATCTTACCCTCTAAGCCTTAGAAATAAAATCATACATCACCAAGTATGAACATAGTCACACATCATATCATAACATCATCATACACACATTCAAGCGTGCGGTGCGAAACCCAATTTAATAAAAACATACATTCATGCATTTTCAGCCCCAAAATCAGTTAATAACCAGTAAAAGAGGGGTCCTAGAACTCACCTTTGCAGCTCTTCAGTATGGCTTCCTCCAAACTCGTTTGCAAATTGAACTCAACCGCTAAGAAACCCACTAAATACATACCCAAACACATACAAACACACATAAGCATAAACCCGAGGACATAACCGGTTAAGAACATCGTAAAAACATGAATTTTCACCTTGAATTCAAATTCTTTCTTGTTCTTCCTTCAAAACCGAGAATTTTCTGCTCCCAACTACTCTTTCTCTCTCTAAAACCCAAAGATCAGTGGTGTATGTGACATATGGGCGGTCATACCACCTTTTACACCTAGTTTTCAAACATTTTGTCCCTTTGGACACTTTTTAACCCTAGGCTTGGGTTTTATTTATTTTTTTTCCTTTTCCTTCACTTATTCTTCTTTCTTTTCTAAAATTAGCCGGTTGTTACAGGTGCCACCTGACCGGGAGATCGAATTTCAGATTGATTTAATACCAGGTGCCCAACCTGTTGCTAAAGCACCATATCGGTTGGCTCCAACTGAGATGAAGGCGTTAATGGAGCAACTGCAGGAGTTACTTGATAAGGGGTTCATTCAACCGAGCATCTCTCCTTGGGGTGCCCTAGTCTTATTTATGAATAAGAAAGATGGTTGCATGAGGATGTGTATCGACTACCGTGAGCTGAATAAGTTAACAGTAAAGAACAGACACCCATTACCTAGAATTGATGATTTGTTTGATCTACTTCAAGGTGCCAGTTGGTTCTCGAGGATAACTCTTCGATCTGGCTACCATCAGTTAAAGGTAAAAGAGCAGGATATCCCTAAGACAACTTTTTGCACACACTATGGACACTACAAGTTTCTCGTTATGTCTTTTTGTTTGACTAATGTGCCAGCTGCTTTTATGAACATGATGAACCGAGTGTGTCGGCTGATGTTGGATAAATCAGTGATTGTGTTTATTGATGATTTCCTGATTTATTCAAAGAGCGAGAATGAGCATGCCGGTAACATTCGAGAGGTGTTAGAGACGTTGAGAAGGGAAAAGTTGTATGCTAAATTCTCCAAGTGTGTGTTCTGGTTGCGTGAGGTCCAGTTCTTGGGTCACGTGGTAAATCCTGAAGGGATTATGGTGGACCCAGCAAAGGTAGAGGCGGTGACACAATGAAAGTCTCCAAAGACGCCATCCGAGATTCGTAGTTTCTTAGGTTTGGCGGGCTATTACAGAAGGTTTATTCAAGACTTCTCTAAGATCGCTTCTCTACTAACCAAGTTGACCTGTAAGGATGTAAAGTTTGTATGGGGTCAAGCTTAAGAGGAGGCATTTGAGGAGTTAAAGGCGAGATTGACTCAAGCTCCTATTTTGTCGTTACCCGATGTAAGTGAAGATTTGGTGGTTTACTCAGATGGTTCGTACTTGGGGTTGGGATGTGTGTTGATACAAAGAGCAAAGGTTATAGCCTATGCATCCTGACAGTTGAAAGTTCATGAGGTTAATTATCCTACTCATGACTTGGAGCTAGCAGTTGTAGTCTTCGCGTTAAAGATATGGAGACACTACCGGTATGGGACGAAGTGCACCATATTCACCGACCATAAGAGCTTGAAGTATTTCTTCGAGCAGAAAGATTTGAATAGGAGGAAAAGGAGATGGTTGGAGCTCATAAACGACTATGATTGTGAAATCCATTACCATCCGGGCAAAGCCAACGTGGTGGGGACGCCCTTAGCCGAAAGGAGAGACCCGAGCTGATCTGGGTGAAGGCTTACTAGTTGATCATGACCTCTGATGTGATGAAGCAAGTCAATGAGTTTCAAGATGAGGCATTGAAAGAAGATCACCTTAACTCTAAAATGATGAGAGGTCTGGTAGCGGAATTGGGTGAAAACACACTCGGTGTTAGGACCCGATTCGGGCGGATGTAGATTCCTCGTTTTGGGGATCTACGTGGGTGGATTATGGATGAAGCTCACAAAACCCGATACTCCATTCATCCTGGTGCTACGAAGATGTACCAAGACATGAAGAAAGATTATTAGTGGTTGGGTATGAAGCGTGATGTGGTAGAGTATGTAAGTAAGTGCCTTACTTGTTTACAAGTGAAGGCCAAGCACCAAAAGTCATATGGGAAGATCCAACCTTTGGATATACCGGACTGGAAGTGGGAGCACATCACCATGGATTTTATTAAGAAGCTGTCACGTACTGGGCGAGGTTATGATGCAATATGGGTAATAGTTGATCGATTGACAAAGAGTGCTCACTTCCTACCGATTCGCGAGACATATTCATCTGAGAGGTTGGTGGATCTGTTCATTAAAGAGATTGTAACTCGTCATGGTGTACCGGTGTCTATTATGTCTGATCGTGACACCCATGTTAGGATCTTATATTTAAACGAAATACCAACTGATTAACATGTAAACCAAACCAAATAGTGCGGAATCCTTTTTGATTGGCGATCCAATCAGTGAGAACGCACGTAGAAACAATAAGATATTGAATCTAACGTTAAGAATCGATTGGGAATCGATCAGCAACGTTCTATGAACTTGGAGTACGAACTTGGAGGCTTCTGGACGGCTAGGGTACGTCTGGAGTCGAATAGGAATCAATCTCTCTTTTTTTCACGAATTAAGTGGTATTTATAGGTTAGGATTGCTCATTCGTACGCCTGAACCATTAGCATGGTTCATTTGTGCGATTGAGCCATGCGGTTGATCCATTCGCACGACTGAGTGTTCAGTCGTGCAACTGAGCCAATTCCATGTTACAATCATACGACTGATCCAGTCTTCTGGTTCAGTCATGCAACTGATTCATTCGCCTGAAGTTGTTCATGCGTATGGTCCATTCACATGAGCCATTCGCATGAGAACTTCATTTTGATAAGTTTGAATGTATTCATTAGTATAACATTATGTGTATCAATTCAAACAATCACAGACCTATATAACCAATTCAATATCAACTCATTAATGAAATATTAAACATTATAAACACAACCAAATATTTGTATTTCATTAAGTACCCATAGTTACATAAGTGTAATACATATTACATTCAGATCAGGATCTAGGTACATATATGTATCAACAAACTCCCCCTTGGACCTAGATCTATCTAATGTCTTTCCTTCTGCATCACCTCTTCATACTTTTTGTACTTTTCCTCTCTTGTGACTCCTGTATGTATCTCGAACGCAAAGCAGAGTCTTATGACATTTTGGAATTGGAGTGCTTGTACAATATCTTGCGGGTCATAGAATAGTGGCCACTTGTATAATGTGTAGATATCATTATCAGACAAGTTAGTGAGCCACATTGGGTCAAACACCCTGATGGTATCCATTTGTCCCTCTTTATTTAGAACTATGACCGCCTCCCCGGTTCTCCAATCATAGTACCACCACTTAAAGTGTGGAGTGAAGTCTTGTGGCATTTCCCTAAGAAGGATTCTAGACATTGTTCTTGGGGGACTCCACTTGAGCACTATCTTCGGCTTACCAGTGATGGAGTCAACTTTAGATTGTCTGATATACCTCGTAGGTTGTTGAGGTTTGAAGTTGACCCACCTGGTGTGGTACTCTTTATTTAGGGCAGCCTCAAACCAGCCTGACATCTTCCTTGGGTCAGCATATAGTAACTTCAATCTAGCCAGCTGGTTGAGCTCAAAACCAGGTAGAGTCTTTAGATCATGTGGAAATCTAAAGTACTCTATGCCCTTACCCTCTTTATTTCATAAACATTTAGATCTTCGAAATGTGCCCACTCAATAATCCTGCCTGACACCTTGATGATTCTTTCTTCACTCTGTAGAGTTTGGTGTAGACATTTTGTTTAGGAGCTGCGCATTGGGCTCGGATTTCTTCAAAACACGCAGCCCATTCTGCCTTTCTGATATCAACATCGTTGTTTGAGGCTTGAGCTTTTCCTTCAATCTTCTCAGACTCCTGCTCCATTTGATCCAATACCTCAAATGTGTCACTGACTAGGGATTCACCCAGATTGCGGACCACATTTCCCTCGTTGTCAGCGTACTGAGGATAGTGCTCTGCTGTGATGTCTTCTATCTCTATCTCATCAATATCATTTAGCACTTCTTCACTGGTAGACTCAAAAGTTGGAGTATCCTTAATGATCTCATCTGGGTTCAGCTTGAACATTTCAGCCAATTGCTTATTTGAAAGATCATGAATTATTTCCTTTCTTCAGGGGTATATTCACAAATCTCCTGACGATCCCTTGCAGATCAAGAATCATAGTCAATTGAGTCTTGATCTGCTGAAGGGGAGCAACATCAAATTCGTCCATTTGAAAGTTTGGATCTGCTTGTTGTAAACATGTAACATAACAAACATTAGTTAATAATCAAGACAGAAATACATTAGTCTTAATATAAACATCAAATACATAAGTTAATACATGATTCAAGTACAAAAGCTATCAACTACATAATCATCTAATCATTACTTTTATCTTGAATCGCTGGATCATCAGTTGGTGAGGCAGAAGAGGAAGATCGTTGGTCTTGATTTCTCTTTGATCTTCTTTCTTGACCTTGAGCAGAGGGAGATGCAGCTGCATCTCCTCCTTCATCATCATCATCCTCCTGCCTGTCCTCTGTCCTTTCTTCCTCATCCCTTCATCATCATCACTCTCTTCATCTTCATCCTCATCATCATCTACACCCTCATCACCATTCCTTCATTTATCTTCAGAGGCTCATCTTTAGTTCCTTTGAGCTTGAGCATGATAGACTTTTTAGCATCCTCCAACTCCTCAATCTTCTTTGCTGATATGACTCTATGCTCTTGGAGTTGGGCAATCTCTTCGCTCTGAGCAGCCATTTGTTGTGCCTGCTGCTCAATCAGCTGAGTCTGCTGAGAGATCTGCTGGGACGGTGCAGCTGTGAGATCTGCCAACTGACGAATCTGCGCAGTCTTCTCATCATTGGCTGCTAATAGGTGCATCACACCATACGGTTCAGTGCTGATAGTTGTTCCTCTACCCCAATAGGAGGTAGAGATGATCCATATAGGTGGGTGGGATGTGATGATGGCCCGGCTTGGTGGCTAGTGGTAGTAGTGGTGGCAGTGGTGAAGATTAGGTTAGGTCTAGATGATAGTGGTGATGATGTCGGTGTGAATGATATGGTGGTGGATGGGATATATGGAGTGGTGGGTGGTGTGGTGAGAGTGGTAGGGGGCGTGGGAATGGTAGTGGTTGCTGTGGACGTGGCCGTGGTGGTGGCTGTGGCTGTAGAGGTGGTTATGGTGGTGGCTGAGGTAGTGGGTGGTATGGTAGAGGTAGTGGGTGGTATGGTAGATGTAGTGGGTTCTGTGGTGGTGATGAAGGAGAGCCGTCTCTTCTTCTTCTTCATCCCATGGGGCTGAGCCATCCTCTTCTTCCTCGACCCTGTCAAGGTGGATGCTCCCCCTAGAACACGGCTTGGCAGATTGGGAGGATAAGTAGGGTCAGCAGCAGTCTCTCCCGATCCACCTGGGCGTTCACCAACCGCCCGGAGCCCTTGTTCGGTGGGAACGACTTTGCTTCCCACAGTCCGAGTAAGCGGCTCCTCACCGGACTCCTCTTCTTCCTCACCAGGTACAAAACCCTGGTGGAACTCAGCAGACTCTTCCATCTGCAGTGGGGGCAGATGCCTGAGATGTACTATCAGTAGTGGGGCCCCTTGGTTGAGTAGGCAAGGTATTTCCAGCATCCCCACTGTCATCATCATCAGAGTCATGCTCTGGGAGCTGCAGCTGCTCATCATTTGAGTCGTTGTCTATATGACGCCACTGACGTCTTCCTACTGCCACATAACTCTCCTTAGCTTGATGGCCTATCAGTCTCTTTACCTGGGGCTTTACCTGCTTACCCCGGTAACTCTCCTACGACCTAGAGTCGTATCGTCCATGATCTCTAATGCCACCGCATCGTGGCGCTCCTTTGGTAGGGATGGCAACTTCTCATTGAAGATCAGCTGCAAGAATCTGGGATACATACAAAAACCTTCCTTACCCTTTGCCTCCAGGTTCTCCACAAGATAAGAAAAGATCATGCTCGAGAAACTAAACGGGTGGTTCAGTACCAGTGCCACATAGGCATTCTGAATCTGGTCTGAAAGGTCATCAAACCCACCCCTCCTGGACGCAATGCACTTCAAAATCACATGTGCTAAGTACTTGTACTGGGGACACAAGTTGCTCTTGTTGAGCACACCTGAGTTGATGTCCCCAGCGTACTTGATCCTCAGGAAACATCCTCTCACCATAAGTGGGTGAAGCCTGGTGGGGTGATCAGTATCATCCCCCAACTCAAGTACTCTCTGAATATCAGCCGCGATAATCTCAATATCCATGCCACAGATAGAGCTCCTTATGCTATATGGCTCATGTGATCGGTCAACAGAAGCATTCTCCCAGAAGCCCTGATGTAAAGACCTATAGGGAGTGCATGGGGTGGAGATGGCTTTATGGATCCTTGATCTCCTCAGAAAAGAGATGATCTCTGTAAACTCGGCGCCATTCCGAGTAGTATGATCCAGATGCGCAAATATGTTGTGCTTAGGGTTGATGGACCATCTAGCAGCCATCAATCTGAAACACAAGACATATAATCATAAGATACTCACATAACACAAATCAGTTCCAAGTATCTTGTTTGAATTCATTCTGATTCGTTCATGCGAATGAATCATGCGACTTTGGTCAGTCGGTTGTCCTATCATGCTACTGGACTCATTCGGGTGAATGAACATGCGACTGAGTTCAATCGATTGGCTGAGCCTGCGATTGGTTCAGTCGGCCGACTGAGATCATTCGCATGATACATTCGGCCGATTGACCCATTCGGCCGACTCAATCGTGCGATTGAAGTTCATCCAGACGACCAATCGCATGACCCACTGTTCAATCGACTGAGGTTCGAATCTTGACCAGTTCATGAAATTAAACGTGGTTTAATGGCTCTTTAGACTCGTAATCTCTTAACTAATGACCTATTAGACTTAGTTTTAACATGTTGCTTAGTTTTAGTAGGTTATTAGGTCATTCAACGATTCGGTTCTTGTTTCAATCGAAAATCCCTAATTAGGGTACCATTTCTTCTGATTTCTATGAAATTTCATCTTATTATACCTGTATAAATGCAAACACACGTCAGAAGATCAAGAAGGGGTATAATCGAGGTCTAAAGAAATTTGGGCAGCGTAACGGTACAATGTGCGAAATAAGGGCGATTGGGAGTGGTGAGGAGAACGCGATCGACTGTGGCCCTTTATATACTGACTCTGGTTCAATCGGCCGACTGGACTCATTTGCTCAGTTCATTCTGGCGAATGAAGTTCAGTCGGGCTATTGACTTAGTCAATCACCTTCGGTCGGCCGACTAAGGCTCAGTCGTTCGACTGACTTAGTCGCATTCTCCCAATCGGACGAATGGCACATTCTGATATTCCATTCGGGTGAATGGGTCATACTCATGTCCATTTGGCTGCTTATTGCATGAATATGGTCCAATTGCCTGACTGGTCCATACTCATGGTCCAGTCGTGCGAATGGGTCATACTCTTTAAAAGTTTTCTAACTTCATGAACATTTGACTTTTAGACCCATTTAGACTGTTGACTTAACATTACGAACACTTAATCATCTCAGACATGATCATTTTAACTTGAAAAACCTTTGATCACCTCAGACGTGATCATTTTAAACACTTTGTCACCTCAGACGTGACCCATTTATCTTTTGAAAACACATGTGGTCATCTCAGACATGACCTTTTTTTTTGGTGAATTAATCCCTTACGGAATTCCATGATGTAGTCTGACAACAAATATGAATGACTAAATAAATAGAAAATTAACTAAAGTACAAAAAAAATTAAACTTGTTTTTAACCTTTTGTGAGAGGTAAATCCTAAGATAGAAATCTACTAGATTCGTTTCTGGAATAGGCAACTTCTATTTAGTTTGACCATACCTGGACCAAATCAATTTTGGAATCATACAGGCAAGTGAAATTATTTGGGACAAGTTAGCTAAAACCTTTGATGCACTTTCTTTGTTATTCATCTAGAGTCATTTAGCAAATTTAAAATCATACTAGTACTATTAGGTCTTCACACTGATTTGAACTTTCAAGAATTGTAGCCACAGTGATTGTCCGTATACTTGGCCTCTTTAAATCCATACATAGACTTTCAACACAGTTTGGTGATCGTTTTAAGGTTTGTTTGGTTCAACAAACATTTGTGGATCCCAAACTCATGTGGTAATCAACATTCCTCAGGAGATTTTTGAGCGGTCTAAGGGTAGAATGCAAGAAGAGACTATTCTTAGAACATTCAAAGAGAAGCCTATCCTCAGGTCAATGCCATCATACAGCAGAGAGGCGGCAAACAACAATGAGTTCTAGAATATATAGGTTATGCTTATCCTCAGGTCAGTGCCACCGCACAGCAGAGAGGCACATAACCTATCTTCTTGTTTGAGCAACTTTTCTTCTTTTTGCACAGATCTCACCAACAACATCGGTCATCAGTTGATTGTATTTTAATTTTTTTGTTGTGCTTTTGCTCATGCTTTGGTCTTACGCACACTTTTGTGGCGTTTATTTTGCTCGTCACCCCTTATTGGAATCTTGTTGATTGTGTTAACCAGGGATAAGGTGTTACCCACAACTAGTCAAACATTTTAGTTTAATCTTGAGATCACCAAAAAGGTCTAGTCATCTATTGTGTTGAATCTACCGACATATCATTTGTGGTCTAGCAACCTCTAGGTCTACTTTCTTTGTGTTACCTTAGTAGTAGCTAGCTTATCTATCATATTCCCTTGTATATTGCTCAGACTACACAGACTTATACTTGAACTTTGCATCTTTTTCAATTTGAATTTTAAAGTCCCAAATAGTTTGTACCTGTTTACTATCATATTCGAAAGTATTTGAATCGGTATCACAGATACGATCTACCTTCTGTCAGCTAGCCTCCCCTTCTCTCTCTTTTATTATTATTATTATTATTATTATTATTATTATTATTATTATTATTATTTTATTAATGTTACTACCTGACCTATTCTCCCCCTAAAATTCTAAAATCATAACCGATTTACATATTTTAGGATTTTAATAGACAGCTAAATAACATGAATTTAATTTAAAACAAAATAGAATAAATAAAGAAAAGAAAAACGAAAAATAGACTAAATTGTATCGGACTACACATGATCATCATGAGGAATAACATCACTTTTCTTTTTAATGTCGTTGACCTCTAACAGATATAGAAAACGTGGTTTGTCAAAAGCTTTTGTATAGAGGTCAGCGCGTTGAAATCCGTATTTATTTTTACCACATCGATTAAATTCTTTTCAAAACAGTCCCGTATAAAATGATATTTTATACCGATGTGTTTGGTCTTAGGATGTTGTACTGGATTTTTAGTGACTGCAATTGCAGCAGAGTTATCAACAAAAATAGGAGTAGAAGAGAAATTTAAACCGTAGTCCCGCATTTGCTGTTGAATCCAAATGATTTAAGAGCAGCAACTTGCAGCAGCAACTTGCAGCGGCAACGTATTCGGCTTCACAGGTTGACAGCGCAATCGAGGTCTGCTTCTTACACTGCCAGGTCACTAATCTCCTCCCAAAGAATGGACACCCTGCTAATGTAGACTTGTAATTCATCTTGCAGCCCCCGTAATCCGAGTCACTGTATGCCGTGAGCTCAAAGTCATCATCATGAGGTTACACAACCCAAGTATGGGTGTGCCCTTCAGATAACGAAATATCCTCTTGACCCCGATCAGATAGTTAACCTTTGGCTTAGCCTGATATCTAGAACATAGACATGTAGCATACATGATATCAGGTCTAGAGGCAGTAAGGTACATGAGAGATCCAATCATTCCTCGGTACATTGTTGCATCTACCAGATCTCCATGTTCATCAGATGCTATATCATGGTTTGTAACAAGTGGAGTTATAGCTGCAGAAGCATTCTCCATGTCAAACCGACTGAGAATGTCTCCCACATACTTGGTCTAATGTGGAAAAATCCTTTTGGGTGTCTGATCCACCTGTAACCCGAGAAAGAATTTCATTTCCCCCATGGCATTCATCTCGAACTCTGCCTTCATTACTGCTTCAAATTCTTTGCATAACTCTTTGTTCTTTGAACCGAAGATTATGTCATCGACATAGATCTGTACTAGCAGTAAGTCTCCATCCTTTTCTTTGATACACAGTGTGCAGTCAATGACTCCCCTGCGAAAGCCGTGTTTCACAAGGTGAGTCGAGAGTTTCTCATACCAGGCTCTTGGAGCTTGATGAAGCCCGTATAATGCCTTGTCAAGTTTGTAAACTCTATCCCGATGATAAGGATCTTCAAATCCCTCGGGTTGACTGACATAAACTGTCTCTCGAATTTCACCATGAAGGAATGCACTCTTCACATCTAATTGATAGACTTTGATCTTCATATACGATGCATAGCCAAGGAAGATGCGGATGGCTTCCATCTTGGCCACAGGTGCAAACACTTCATTATAATCAATCCCCTCGACTTATCGAAATCCCTGAACTACCAGTCGAGCTTTGTTCCTGATAATGACACCTTGGTCATCCTTTTTGCATTTCAAGACCCATTGGTGCCAATGACCTTAGCACCTTTAGGTCTATCTACCAGTGTCCATACACCTAACTTCTTGAATTGAAGAAGTTCCTCTTGCATGGCACTTACCCATGCCTCATCATTCAGTGCTTCACTAACGTATTTTGGCTCAACCTGCGAGATAAAACACCGATAAGCACCATCGTGAATGTATCCTTTTTCCATTTCCGATGCATAATCAGCTGAGTACAGCTGATTTCTGGTCTGCACTCCTGATCTGACATCCCCAATGACATTGTCTAGGGGATGATAGACATTTAGACGTGATCCTGGAGTGGTAGGAACAACTACCTTAGAGCCAATATTATGAACATTTGGTTCTGCATCTGAGGTAGAAGGAGTTTGAGGTTCCGAAGTCGAAGAAGCATCATTGTTAGATGTTTGTGGACTTGCAGGAATTGGTACCTGTCTCTCCTGATTATTCTGGTCATCCTCTGCAGCTTCATCTTCTGAGGAGGAGTCACACTCTTCTAGTGCTCCCCCTGAGTGATGAGATGATTCTCCCTGTGAGCTCGATGATATTGGATCACGATATGGTGTATTCAAGATATCATACATCATTCGTGTAGCTAACTCGTCATCAGAAGGAGAGATAGGGATGTTGAAGGACTTGAAGAACCCATCATAGTCGAAAAAGTATTCGGGTCCTTTTCCGGTAGGGGGTGTGGTATATCTCTCAACATCAACATTACACCACACTTGTACTAAACCCGTTGAGTTGTTGTAAACTCTCTTGTTCGGTATGTTGTATCCTAAGAAGATCCCTTCATCAGCCTTCTCGCTGAATTTTCCTTCTTGAGTTTTCTTCCGAAGTGTGCACGGCGCGCCAAATGGTTCGAGATACTCCAGATTAGGTTTACGTCATTGTAGTAACTCGTAACATGTCTTGCCATGGCGCTTGACTCCCAGGACT
Source organism: Flaveria trinervia (assembly GCA_025506515.1). Classification (NCBI taxonomy): domain Eukaryota; kingdom Viridiplantae; phylum Streptophyta; class Magnoliopsida; order Asterales; family Asteraceae; genus Flaveria; species Flaveria trinervia. The sequence goes on along the minus strand of CM046458.1, from coordinate 60,727,206 downwards.
CGATTTAATGTATAACATGCATTAGCCACTGCCTCATTCCAGAATTGGATAGGCAGTTTCGAGTCTGCTAGAATTGTCTGTGCTGTCTCTATCAAGCTTCTATTCTTCCTCTCAGCAACACCATTCATCTGAGGTGTGTAGGAAGAGGTGAACTGGTGCACAATTCCCCTTCCTTGCAGTAAGCCTCCATCAACCGATTCTTGAATTCAGTCCTGTTGTCTGAGCGTACCTGTCTCACCTTCAGCTTGTAGAGAGATTCCAGTGTGGTTACTTATTCCTTGAATGACTCAAATGTTTCTGACTTGGACTTCAAAAACATTACCAAGAGAATCTTGAGTAGTCATCGGTAACCACATAACAGTACAAGTCACTAGCAATGCTCTTTGTACTGACTGGACCAAACAGATCCATGTCAAGAAGTTCAAGAGGAAGCTTGATAGAATGAACTTTCTTTTCCTTATGAGTCTTCTTCGTCTGTTTGCCTTTCTTACATGCTACACAGAAATCTGGAAGTTGGAAATTTTTGACGTTAACACCTCTCACTAGATCCTTCTGAATCAAGTGATTCATCCTCCGTTGGTAATGTGTCCCATTCTCCTATGCCAGGAAATGGAGTCCTTCTCAGTAGCTTTTGATAGGAAGCATGAACTTCATGATTCGTTGTAGAAGCCGTTGAGAGATCCAAAACATAAAGGTCTTTATATCTTGAAGCTGTCATCAGAACTTGGTCCTCCGGAATCACATAGTCTTTCTTTAGGATGTAACACTTCTTGTTGTCGAATATGACTTTAAATCCTTTGTCACATATTTGGGAAATAGAAAGTAAGTTGTTTTGAAGTTGTTGAACGTAGTTCACTTTATCAAAATTAACTTTCTGATTTCTAACCTCTCCCTGAGCTATGATATAACCTCCTTTGTTACCAGCAAACGAAACATGCCCGCCTTTTATTTGTTTGACGTTTGATAAGAGAGCCCTGTTTCCTATCATGTGCCTAGATGCTCTGCTATCTATAATCCACGTGTTGGTTTCAGCACTGTAGAGAACACCCTGCACATACAATTTAAAGCATTAGTTTAGGTTAGGAACCCAAGCCTTTACTGGCTTGGGTTTCCCAGAGGCATCACACATCATGAATTCAACCCATTGACCCTTAAAAGGTGAGGGTAGCTCAGGTTCCTTCTTGTCATCATTATCAGACATAGAGGATGACTTTTCTTTCCACAAGTCTGATTTGTGTAAGCCTGTTTGTGATAAACAGACGACTGGCTAATGGGTTGAACTATGTGTTCACTAGTTCTTCTAGGTGGATTTAAAGAACTCCTCTTAGAAGACCTAGGTTTTGAGTTCTGAAGTTCAATTTTCTTCTTAGGTCTCTGAAAGTAAGGACAAAAGGAAGCAATGCGTTCACACTCTCCACAGTTGTAGCATGACTGGCTATCAACTTTATGATTAAACTTTCGTTGTGGAGATGTATGTGACATCCTAGTGACATCATTTTGTTTGGGTTTTGACTCTTCTTCTTTTGATGTATGCTCTTGTTTAACAAACTTAATTGTTTTGACATTCTTAACCACTTTTCCATTTTGGTTAACTGGACTTTGACATAAGACTTGTGAAAGGTTAACACTAACAGTCTTTGTAGGTTCAGATTTGACTTTGTTTAACCTTGACTTCATATTAGCCTTTTCAAATTCTTTTTCCAGATTAACACAAGGCATTTTACCTTTTGCCTTTGAAGTGGCCTCCTTTTGTTTTGTTCCAGATTCAATTGAAGAACATGAGGAATTTGGATCACTTACAAGAGGAGTAGACACCACATGATCCTTGATGGGATTGTTATTTATTGGTTTACACTTAGTGTTCATCAAGGTCTCAGGGGGTGGTGGAACCACTTTATAACCCAATCCCTCCCCATTGTTACGCTCTCTCACCAAGTGTTGAACAATATGAGATGAACTTGTCCAACTATGCAGTTTTTGCTTTAAAGAGTTGACTTCTACTTCTAAAACTGCTTTTTGTTTCTTAGTGTCTTCTAGGGAGTTAAGATAGTACCTAATTTCATTAGCTTGGTTAAATGCTACTACTTCAGTTTCCCTAAGCTGTTTATTCAAAAGGTCTACCTTTTCTTTGTAACTATGCTCATTTTGTTTTAAAACTCTATTTGCCTCAGTGCACAGTTGCAAATCCTTTACTAAGCTATCATTATGATCTAACAACCTAGCAAATTTCTGATCTATGCTTTCTCTAAATTTATCACAGTCAGAACAATCATGATTTTTGAAAAGTTGGTCAGTAGAACTTACCTGAGGCAGTTCTAATGAATTAGTCATCAATGCAGCATCAAATGTCTCTGGTTCTAGTGATTCTTTCTTTGTTGTAGACGTCGCTTCTTCAGGCTTGTAGCTGACCTCTGTTGAAGTCTCTTCACTGTTTGACATTGCTATCTCAACTGCTATATCTCTTTCACTCGCGGAATCATCATCTAAGTCATCCACGCTCGCCATATTGGATTCTCCCGGAGATAAAAACCTAAAGCTCCAGTCCTCTCCTTCATCATCATGGGCGGTCAAGGCTTTTGGATCCTTGCTTAATGAAGTAGAACTATTAGCTTGCTTGTCTTGACGAGTGAAAGACGAGAATGGATTCCCGTTTCCAGTCTTCTTTGGCTTCACACATTCTCTTTTGAAGTGCCCTTTTTCTCCATAGTTGAAGCAGGTCACCTTGCTCTTGTCAAAGCCAAAATTAGTGTCCTTGGTAGCAACCAAGTTTTGTCCGGTCTTCTTCACGAACTTCTTTGCTCTCCGGACAACACTTGCTAAGGCCCACATAATATCCATCATTTCCAGTTCAATCTCATCAACCTGCTCGTAGTCCTCATCTGCCAGATGGCAGTTTCCAATTTTCCCAGCAACGAGTCCATCATAGGAATGGACCACTGTTGCCAAGAGATCCATGTGCTCTCGAGCTACTTCTACTGTCACGTGTCCGAGATTCTCAGTCTTCAGTCGGGTAGCATTAGCTTCAGATCCAATATATTGGGTACTAGAAGACCCTGACGTTTCTGATCCTGAAGGAGAGATTTGTGAAGGACCAGATGAGCTTGACACAAAGGCAGTCTGAAGAGGTGCTCCAGACGTCTTAACTTGAGGAGTGGCATTGTACAAAGCTGGATTCTGAGTGTACGAAGACTTCTGAGCTCGATACTTCATCCTTAGTGCTTCTTCTCGTAGCTTTAGTATGAAATCATTGATGTCCAACTTTGATAGCAATCGATTCTGTCTCAGATTTGAAACAAAAGAAACCCAACTTTCTGGCAACCCGTCTGCAAAATTTGACACTTTATCTTCCATGGTTGTTGTGACACCATGTGTGTGCAGCTTGCTCATTAAATGGTAGAATCTATCAATGACATCGATGAAAAGTTGTCAAATTCTTTCTTCAATTCCTTAGATTTAATGGCCTTCAATGAAGCATTCCCATCATATCTTTTCTCCAGCTCATCCCATAACTTCTTGGCTTGCTTATTCTCTGAGAATTGGTGAAAAATATCCTTAGGGATAGACTGTGTTAGCAATGCATATACTCTCTTTTCAGCATTATATTTAACTTTCTGTGCATCAGTCATTCCTCCTAAAGTAAATTTCACCCCATCTGCTCCCAGTGGCATATTATATCCCGTCTCAATAGCTTCCCACATATTTGGATCCACTCCATTGAGGTAGATCTCAAAACGTTGTTTCCAGTGGGGAAACTCATCTAATGTTATAAGCTTCGGGGGTTTATTATGATTCCCCACCTCACTCTCCAGTAGCAGTAAGTTCTGAATCCGTGAGTCCTTCCCGGCTGTAAACGCAGACAACTGATCCTCCATCTCGATTAACTTTAAGTCTCTTAAACAATCTGTTAACTGGTGTGAATGGAGCGATGCGAATGGGCTACCCATGCGAATGAAACTATGCGACCGGTTCAATCGTGCGGCTGAACTAAGCGATTGGTCCAGTCGTGCGAGTGAAACTGATGCGTATGAACAATGCGACTGGTAGGCTTAGTCATACGTCTAGGGATGCAAATGAAGTCCAGTCGTGCGATTGGGTCAATCGGGCGACTGAATCTGCTGTTTTTCGAAAATTTCTAGGTTTAACGTGTTTTTGCCGTAAAAACCTGAATTTTCACCTACCCTAATCACCTTATGCCATAGAAACCAAAACTTGATGAGCAGGGGACGTCCAAGACAACTATTGACACAAAAAGATTGTGTTTTTAGTGAAAAAACACAACCTTTGTATCAAAATTGATTAAATCACACGTAATCAAGAGTTTTGGCTCTGATACCACTTGTTAGGATCTTATATTTAAACGAAATACCAACTGATTAACATGTAAACCAAACCAAATAGTGCGGAATCCTATTTGATTGGTGATCCAATCAGTGAGAACGCACGTAGAAACAATAAGATATTGAATCTAACGTTAAGAATCGATTGGGAATCGATCAACAACGTTCTATGAACTTGGAGGCTTCTGGACGGCTAGGGTACGTCTGGAGTCGAATAGGAATCATCTCTCTTTTTTTCACGAATTAAGTGGTATTTATAGGTTAGGATTGCTCATTCGTACGACTGAACCATTAGCATGGTTAATTCGTGTGATTGAGCCATGCAGTTGATCCATTCGCACGATTGAGTGTTCAGTCGTGCGACTGAGCCAATCCCATGTTACAATCATACAACTGATCTAGTCTTCTGGTTCAGTCGTGCGACTGAGTCATTCGCCTGAAGTTGTTCATGCGTATGGTCCATTCTCATGAGCCATTCGCATGAGAACTTCATTTTGATAAGTTTGAATGTATTCATTAGTATAACATTATGTGTATCAATTCAAACAATCACAGACCTATATAACCAATTCAATATCAACTCATTAATGAAATATTAAACATTATAAACACAACCAAATATTTTGTATTTCATTAAGTACCCAATAGTTACATAAGTGTAAGACATATTACATTCAGATTAGGATCTAGGTACATATATGTATCAACAACCCAGTTTACATCTAAATTTTGGAAAAAATTCCGCGATGGAATGGGGACGAGATTACATATTATCACGGATTATCATCCTTAAAAGGAAGGTAAGTCGGAAAGGACAGTTCAGACGCTGGAGGATATGCTTCGGGCATGTGTCATTTACTTTGGGGAAGTTGGGATGACCACTTACCGTTAGGTGAGTTCTCATATAACAACAGTTATCATGCCAGTATTGGTATACCTCCTTACGAGATGCGATATGGTAGGAGATGTAGAAAACTCATTTGTTGGGGTGATATCGGACAAAAAGAATTAGCGAGCGTCGAGGTGGTCGAGGCTAGAATGAGAAGCTGGAAAGGTTCAAGGCCTTCATGAAAGAAGCTAAAGATAGGCAAAAGTCTCACCTTGAAAAGGTATCATTCGGTTCAGAAAGCAGGGCAAGTTGAGCCTAAGGTACATACGGCCTTTCTGAATCCTTGCTCGAGTAGGAAAGGTGGCCTATAGAGTAGAGTTACTAGAGGAGTTAAGTGGAATTCATCCGACATTCCATGTATCTCATCGGAGAAAATGTTTAGCTGATGAGGATATGGTTGTACCACTAGAAGATATCGAGCTAGATGAACGGCTCAATTATGTGGAGCAGTCAGTGGCGATCATTGACCGTAAAGAGAAGTGGTTGAGGAATAAAGTGGTTCCCCTTGTGCACATACAGTGGAAGCACAGAAAGGGATCCGAGTCTACGTGGGAGACCGAAGAAGAGATGAGACAGCATTACCCACATTTATTCGAGGGATGGCAAGTTTCGGGGACGAAACCTATATAAGGGGGTGGACTTGTAACACCCGGTTATTTTTTTCAGAAGCCAAAAAAAGAAAGAAAAAGAAAGAAAAGGGGGAAACGCATTTTATCCAAGTAAGCGGTAAAATATGCCAAAAAGGACAAAACTTTGGAAGAGTGGGTGTAAAGGGGGGATGGCCGCCCACTCTCCCCTCATCCTCCCCATTCAGTCGACCAGAGGGAGAGAAAAAGGAGAAAGAAGGACAGAAGCTTTCGGGAGTTTCGAAGATCAAGGGGAAAAGTCGAATTCAAGTGGATTTTGAGGTGAAGCTTGAGGCAAATGGGTTTGAATGAAGTCTTACCCGAAAAGGCTGCTAAGGAGAGTTCTAGAACCCCTATTTCACATGTTTTAACTGATTTTGGGGCTGGAAATGCATATGAAACTATTTATGTTGTGTGGGTGTTGTACCCGTATGTTTGTGCTTGTGTGTTTGTGTGTTTGTGTGTTAGTGTGTTTGTGTGCAATCGGGTGGGGCTCAGATTTTGGGCAGGTTATGTTTGATGACGATGTGTATGGATTTCTAAGGCTTATGATGGTTGGTATAAGCTTCAAACAGGTTAAAGAAGGTTTGGGGACTGCAATCTGTTGTTTAGGTGCAAATGAGGCAGCTTCTGCGCGTAGTTAGGGCTTATGCGCCTGAAGATTCCCTCATGCGACTGGATGTCATGCGACCGAAGGTCATGCGACTAAAGGTCACGCAACTGGAAGTCAGGCGACTGAAGGTCATGCACCTTGAAGTCATGCGACTGGATGTCATGCGCCTGAAAGTCATGCAACTGAAGGTCATGCGCCTGAAAGTCATGCGACTGGAGATCATGCGACTTAGGGTTCATTCACCCTATAATGCTATTGTGTCTAGAAGCACTCCATATGCCTAAGTGTTCTTCATATGCCCAAATAGGGCGCATGCGCCCGAAAGGACTTAGAATATTTCTGCTTTTTGGGGAAATGTGTAAATGTAGGCTTTGACTTGGGAGGTTCCCGGGGGCTAAGTAAGTTGACTCTTGAGGTCATAGATGATTTGATGGCTTATGTATGTATGATTGATGCTTATGCATGATGGTATGTATGATGTATGTATGTATGATGGTGCCTTGCATGGTGATGTTTTGTATGGTTATGTTTATGTTCCTATTTACGTATGATTATTTTCCCATGGCTTTACGTTGAATGCTAATGAATGAAACAAAAAGTATTATGTAATGTAAAATGGAAGATAATGAAAAGAGGAACGTATGGAAAGAATGCATGCACTAATGAATGAATAAAAGTAAGAAAGGCTTGCAAGCAAATGTATAGAGGTTCACACCCAATGAAGGGTGTTAGCTCAACTGTGTGCGGGTTAGCTACCCCAGAAGGATGCACGCTGAGGTCTAATCCTTGTGATTGACCATATGTATGGGATCCTTGCTGCTTGCCCCAGGTACTAGAGTTAGCTTTGTGCACAATGTTCAAGGTCTATGAAAGACCTCAGGCGTAGTAACCAGCTTTGTGCACCATGTTCGGGGTATAGCATATGGCATTGGTCCGGAATGAAAGAGAAAAGATAAGTGGTGAATGTGCTTGTCCCAGGTACTGGAGTCAGCTTCATGCATAATGTTCGAGGTCTATGAAAGACCTCAAGCCCAGTAACCAGCTTCATGCACAATGTTCGGGGTATTATGCATGTCATTGAAAGTAATGAACGTACGAATGAAAGTAAGAAAGTATGAATGAATGTGAATGAAAGTTAACAAACGAATGATGAAGATAATAATGATATTATCTATGTGTACGTATGATGTGTGATCATGTACGAAAGTAAAGAACGGTTTTAAAAGAAAGTAAAGTATGTTTTATTTTAAAACTAGAACTCACTCAGCAACGCTAACTTTTATGTGTTTCCAGTTGGCAGGTAAAGGTTGCTGAGGATGGCACGGGGCGGCTACTTGGCTCTTTTTGGATGGCATTCCTTTGTATAATGTTTTTGTATTGTAATGCGAACAAATGATATTTTGTAACAAATGTTGTATTAATTTGCAAAAGCATTTATAATGAAATGAAATGTTGTTTTTAATGTTTCCGCTGTGATGTTTTATTAAAGTTAATATGAATGTATGTTTTATGTGTAATGACTGACCAGCTGTGAGCGTTCCGGGAACGGGTACTTACAAGTTGGTATCAAAGCCAAAGTTTAAGTGAAACGAGTAAATTTTCAAAATAAACCTAAACTTAAACTGAAAATGGGACAGAAAGAGAAAGGATGTCAGTCTGAGTAGTTGTGTGCCATCAGGTATTTCTTTAATGTTAATCGGTATTATGTGCACATGTATGTGGTTTATGTGTTGTTTGTAGATTTAGATACGCATGTAGTCAGGATAGGAAATGCTTGGGGTATGAAGGGTAAAGTAAGTGGCTAATCACAACTGGCCACTGTAATTAGGGACTTACTATACTTTACATAAACTAAGTTGTTCCCTTGAATGACCGTGTTGGTGTTTGAATCTTTCAGTGTGTTTTGAGAATGGTCGGTGGTAGATCATCTAAAGCTTCGAGTGGTGGAGGTCATGGTGGACGTGGTGCTGAACCACGAGCCAAAAGAGGAAGGCCTAGGGCCGAAAAGGTGGTTCATGAAGAACCCAAGACCCTTCATCAAGAGGGCGGAGACGAGAGTACTAATTTGAGAGCCTCAATAAAGTAGGTTGTTGTAGAGGAGATGCATCAGGTCATACAGATGATCTTACCATCTGTGGTGACTAAAGTGATTAAGGATGTTCGGGAAGGGGAAAGAAGGGAGAGGAATATGTCCTTGGGAGAACGGGAGCGACCGGAGACGGAGACGGTTTTCTCCGAAGATGAGGAAGAAGAAGAAGAGCCTAACTCGGAGGCAGAACGAGGCTGCAAGTACAGGGAATTTCAAAGATGAAAGCCCCCTAATTTTGATGGTAACGACACTATTGTTGCTGCTCACCGGTGGGTGAGAGAGATGGAAGATGTTCTTGATATCAGTGAGTGTCGGGAAGATTAGAAGCAGAAGTTTACTGCCCACTCATTTGTGGACTCGGCTCAGTGGTGGTGGGAAAATATTGTCCAAGCCGAGGGTAGTCGAGCAATTGGAAGGATAAAGTGGGCAGAGCTAAAAAGGCTGGTGATTGAGGAGTTCTGTCCTCACCGAGAGATGGACAAAGTTGAGAGAGGGTTCCTGCAGCTGGAAGCGGGAACAATGACACATCAAAAATACACTACCAACTTCAATAAGATGGCACGGTTGGTGCCAGATCAAGTAACACCCTTGTCATGAAAGATCAAGAGGCATATCCAGGGTTTGCCGGCGGATGTCCGTAGGCATATGATCGCTGCCCAACCGAGCACGTTTATGTTGGAAGTTGACTTGGTGGGGAGGTTGTATGATGAAAGTACTATGGTGGTGGCTGAAGGTAGCAAGAAAGGTGGTGGTGATCAGAACTAGAATGGGAAGCGGATTGGACGTGGCGGGGCCACTCCAAGAAACGAAGGTGCACGGGTGGATGACCAGCATGTGGTCACATCCGATGCGGAGGTGAAGAGATGTGGCAAGTGTGGGAAGGAGCACACCGGCAAGTGTAACTGAGGATCGAACTTGTGCTTCAAATGTGGGAAGCCTAGTCATATGGCGAGGGAATGCAAGGTAGGGAGGTGTTTTAACTATGGTGGGGAGGGCCACATGAGTAGGGACTACAAGAAGCTAAGGGCTGAAGGTTCGGGAGTGAAGAAGGCTGGGGGAGAAGGACAGCGCTAGAGCATTTACAATGACGCAGGAGGAGGCTAGGACGGACCCTGATGTTGTGTCAAGTATGTTTGTAGTAAACCAAACTTTAGTGTCTGTGTTATTTGATTCTGTTAATTCTAATGATTTGATTGAAGATGTAATGGATAAGATTGTTGAAGAATCTGAAGAAGAGGATGATGATGAAGAGGATGATAATGATGAAGGAAATGATAATAATGATGATGATAATGATGATAACAATGATGATGATGATCAAGGAGGTGATCAAGGTGGTGAAGCTGAACAAATTGTTGAAGAATGCTATGATGTCTAATCGAGAAGAAAAACTAAAGATAATGTTTGAAGAAATTGAAAAGCTGAAAGTAACTTTAAAAGAGCTTGTAAAAGAAAGTGAAGTGCTTAAGGTTGAGAAAGAATCTGTTTAAGATCCTAAAGAAATCACAACTATAATGTATTCTGAAGCTGGGAAAGAGAAAAAAAAGATGAATGAAGTTGAAATATCTACAATTCTAGCTAAAGTTCAGAAGATAGTAGATGTTGATGAGAATGAAGAGGAAGAAGAAGTGCAAAAGATAATAGAAGCACTTGATGGTATAGATATTGCTCTACCTGATGAATGGTATGATGAGGTTTTGGAAGATGAAGATATGTGTGATATAGTTGACTCACTAGTTGAAAATGTTCAAGATGATATACCTATAGACTTTGAAGACAGATACAATTATCTGGTCCAGAAAAAAGTATAATAGAGTGTTTCTAGACAGGCTGATAGTAACTCAAATAAATGAAGAGTATGAAAAGTGTGTAATAGCAGAGTCTACAGCGCCGGCAGATTCTAATGAAATAAGTCTAGAACATGGTGTGTGGGCACCAATGAATGAAAGCATAAATATTGATGATATTCTTGTGACAGAATTGCACCACCCAAACCCTAAAGATATGAGCATACATGCTCTGAGAATGTGGTTGCAGTCAAGGAATTATCCAAGGAAAAGATTGAACAAACTTCAAGGTGAATCATTAAGAAGGCTGGTGAGGAATTTCCAAGAAACTGAGAAGATGTATAACAAAATGATTATTCTAGATATGAATAACCCTCAGTATCTTGAAATCACCAAATAAACTAAAATGTTGAAGGCTCAAGAGATTAAGTCAATGGAGTTGGTGAAGAAGACTCATGAACATAGAAAAGTGCTTATGGGTATGTTTCCTAATGTTGAAAAACAAGGTTATAAAGTTTCTATGGATCAAAAACAGCTTTGTAATATAGCTAGATCAGCAGGAGATCTTGTAAGAAATGTGCTTCAAAGAGGACAATCAATTTCTAAATAGCTGAATGCAATAATTATGCCTGATAAAACCAAAGATGTGAAAATAATTGCATGGAAATATGTTAAGATTTTTTATGCCTTTCTTTTCAAAAGAGTTAATGCTATTTGTGATGTATATCATTTCTACTCAAGCATAATTGCCTTACCTGTGCAAGATTTGAAAGAATTGCATAAGTTACCATTGATCAATCCTATAAAGCTGAAAGAGGAGAAATTTTATGAAGTTGCTTGATAGAGGTATATCAAGAATGCCAGCATTTCTTAAAACTCGTTATGATTAAGAAGATAAAAGCTATTTTGCTAAAATGAAGAAGAAGTTAAAGAAAGGTGATTCTAGTGAGCATATGGATGATTGTTATTTGGAAACCTTTACTGTTAAGTACGTTGAAAAGGTTACTAATCCTGGGTTGAAAGTTATAGACGGAACTCAATCATCAAAACCGATTCTAAAATGGTTTTATGATTCATCTACTTTTCATATGAGACTTGTGAGAAACTTGGATGATTGGGATAATGATATGATTAGTTTGTTTGGTGTGTTTAAACTCAAACTTCTACATCCGAGTTATATCTCGTTTTTGTCCAATCAAGTGTTTGAGCAAGTATCTTCATTTGAAGCAGAGAATGATAGAAAATACTTTTTGATAATTATAAAAGTAATGAATGCTGCTATGGAGAGGATTTCTTTGAGGAAAGCAATGACCTATGAAAACATAGTGACGAAAGACATAAAAGATATTTAATTCATTAGAATCTCTCGCAAAGGAGTGCCGGAGATCTACACAAAATAAAATCCAAAACCAATTGAAATGTATGCTAATGTGAATATTGTTGGTTTATCCAAAGAAACTCTATTGGTAATGGATACTATGGAGATCAAGACTAATGAGTCCAAGCAAGAACAAGGAATTCTAGCAAGGAAGTTCAAGTCATCAATCAAGAAAGCTCTTGAAGAACTGGAGCTATACAAAGAAAAATCAATGTTCAAGATAAAAGAAGAACCTGAAGACTATTTTTGCTGAAGACAAATGCAAATCTTAGGGGGAGTATTGTTAGAAACCTAGAAAGATTAGAATTTTAGCTTTATATTAGTTTTTGTTATAGTGTAAGGACTTATTATGTAAATATATGTTCCTTTTTGTTTTCTTGATTATTAGTATAAATAAGATTGCTTATGTATGTATAGGTCAAGACTTTAGATATTTCTCTCTCAATTTGCACTTTGTAATACATCTAATATCAGTGAAATCTCTATGAATTTTTCTGATATTTGTTTGTTTGGTTGCATTGTTCATATTATTGTCAATTGCTTGATATCAATTACAGATCTATCCATTTGAACCTATCATTTATTGCCCAAATGACTATGGATTTTAAAGTGCTTCAGTTATACATTCATTGGGTGGTAACTGATGCTTTAACTTTGATTAAATGATGTAATTAAGTTCGAATTGTGTTCTAGAACCGTTTGGGGGCGATTTTAGATCATGAATCGACAAGATTTGTGGGTTTTGGGGTGGCCAGAAGGCTGCCGGAGTTTGGTCGGGGCATTGGCCAGAAAAACGGGTTAAAGGGGGAAATGGGGTTGAATTTTGATATATTACACAAATGGTCCATGCGGTTTGATTCTTAACATTTTATGCACAAAATTTATTTTTTAAAGTTTCTAAATTGACAATAATGCCCCTTAAACTTAACTAAAATTTATGCTTTATATAATTTAATTTGTTATCTTTTATAACTTATTATTATTATTATTATATTATTATTATTATTATTCATTGTTATTATTATAATTATCAATATTATTATTACTATTTATTATTATTATGGACATTATATTAGAGTTATGATAATAATAATAATAATAATAATAATAATAATAATAATAATTATTATTATTATTATTATTATTAATATTTAGTAAATTAATTTATTAACTTTCAAATTAACTAAATAGGCATATCAAGCCCTCAAAGTTTCATAAATGGCACAAATCGTCCTTACAAGAACATAACAACCTTAACTTTTAACTTATCAAAAATAGAAGATGTTATAGTCTCTCCAACTTAAAAGAATTTCATCCCGAAATTAAGAATGAAACTATACGAACAAAAATGGGTACTTCTTTTCCATATGTTCCTCACGTTCCCAAGTAAACTCAGCTCCACGCTTATTATCCCAGAGAACCGTGACAATTGGGATAGTTGTGCTTCTAGTCTTCTTCATAATATGATCAATGAAGGGTTTCTCAACAAAGTGTAATGACTCATCGATCTGGATGTTGTCCAACGGAACATGCAGACTTTCATCAGCCAAACACTTTTTCAAATTTGAGACGTGGAAAACAGGATGAACTCCACTAAGGTTGGAAGGTAGTTCCAGTTGTAAGCCACTTTTCCAATCCTCTTATAATCTTGAAAGGTCCGACAAATCTTGGAACTAGGTTACCCTTCATTCCAAAGCGAACAATGCCCTTCCACGGTGAGACCTTAAGAAGAACCATATCCCCATCTTGGAATTCCAATGGCTTATGTCTCTTATCAGCATAGCTCTTTTGTCGACTTCTTGCCACTTCAAGGTTCTTGTGAATTATACAGACTTTATCGATCGTTTCTTGTATAAGTTCAGGACTAGTGATGAAGTTTTCACCAATGTCGGTCCAGCGGATCGGTGAACGATATTTGCGACCATAAAGTGCTTTGAATGGTACCATCTTGATAATCGAGTGATAACTATTGTTATACGAAAATTCCACGAGTGGTAAATGCGTATCCTAATCACCACCAAAGTCAAGGACACAAAGGCGTAGCAGATCCTCCAAGGTTTGGATAGTTCGCTCGATTTGACCGTCCGTTTGGGGATGGTAAGCCGTGCTTAGATCCAGTTGAGTACCCAAGATTTCTTGCATAGACGACCAAAAGTGTGAAGTGAAGCGAGCATCTCGGTCAGATATGATGTGCAAAGGTACCCCATGATGACTTACAATTTCATCAACGTACGTACGAGCCAACCTTGATGTCTTGTAAGTGTCACGTAAGAGTAAAAAATGTGTCGAGTTGGTCAATTGGACAACGATCACCCATATGCTATCATGTCCACGGGAGGTTCGTGGTAGCTTAGTTATGAAGTCCATGGCTATGTGTGTCCATTTCCACATAGGAATCTCGGTTGTTCAAGTAATCCACTTGGACATTGATGTTCAGCCTGAACTTTTGTACACGTGAGGCACTTAGCTACATAAGTCGCTATGTCTTTCTTCATTCCAGGCCACCAATATTGACCACGCAGGTCCATGTACATCTTATCGAAGCCAGGATGAATAATATAACGAGTTTGATGAGCTTTGTTCATGATAAAGGTATGAAGGTTATCACGATTCGAAACCCAAATGATTCGTGAAGTACACAAATCCATGGGGTTTCGTTTCTAATTGAGCCAAAAGGTTATGCTCCAATTCCTCTCTTATTCTAAATTCTTGTTGAAATGCTTGTTGAGCCTCTAAAATACTAGTCTCGATGTCACTTTAATCCTCAAATTTTGTAACAACACGGTAGTCTCATTGACATCTAGACAGATCTCGTTATCAAACTCTCCCAAAGTGTCAAACTATTGATGTCGATCACGAATTTCTTGGAACGTGATCGTCTTGTTATAAATTTTTCGGCTTAGTGCATCGGCTACAACATTGGCTTTACCAGGATGGTAACGAATGTCACAGTCATAGTCACTAATAAACTCAACCCAACGACGTTGTCTTATATTGAGATCTTTTTATTAAAAGCATGTTGAAGGCTTTTGTGATCAGTGTAGACTATGCATTTTGTACCATAAAGGTAATGTCTCCAAATATTCAAGGCAAATACCACAACACCAAGTTCGAGATCATGTGTTGTGTAATTCATATCATGGACCTTCAATTGTCTTAATGCATATGCTATGACCTTCCCTCGTTGCATAAGAACACAACCAAGGCCTTGTTTAGATGCATCATAATACACAGTGAAATTGTTATTTCCATCGGGTAGGGTCAAGATAGGAGCATTGCACAACTTGTGTTTTAATGCTTCAAAGGCTTCCTCTTGCTCACTCCCCCACTCGAATAGTTTTTTTCTTTTGAGTCGAAGAAGTAAGTGGCTTCGCGATTCTTGAAATGTTGGTAATGAATCGCCGGTAATAACCAGCAAGACCAAGAAAAGAATGAACTTCGGTTGGAGTTGTAGGAACATACCAATTCTTCACAGCTTCCATCTTTGTGGGGTCAATGTGAATTCCTTGGCTATTCTCCACATGTCCTAGAAATTGAACTTCCTCAAGCTAAAATTCACACTTCAAGAACTTCGCGTACAATTGTTCTTTCTTCAACAAGTCAAGAACTAGTCGCACATGAAGTTCATGATCGGTGTTGGACTTGGAATAGATAAGTATGTCATCAATGAAGACGATCACAAACTTGTCTAGATAAGGCTTGCATACTCAATTCATGAGATCCATGAAGATAGCAGGAACATTTGTTAAACCAAAAGCATAACCATGAACTCATAGTGCCCATATCAAGTACGTAGCGCAGTCTTTGGGATATCATCATCATGGACTCGCAATTGATGATAACCAAAACGTAAATCGATTTTCGAGAAAATGGCAGCTCGTTGAAGTTGGTCAAAAAGATCATCGATAGAGGAAGAGGGTAGCGGTTCTTGATGGTAAGCTTGTTAATTTCACGATAGTCGATGCACATACGAAATGACTCATCTTTATCTTCACGAATAAAATGGGTACACACCAAGGCGAAGTGGTAGGATGAAGAATACCCTTCTTAGATAGTTCTTGTAATTGACTAGATAGCTCTTGCATTTCAGATGGTGCAAATATGGTGACTTAGCCACAGGGTTTGCTCCCGGAATTAAATCGATTTTAAACTTGACTTCACGCACAGGAGGTAAGCCACTAAGGTCATCGGGAAACACTTCAGGGAAGTCTCGTACAATCGGGACATCCTAAGATCTTTCCCTTTGACTTTCATGTTTACCACGTAAGCCAAGAAAGCCATATAGTTCTTTCTTAAACATTTTTGAGCTTGGGTACAAGACATGAGTTTAAGCCTTTTGGAGGATCTTTCGCCAAACACCTTCAATCTATCCCTAGAAGGTAGTGGTATACGAATGCACTTCTCGATACAAATGATCTCGGCATGGTGTTTGGCTAACCAATCCATACCAATGATAACATCAAAGATTCCAAGTTTTATAGGAATAAGATTAATAACAAAATCATGTGCGTTGAGACTAAGAATTCAATCACGAATAATGATATCAACGGTGATCGGTTCTCCATCGGCGACTTCGACGGTGAATGGTCTTTATAGTTTTGTAGGTGGCTTAACAAGAATGGGTTCAAACTCTAACGAGACAAAGCTTTTATCGGTTCAAGAATCAAATAGTACGTAGGCATAAGTATTATTTATAAGGAACATACCTGTTAAGTTTTAAAGTTATTTAATGATACAGGTAATGTATCAAAAAGAATTAGATCGTAAGTTGAGGTTGAGTTAACATACCATTCAACACATCGTTGTTTGCTTGTGCTTGATTTGCGTATATGTTAAAAGCGCATTCTCGGGCTTGTGGAAGTTTCCACAAGACGAGGGCATTATGGGTGGAAGTGCCCAGGTTCCCCACAATTGTAGCAAACACGATTTGCAACCATCGCGACATTGTTCGGAGCACGGTGACAAGTCGCCACTAAGTGTCATATTTACCCCAAAAAGTACAAATGTGGCACGAAGCTTTCCTCGGATGATGGTACCTACAAACATTGCACAAAGGTTGTGGACCAGCATAGGCCCTAGCCATGGGCACTTGAGCCACAGGTGCAACAACAGGTAAAAGTTGTCTTTGTGGTGGTTTGGGGGCAGCCACAACATAGTTGTGAGCCGGTGTGAACTTGTGCTTCTTGTTGTTGTTGGAAGATGTTCAACTTTGGTCTCCTTAACAGCTTCAGTATCTGTCTTCTCCACCTTCTTAGCACCCTTCACAAACAGGTGCCCGCTCATATATGATTCTCAATAAGTTGAGTGGTGATAGTAATGGCTTCCTCCAAAGTTGTGGGTCGACTACCCACCATAACATCTTGAATTTAAGGTGGTACACCCTTGAGAACTTCTCGAGGTTGCGAGGAACAGTGTCGACCATATGGGGCAACAGTATGCTCAACTCGTGGTGCCTAGTTGAGTAAGCCAAATGGTCACCACCATCTTCTTTTAGGTTCCAAAATTCCTCCTCCAGTTTTTATAGCTCATTCCTCAGGCAGAACTTCATGATAGCAATGTTTTTTAACTCATCCCAAGTGAGTGCCAACACAACATTAGCACCTCGATTCATTTTCTCGCTATTCCACCTAGTAAGTGCCCTTTGTTGGAGCATACTATTGTCACAATGAACCTTGAGTGCCTCGGGACACACAGAGTTGGTGAAGGTATCTCCATGCTTTCGAACCACTCGAAAAGACCAGTGGCATCTTACTTGCCACTATAACTTGTAGGCTTGCAAGAACTAAAGTGCTTGAAGTTACAGGTTTGGTTGTTATGCCCTTGGTTCACGTTGTTTTCACCTTGACCATTTCCATTGTTGCTAGAATTGGTCATCAGGCCTATTGAGTTCAGCAACCATGGTTGGGATGACGACAACCATATGATGTGCAATCATAGCGGCTATCTTATGATTGGAACTTCCACGCTTTCCATGGTGACAAGACATGCCGGATATACAAGATGAGTTAGTCACGGAAAATGAGGATAACAAATGATAGTAATTTAAACAAGGATACATCAAGAGTTGTAAGACACCTATAATGGTTCCATTTGGTAATGCATTACCACTTGGAAACGTTGACACGTCAAGGTAAATTGACCCATATGCCTTAGAAACTTGTATATGTTGACCATAGTTTGTCACTCATCCTAGAAATCCCCAGGTAAGTATAACTAGTCCAGTAGGATTTACGTGAAATGCTTACCTTAGCCCGAAGGCTTTTTCCTAGGAAAACCATAATACAGGTGTCTATGTGTGACACAAATTTCTTAGGTTCATGAAATCAAAACCTTGATGAGCTTTTCATAGATTAGATAAAGTCTAAAGAATTAAACCCACGATATAAGTGTACAATCCCACGTGTCGTCAAGAATAACTTTAGGAAGTTTCATTCGTTAGGGAGAATCAAGAATCAAGGATAAGTCTACGAGAGACAAGCAACAAGTTAACCAATTACAAAGTTGCCTAACTAAGGGCATCAAATTACACATAAGAAGGCATCCCTAATTAGATAGCATCATGTACATGCAACAATTTATATTTACAAGAATATCAAGATTATTCTATAAGGTTCATGCATAAACTATAGTCTAGGTCACCATTTCTAATAACCTAAATCCCTATAGTTATGGGCTCTGATATCAATCTGTCACAACCCAACCTTGACGCGGAATCGTCAAGATGTGAGGGTTAAGATTGTGCGCAGCCACATAACGCTATCTTTAAATGAAAGTAGTAATATCATAAGTTTCAACAGTGCAAGGTACAATCATGTCTCAACATGAATTAAACAAAACATAAGACTGAATAATCCCAAGCATTTTATTCTTTAATCTAGGTCCAAGTCCTAGATTTTTGCAAACTTCAAAAGATAACATCAAGCTTGGGCATTTCTAAAACATGTTAAAAATACAGGTCAACTATGAAAGTTGGTGAGTTTCCAATGGTTTAATATACATAATATATCAAAGGTTACAAGTAGCAATTCATTGTCAAAGTTTATGAGGTATGCAAGTTTATAGAACACATATAGATACAATAAAACCTCGACTAAGATTAATACTACAAGTTTATAAAAATTGTCTAAGTGTACTTGGTTCCTATGATAAACAAGTCATACGTCATCAGGAGCTGGCAATACATTGGCTTTAGCACCAAATAGGCTTGTCAGGCCCATAGATCTATGACGTTGCTAGGCTAGAAATAGTTAATGATTGTCAACATATAATGTATCTCATGTAACACTCACAATGATACAAATAACCATGACACAAAGGTAAAGATAAATTACATGTGCATGTACAAGTATGGAGATATTTACAAGTGTAAGTTTATGAGGTTAAAATGTTTCACCTCAAAAGGTGTGAAATAAAGTAAAAAGGGGCATGGAGAATTCACTTGATGTATAGTATGTAAGATAATAATAAGACAAATGATGTTCTAACGAATTCCTTTACAATATATATATATATATATATTACAAGTTTAAGTTTAATAATAAGATTAACATTTTCACATGAACTAGGGTTTTTGATAAGAATTTGGGGGTTTTTAAAAGGCTAGTTAATGTGATTATCATATATATATATACCCTCCCCGACACTTACAAAATTCGGCCAAAGAGAGAAGAGAGGGAGAAAAAAGGTTTTGAGCTTCGGTTTTCTTGGTTTCGCGCGCAAACGTTAAGGTGTAGCGGGTTGGATTGAAGCTCAACTCGACGGGTTGTTTGTGTAAGTTCTTGGACCCCTCTTTTGCATATTTTAAACTAATTTGGGGCTAGAACACATAGTAGAAAACCCGTTTTTGAAGTGTGTGTGTTGAACCCGTATGTATGTGTTTGTGTGTGGTTCATGTGGGTTGGATTTCAGGCTTGGTTGTGCTTGAATGGTTTTGTGGTATGTGTACCTAAGGTTAGAATGGTTGATTTGAGCTTAGAACAGGTTTGAGAGGGTATGGAGGCTGAAACGTGCAGATTAGGTTTGGGATGAACTACATTCTGTATCAGCTAGGGCTATGTGACTGAATGGCATGCGACTGAGGTTCATTCGCATGTGAGTCATGCGACTGGGGTCCATACGCATGTGAGTCATGTGATTGAGGTTCATTCAAATGGGAGTCATGCGACTGAGGTCCATACGCCTAAGTACTCATCCGCATTGTGTTCATCGCCCATAGTGATCATCCGCATAGGCCCTTTCGCATAGGGTCCATTCGCTTGGTGTTCATTCGCCTAAGTGTTCAGTTGCTTGGGAGGCCATGTGACTGAAGGGTGTCCATACGCCCAAGTAGGGCTTGTACGCCCGAAAGAACATAGTTGAACTTTCTGACTTTTGGGGAGATGCGTAGAGGTAGGCTTTGACTTAGGAGGTTCCCGGGGGTTTATGTAAGTTGACTTTTGAAGCCATAGACTTTATGATGGGCATGTACGATGATGTATGATGTTGTATGTTTATGCATGATGATAATGTATGATGATGTATTTATGTATGTATGATGGTGTCGTGTATGGTGATGTTGTTGTTATGTTTTGTTGTTCCTTGCTTTGTATGATTGTCTTCCCGTGGCTTTACTTCGTATGTTATGGAAGGAAATGAAAAGTATTATGTAACATAAAGTGGAAGATAATGAAAGAGAACATAATGAATGAATGCATGCATTAATGAATAAAGAAAAGTAATGTAAGTCTTGCAAGCCTTATATGTTGGAACACGCCCGAATGTAGGGTGTTAGCCCAACCGTGTGTGGGTTAGCTACCCTAGAAGGATGCAGATCGGGGTCCGTCTTTATGACCGACCATTTGCATTGAACCTTTGTCGCTTACCCTAGATACTATGGACAGGCTGTTGTGCGCCATGACAGAAGGTATATGATAGACTTCGGCCTAGTATCCGCTTTATGCATGACGGTGGGTGTAGCACATGACACTGGTATACCTGAATTTACCCCTAGATACTGTTACCAGGTTGTTGTGCGCCATGACAGAAGGTCTATGATAGACTTCAGACCCGTATCCGCTTTATGCATGACGGGGGGGTAAAGTTCATGGATTTTGATGGAATGAAATGAAGCAATGATGAACGTATGAATGAAACTAAGAAACTAAGAATGAATGAGAACGACGAAGTAATGAAAGTGAATGGTAATGACGTACGATAAATGAAAGAAAGTATGAAAGAATGATGAAGATAATAATGATGTTATCTATGTGTACGTATGATGTGTGATCACATGCAAAAGTAAAGAACGGTTTTAAGCGAAAGATAAAGTATGTTTTATTAAAACTAGAACTCACTCAGCAACGCTGACTTTTATGTGTTTCTAGTTGACAGGTAATGTTGCTGAGGATGGCATGGGGCGGCTACTCAGCTCTTTTGGATGACATCCATTTTTTAATGCTTTTGTGATGTAATGCAACATGTACTTTGTAACTTGATAATGATGTATTGTTTTGCAAAAGGTTTTATAATGAAATGAGATGTCTATTTTGATGATTCCGCTGCAATGTTTTTCTTTAATTTAATGAAAATATATGTTTTATGTGCAATGATTGACCAGCTGTAAGCGTCCCAGGAACAGGGCCTTACAAGTTGGTATCATAGCCAAAGTTTAAATGAACGGGTAAATTTTCAAAATAAACCTAAACTTAAACTGAAAATAGGACGGAAAGGGAAGGGATGCTAGTCTGAGTAGCTGCGTGCCATCAGGTATTTTCGTAACGTTAACCGGTATTATGTGCCCATTTTATGTGGATATGTGTTGTTTGTTGATTTAGATACTGATGTAGTCAGGATAGGTAATGCTTGGGGTATGAAGAGTAAAGTAGGTGGCTAATCACAACAGGCCACTATAATTAGGGACTTACTATACTGACATAAACTAAGTTGTTCCCTTGAATGACCGTGTTGGTGTTTGAATATTTTAGTGTGCGCGAGGATGGCCGGTGGTAGATCATCAATAGCTTCGAGGGGTGGAGGTCGTGGTGTGCATGGTGCTAAACCACGGCCCAAAGGAGGAAGGCCTAGAGCCGAAAAGGTGGTTCATGAAGAACCCGAGACCCCTCATCCGGAGGGTAGTGATGAGAGCGCCAATTTGAGAGCCTCAGTGAAGGAGGCTGTAGTTGAGGAGGTGCATGAGGTCATGCAGACGATTCTACCGTTTGTGGTGACCGAAGTGATAAAGGCTGTACGGGGGGGGAGGGGAAGGAAAGGAGTAGGCCTACGGGCGAAGGGAGATGACCCAAGACTAAGATGGTTTTCTCAGATGACGAGGAAGAACAGGAGGAAGAAGAGCCTGTGCCGGAGGTGGCACGACACTACAACTATGGGGAAATTCAAAGATGCAAGACCCTAACTTTCGATAGTAACAGCACTGTTGTTGTTGCTCACCAATTGGTGAGAGAGATGGAAGCTGTTTTGAACATGAAGTGAGTGTCGGGAGGATCCGAAAGTGAAGTTTGCTGCCCACTCATTCGTGGACTCGGCTTTTTGCTGGTGGGACAATATTGTCCAACTGAGGGTAGTCGGACTATCGGGAGGATGAGCTGGCCTGAGCTGAAGAAATTGGTGATTGAGGAGTTTTGTCCTCATAGGGAGATGGACAAGGTTGAGAGGGAGTTCCTGCAATTGGAGGCGGGGACGATGACACATCAGCAGTACACCACCAAGTTTAACAAGATGGCACGGCTGGTGCCTGACCAGGTGACACCTCTGTCAAGAAAATCAAGAGGCACATCCAGGGCTTGCCAGCGGATATCCGCAGGCACATGATCACCGCCGGCCAAGCTCGTTTAGGTCGGTGGTAGATTTGGCAGGGAGATTGTATGATGAGAGAACTGTGGTGGTGGTTGAAGGTATCAAGAAAGGGTGTGGTGCCCTGAATTGGAGTGGGAAAAGGTTTGGTCGAAGTGGTGCCCCAACGAGTAACAAGAAGACACGGGAAGACGACCGCAAACATGGTCACATCTAGTGTAGGGTCGAAGAAGTGTGGTAGATGTGGAAAAGAGAATAATGGGGAATGTAGGTTGGGAACAAACTTGTGCTTCAAATGTGGGAAGATGGGGCATATAGCAAAGGACTGTCGTACCGTTCGGTGTTTTAATTGTGGCGCAGAGGGCCACATGAGTAAAGACTATAAGAAGTCGAGGGCTGAGGGTTCTGGGGTGAAGGAGACTAGAGGTGAAGGACCGAGGGCGAGCGCCAGAGCGGTTACGATGACGCATGAGGAAGCTAGGACGGACCCTGATGTTGTGTTAGGTACGTTTCCAGTAAACAAATTTTATCCTCCGTGTTATTTGATTCTGGTGCTAGTAAAAGTTTTATTTCTACTGCTTTCTGTGCTAAACTGCCTGTTAGTAGTAGGAGTGTTAATGCGCCCTTTGATGTAGAAACTGTCATAGGTAAATCTACTAGGATTTCTGAAATGATAGAAGAATGTGATGTGGAACTAGAAGGTCATAAATTTCCTGTTAGATCCTTTGTGATGACCTTAGGTGGTTTCGATGTAGTTCTTAGGATGGATTGGTTAGTAGATTATGACGCGAACATTGTGTGTCGCAAGAAGATGATTCGACTGACAGTGCCTGACGGGAGTTCGGTAATGGTTTATGGTGATCAAGTCACGACGATCCCGAAAGTAATTTTGATGGCGGTGGTGGGAGAGTGCGTGAGCCGTGGATGTAGTGCCTACATGGCCTACATGAAGGATGTGGATATGCCAATACCACAACTGACCGACCTACCGGTGGTGTGTGACTTTCCAGATGTATTTCCCAAAGACTTACCAGGAGTGCCACCTGACCACGAGATCGAGTTCCAGATTGACTTGATACCAGGTGCCCAACTTGTAGCTAAGGCACCGTATCGGTTGGCTCTGACTGAGATGAAAGAATTGATGGAGCAACTGCAAGAGCTGCTTGACAAGGGGTTCATTAGACCGAGCATCTCACCTTGGGGTGCTCCGGTCTTATTTGTGAAGAAGAAGGATGGTAGTATGAGGATGTGTATAGAATATCGTGAGTTGAATAAGCTGACAGTGAAGAATCGGTACCCGTTACCGAGGATTGGCGATTTGTTTGATCAACTCCAAGGTTACCATCAGCTGAAGATTAAGGAGCAAGACATTCCTAAAACAGCTTTTCGCATGCGTTATGGTCACTACGAGTTTCTCGTTATGTCGTTTGGCTAGACCAACGCGCTAGCTGCTTTTATGGACTTGATAAATCAAGTGTTTCGACTGATGTTTGATAAATTAGTGATTGTGTTTATCGATGATATCCTGATTTATTCAAAGAGTGAGACTGAACATGTCGGTCACATTCATGAGGTGTTGGAGACATTGAGAAGGGAGAAGTTGTATGCTAAATTCTACAAGTGCACGTTTTGGTTGAGCGAGGTTCAGTTCTTGGGTCATGTAGTGAATCCCGAGGGGATTATGGTGGACCCGGAAAAGGTGGAGGCAGTGATGCAATGGAAGTCACCAAAGACACCATCCGAGATTCGTAGCTTCTTGGGTTTGGCGGGCTATTACAGAAGATTTATCCAAGACTCTCTTAAATAGCTTCTCTATTGACTAAGTTAACCCGTAAGGATGTAAAGTTTGTATGAGGTCAAGCTCAAGACAAGGCGTTCAAGGACTTAAAGGCGAGGTTGACTCAAGATCCAGTTTTGTCATTACCCGATGGAAGCGAGGATTTGGTGGTTTATTCAGACGCCTCTTACTCGGGGTTAGGATGTGTATTGATGCAGAGAGGAAAGGTTATATAGCCTATGCATCTTGGCAGTTGAAAGTTCACGAGGTTAATTATCCTACCCATGACTTAGAGCTGGCACCCGTGGTCTTCGCGTTAAAGATATGGAGGCACTACCTGTATAGGATGAAGTTGTAAGGCCCCGTTCCCGGGCACCTTACAGCTGGTGGTTCATCGCACATAAAACATATATATCACATTTATTTATCAAAACATTGCAGCGGAAAACATAAACCACATGGCATTTCATTTCATCCTAAAAACTTTTGCGAAATAATGCATCATTTGTTGGTTACAAAATTATATCATTGCATTACATCACAAAAGCCTTAATTAAATAGATGCCATCCAAAAGAGCTGAGCAGCCACCTTGTGCCATCCCCAGCAACGTTTACCTGCCAACTGAAAACGTATAAAAGTCAGCGTTGCTGAGTGAGTTCTAGTTTTATAATAAAACATGCATAAAATCGTTATTTATTTCTTTTCAAAGCCCATACTATACATTTCATTCGTTCGTGATCATACGTCATACGTACATACAGATAATATCATTATTATCTTTCATTTCGTTCGTTAGCCATCGTTCATTCATTACATCTTGTGACATGTACAATACCCCGAACATTGTGCACGAAGCTGGTTACTCGGCCTGAGGTCTATCATAGACCCCGAACATTGTGCACGAAGCTAATTCCATTCACCGTTCATCTTTACATTTTATTCTGGATCAATGCCATAGGCTATACCCCGAACATTGTGCACGAAGCTGGTTACTGGGACTGAGGTCTATCATAGACCCCGAACATTGTGCACGAAGCTGACTCCAGTACCTAGGGCAAGCGGCAAGGATCCTATACGTGTGGTCAATCACAAGGATTGAACCCCAGTGTGCATCCTTCTGGGGTAGCTAACCCGCACAAAGTTGAGCTAACACCCTTCATTGGGTGTGAACCTCCATACATTTGCTTGCAAGACTTTTTACGTTCATTCATTCGTTAATGCATGCATTCATTCATCATGTTCCTCTTTCATTATCTTTCACTTTACGTTACATAATACTTTCGGTTCATTCATTAACATACACGTAAAGCCATGGAAAGATAAACATTCGTCATCATAGGAACATAACATAACATACCATACACACATCATCACAGGGCATCATACATACATAACATACATCATGCATAATCATGCAACATCATCATCATCATCATCCATAACATGCCCATCATAATATTTATGACCTCAAAAGTCAACTTATAGTCCCCCGGGAATTTCCCAACTCAAAGCCTACTTTACACATTTTCCCCAAAAATCAGAAAAAAAATTCTAAGTCCTAGGCGCATGGACACTATTCAGGCACATGGGGAACACTTAGGCGCATGGGCCACTTTTATGCGCAAGGGGACTTCTGGACGTCTGAACACTTAGTAAATTCCAGCCCAATCTAGACGCATGGATGCTATTCAGACGCATGAACACTTAGGCGCATGGGCCACTTGGGCGCATGGGCACTATTGGGGCGCATGGGCACTATTGGGGCGCATGGCCCTATCCTTAGTCATCCGACTAACATTTCTAGGCGCATGCGCCACTATTCAGGCGCATGAGCTTAACTTAAGCATTCTAAGGCAAATTTTGGGCGCATGAGCTACTGTTTAGGCGCATGACTTACATTTAATTCTTTCTAAGGCAATTTCAGATGTATGAACACTTATCTAGGCGCATGAGCATTCTGTAAAACTTGTTTCTAGGATATTTTCAATCCTAATCATCGAATCCACCAGTTCTAAGCATAATGTGGTTGTTTTAAACATGAATAACCTATCAACATTCAAGAACCAACATCCAACATACACAATACATACGGGAATTGATACATAAACTTTGTAAAAATCATTTTAATACATTTTCTGCCCCAAATATGTTTCAAAACATGTAAAACCCGGGGTCTAGAACTCACCTAGTGCAACTTGGGTGTTCTTCCTTTTAACCCGCTTGCAAAGAGTTCAAAACACCTAGAAACAACACCAAAAACACACACACCCAAGCACATACACAACCCATAAGCATACAAGCACATAACCAGGATAAAACCCGACAAAAAGCATACAAACCTTGAATTCTTACCTTGAATTCGACTTCTTCTGTTCTTCTTCTTCAAAACCGAGTTCTGCTCTTCTTCCCTTGTTTCTCTCTCTAAAATGACCAAAAATTGGGTGTAGAAAAGGTGATGGGCGGTCATGCCACCTTTATCACCAACTTTTCTAAAGTTTTGTCCTTTTGGACGCTTTTGGTCCCTCCACTTGGACCTTATTGCCTTTCTTGCTTTTATTCTTTTTATCTTGGCTTTTAAAAATAATCGGGTGTTACAGAAGTGCACCATATTCACTGACCACAAGAGCTTAAAGTATTTCTTTGAGCAGAAGGACTTGAACATGATGCAAAGGAGATGGTTGGAGCTCATAAAAGACTATGACTGCGAGATCCATTACCATTCGGGCAAACCTAATGTGGTGGCTGATGCCCTTAGTCGGAAAAAGAGACCTGGGTGATCCGTGTGAAGGCATATCAGTTGGTCATGACCTCTGATGTCATGAAGCAGGTCAAAGAGTTTCAAGATGAAGCATTGAAAGAAGATCATCTTAACTCTGAAAGGATGAGAGGTCTGGTCACGGAGTTGGGTAAAAACACACTCGGTGTTAGGACCCGATACAGGCGAAGGTGGATTCCTCGTTATAGGCATCTACGGAGGAAAATTATGAATGAAGCTCATAAAACTCGATACTCTATTCATCCCGGTGCTACGAAGATGTACCAAGATATGAAGAAAGATTATTGGTGGCTGGGTATGAAGCGTAACGTAGTGGAGTATGTGAGTAAGTGCCTAACTTGGTTACAAGTGAAGGCAGAGCATCAGAAGCCGTATGGAAAGATTCAACCTTTGGATACACCAGAGTGGAAGTGGGAACATATCACCATGGATTTCATTACAAAGCTGTCGCGTACCCCGAAAGGGTATGATGCCATATGGGTGATAGTTGACCGTTTGACGAAGAGTGCTCACTTCCTACCGATCTGTGAGACATATTCATCCAAGAGGTTGGCGGATCTATTCATCAAGGAAATTGTAACTCGTCATGGTGTGCCGGTGCCTATTGTGTCTAATCGTGACACTCGGTTTACATCTAAATTTTAGAAGAAATTCCACGACACGATGGGGACGACGTTACATATTAGCATGGATTATCATCCCCAAACGGATGGTCAATCAGAAAGGACCATTCAAACATTGGAGGATATGCTTCGGGCATGTGTTATCGATTTTGGAGGAAGTTGGGATGACCACTTACCGTTATCATGCCAGCATTAGCATGCCCCCTTATGAGATGCTATATGGTAGGAGATGCAGAACACCTGTCTGTTGGGGTGATATTGGTTAGAAAGAACTAGGAAGCGTCGAGGTAACCGAGGCTACGACTGAGAAGCTTGGAAAGATCAAGGTCTTCATGAAGGCAACCAAAGATAGACAGAAGTCGTATCCTGATAAACGACATAGACCGATTGAGTTCTAGGTAGGTGACAGGGTTATGTTGAAGGTTTCACCTTGGAAGGGTATCATTCGGTCTAGAAAGCACGGTAAGTGGAGCCCAAGGTACATAGGGCCTTTCCAAATCATTGCTCGAGTAGGAGAGGTGGCCTATAGACTGGAGTTACTAGATGAGTTAAGTGGAACTCATCCGATGTTCCATGTATCTCATCTGAGAAAATGTTTGGCAGACAAAAATATGATTGTTTCATTGGAGGATATCGAGGTAGATGAACGGCTCAATTGTGTGGAGCAACCAGTGGCGATCATTGATCGAAAAGAGAAGAAGTTGAGGAATAAAGTGGTTCCACTTGTGCGCGTACAGTGGAAGCATAAAAATGGATCCGAGTCTACGTGGGAGACTGAAGAAGAGATGAGACAGCATTACCCACGTCTATTCGAGGGCTAACGGTTTCAGGGACGAAACCTATTTAAGGGGGGTGGACTTGTAATGCCCGGTTATTTCCCTTGAAGCCAAAGAAAGAAGAACAAGAGAAAGAAAAGAAATAAAGTTCAAAGACGAGGGATCAAACTTTCCAAAATGGGAAAATCTAGATACATGTGTCCCTAGTTTCTGAACTTAATGTAATATGTTTGTTTTGTCTTACACATATGTAATTTTACCGGTAGTTAATGAAATATAATATGTGGTTGTGCTTATATAATGTTGAATATTTCATTAGTTGGTATGTAATAACGCTTATTGACTTGACTATATAGGTTGTGGTTGTTTGAATAATCTCTAAATCAATTCATGACTATGAAACATATTCAAACTTAATCATGTGAAGTTCTCATGCGATTGGCCCAAGCTAATGGACCATACGCATGAACAACTTCATGCTAATGAACTAGTCGTACGAATGAACCAAGAGACTGGATCAGTCGCATGATTAACACATGAGATTGACTCAGTCGCACGACTGAACACTCAGTCGTGCGAATGGATCAACCGCATGACTCGATCGCACGACTGAACCATGCAAGTGGTCCAGTCGCATGATTGAGAAGCCTTAACCTATACATACCACTTAAATCGTGGAAAAACTAGACACTTCGAATATTTTGATACCCAGACGTACCCTAGCCGTCTAGAGACCTCTAGCAACCTGTTCCAACTTCATAGATCGCAGTATATCAATTGCTAATAGTTCTTAACGTTTAGATTCAATCTTTAATTGATTCTACATGCATTCTCACTAATTGGATCGCCAATCAAATAGGATTCCGCACAATTTGATTCAGTACACGCATAAATCTGTTAGTATTCGTCCGACACACGATCCTAACAAGTGATATCAGAGCTTTGACTCTAGATTTATGTGTGATTCAATCGTTTTGATATAAAAATTGTGTTTTTACGCTCAAAAACGCAATCTTTTGTGTCAAATCGGGTTTTAGGCGTCTCTTGATTGTAAAGTTAAGTTTTTTCCGGCATACGACAATTAGGGTTAGCAAAAATTCTTGTTTTTGCGTTCAAACACCTTAAACCTAGAAATTTCCGAAATCCAGCAGGTTCAATAACATGATTGACTCAATCGCATGACTGAGGTCGTACGCATTTCCCATACGCACGATTAGACTCAGTCTCACTTCCATTCGTCCGACTGAGAAGACTATTCGCATTGTTCATCCGCATTAGTTCATTCGGCCGACTGAGTCATCCACATTAGTTCAGTCGCATGATTGAATCATCCGCATAGTTCAACCGCCCGAATAGCCCAATCGCACATCTTCATTCGCAAATTTCTAAAGGTTTGGTTTAAAGTTAAAGTTTGTTGCAATAGAAGACCAATACTCAGCATTCACAGCAGGGAGAGACTTACGTATACACAACTTACTGCTACTAGAGAATGAAGTGGGGAATCATAACAAACCCCCAAAGCTAATCACATTAGACGAATATCCACAATGGAAACAACATTTCGAGATCTTCTTAAATGGAGTAGACCCCAATCTGTGGGAGTCTATAGAGATGGGGTACAACATGCCTGTAGGAACTCATGGTGTCAAACTCACACTTGGTGGCATGACTTACGGAAAAAAGGTGAAATACAATGTAGAAAAGAAGGTTTATGCTTTTCTTACACAATCAATTCTGAAGGATATTTTTCATCAATTCTCGGAATATACACAAGCAAAGAAACTATGGGATGCATTGGAAAAAAGGTGACGGAAATGCATCATTGAAGGACATAAAGGCTAAGGCTTTAAAGAAGGAGTTTGACAACTTCTCCTCGATGGGAAAAGAAAGCCTAGATGATGTTATCGATAGGTTCTACCACTTGATGAGTGAGATACACACTCATGGAGTATCGACATCAATGGAGGACAAAGTGTCCAACTTTGCTGACGGGTTGCCAGAGAAATGGGTTCATTTGTCTCCAATCTCAGACAGAATGGTATGCTAACAAAGTTAGACATCAATGACTTCATTCTGAAGCTAAGAAAGGAAGAACTAAGAATGAAGTACAAAGCTCAAAAGGCTTCTTATGATCAAAATCCAACGTTGTACAACGCGACTCCTCAAGCCAAAACATCTGTAGCACCTCTTCAGACAGCTTTTGTATCAAGCTCGTATGGTCCTTCACCAACCTCTACTTCAGGGTCAGAAACATCAGGGTCGTCTGGTACCCAATACATTGCACCTGAAGCAAATGCAACAAAGCTGTAAACCGAGAACTTCAGCATTGTGACAGTTGAGGTAGCTAAAGAGCACATGGATCTCTTAGCTACGGTAGTCCACCCTTATGATGGACTAATTGCTGGTAAGATTGGGAACTACCATTTGGCAGATGAGGATTATGAGCAGGTGGATGAGACAGACCTGGAGCGGATGGACATAATGTGGGCCTTAGCCAGTGTAGTCCGGAGAGCTAAGAAGTTTGTCAAAAAGACCGGACAAAATTTGATTGCAACTAAGGACACTACCTTCAGCTTGATAAATCCAAGGTAACCTGCTTCAACTGCGGAGAGAAAGGGCACTTCAAAAGGGAGTGTGTGAAGCCAAAGAAGACTGGCAATGGGAATCCTTTCTCCTCCTTCAATCGTCAGGAGAAACCCACTAGCAGTACTACTTCATCAAGTAAGGATCTCAAAGCCTTGACTACTCATGATAATGAGGGATAGGACTGGAGCTTTCGGTTTGTCTCACCGGGAGAATCCAATATCGCTAGTGTGGAGGATATCGATGATGACTCGGCTAGTGAAGGAGATATTGCAGTCGAACTTGCGATGTCAACATCAGAAGAAACTACACCAGTGGTCACCTACCTACCAAAAGAAGGGAGTACTACTACAACATTAGGATCACCAGCTCCAAAAACATCAAATTCTACATTGATGGGTGATTCTTCAGAAACCGCTCAGGTAAGTACTACTGACCAACTCTTTAATAATCATGTTTGTTCTGATTGTAATAAATTTAGGGAAAGCGTTGATTAAAAATTTTCTAGGTTATTAGATCATAATGATAACTTAGTAAAGGACCTAGAACTATGCACTGAACCTAACAGAGTTTTAAAACAAAATGAGCATAGTTACAAAGAAAAGATAGACCTTTTGAACAAACAACTTAGAAAAACAGATGTTGTAGACTTTAACCAAGCTAATGACATTAGGTACTATCTTAAATCCCTAGAGGACACTAAGAAACAAAAAGCAGTTTTAGAAGTAGAAGTTAATTCCCTAAAACAAAAACTGCATAGTTGGACTAGTTCTTCACACATAGTCCAAAACTTAGTGAGAGAGAGAAATAATAGGGAGGGAATGGGATATAAAGTGGTTCCACCACCACATGATATCTTGATGAACACAAAATGTAAAAAAATTAATGATAATCCAATCAAGGATCATGTGGTGTCTACTCCTCTTGTAACTGATCCACATTCCACATGTTCATCGAATGAATCTGGTACTAAACAAAAGGAGGCCACTTCAAAGGCAATAGGTAAAATGCCTTGTGTTAATCTGGACAAAGAGTTTGAAAAGGTTAGTATAAAGTATGGTTCAACAACTGTCAAATCTGAACCTAAAAAGACCAATAATGTTAACCAATCACGGGCATCATGTCAAAGTCCAGAAAATAGAAAAGAAAAAGATGTTAAAAATGTTAAAGCAATTAACTTTGTTAAACCAGACAAAACATCTAAACAATCATAGTCAAAACCCAAACAGAGTAAGGTCACCCAGGTGTCACATACATCTCCACAAAAATAGTTAAATCGTAAAGTCGAAAGCAGAGCTTGCTATAGTTGTGGAGAGTATGGACACATTGCGTCTCATGTTCCTTACTATCAGACACCGAAGAGGAAAGTTGAACTTCCTGAACAAAAACCTAACTCTTTTAAGAGGAACTCAATGACGCCACCAAAAAGAGATAGTGAACCTAAAGTTCAACATATTAGCCAGTCGTCTGTTTATCATAAACAGGCCTTACACAAAGCTGGCCTATGGAAGGAGAAATCAACCTCATTGTCTGATAATGAGAACAAGAAGACATCTAAGCTTCCCTCACCCTCGAACGGTCAATGGGTAACATTTATGATGTGTGATGCCTCTGGGAAACCCAAGCCAGTGAAGGCTTGGGTCCCTAACCTGAACTAATGTTTCCAAATAGAATGTGCAGGGTGTTCGATATAGTGCTGAAACTAACACGTGGATTAGAGATAGTGGAGCATCCAGTCACATGATAGGGAACAGGGATCTCTTATCAAACGTCAAACAGATAAAAGGAGGTCATGTTTCGTTTGCTGGAAAAAAAGGTGGGTACATCACAGCTCAAGGGGAAGTAGGTAATCAGAAAGTGAAGTTTGACAAGGTAAACTATGTTCAACAACTTCAGAATAACTTGCTTTCTATTTCTCAAATTTATGATAAAGACTTTAGGGTAGTGTTTGACAACAAGAAGTGCTATGTCCTGAAAAAGGACTATGTCATCCCAGAGGAGCAAGTATTAATGTCTACGTCAAGATATAAGGATCTTTATGTCTTGGATCTATCAAAGGCCTCCACAATAGATCATGAAGTTCAGTGCTTCTTGTCAAAAGCTACTAAGAAGGAATCCATCTCCTGGCATAGGAGAATGGGACACATTAATCCACGGAAAATGAATCACTTGATCCAGAATGATCTAGTGAGAGGATTTAACGTCAAAAACTTCCAACTTCTGGATTTCTGTGTTGCGTGCAAGAAGGGCAAACAGACGAAAAAGTCTCATAAGGAAAAGAAAGTTCACTCTATCAAACTTCCTCTTGAACTTCTTCACATGGATCTGTTTGGTCCAGTCAGTACAAGAAGCATCGCAGGCGACTTGTATTGCTATGTAGTTATTAATGACTACTCAAGATTCACTTGGGTGATGTTTCTGAAATCCAAATCAGAAACATTTGAGTCATTCAAGGAGTTAGTAACTACACTGGAGTCCCTATACAAGTTGAAGGTACGTCAAGTGCACTCAGACAACGAAACCGAGTTCAAGAATCAATGGATGGAGGCTTATTGCAAGGAAAAGGGAATTGTGCATCAGTTCACTTCGGCATACACTCCTCAGATGAACGGCATTGCTGAAAGGAAGAATCGCAGCTTGATAGAGACGTCACGAACAATGCTAGCAGACTCAAAACTGCCTATCCAATTCTGGAATGAAGCAGTTGCAAATGCGTGTTATACACTAAATCGGGTCCTGGTAGTTAAACGCCATGGAAAGACGTGTTACGAGCTACTACAACGATGGAAACCTAATCTTGAGTACCTCGAGCCATTTGGCGCTCTGTGCACCCTACTAAAGAAGACTCAGGAGGGAAAATTCAGCCAGAAGGCTGGTAAAGGTATCTTTCTAGGATACAACATACCGAACAAGAGGGTTTACAACAATTCTACGGGTCAGGTAGACATGTGGTGTAATGTTGATGTTCAGAGATACACTACACCACCTGCTAGAAAAGGACCCGCCTTCTTTTTCGACTATGATGTATTCTTCAAGTTCTTTAACATACCCCTCTCCACTTCTGATGATGAGTTAGCAACAAAGATGATGCATGACGTTCTAAACACACCATCTCAGGAATCTACATTATCTGGACTACAAGGTGATTCATCTAACAACTCAGGGGGAGCACTTGAAGATAGTGACTCTTCCTCTGATGAAGATGCTGTGGAGACTGATAAGAACAACCAGGACCAACAGGTTCCTCCTTCAGAAACTCCACAAGCATTTGACATTGATGCCTTTACGTCTTCGGAACCTCAGACTCCTACTGTCTCAGATACTGAACCACATGTTCATAATCTTGATTCTGAGGTAGTTGTTCCAACCACTCCTGATCACGACTAAATGTGTATCATCCTTTAGATAATGTCATTGGAGATGTGAGATCAGGAGTTCAGACCAAAAATTAGTTGTATTCAGCTGATTATGCCTCAGTGATAGAAAAGGGTTATCTTTATGATGGTGCATATCGTTGCTTTGTGTCTCAGTTCAAGCCAAAGTATGTTAGTGAAGCCCTGAATGATGAGGCATGGTGAGTGCCATGCAAGAAAAACTTCTTCAATTCAAAAAGTTAGGTGTATGGACTCTGGTGGTAGACCTAAAGGTGCTAAGGTCATTGGCACAAAATGGGTCTTAAATGCAAGAAATATGATCAAGGTGTGATCATCAGAAACAAGGCTCGACTAGTTGTCCAAGGATTTTGACAAGTCGATAGCATTGACTACAATGAAGTGTTTGCACCCGTGGCAAGAGTGGAAGCAATCCGGATCTTCCTTGCCTACGGATCGTATATGAAGATTAAAGTTTATCAACTTTATGTGAAGAGTGCATTCCTTAATGGTGAAATCAGAGAGATAGTGTACGTCAGTCAACCCGAGGGATTTGAGGATCCATATCATCGGGACAAAGTTTACAAACTCGACAAAGCTCTATATGGGCTTCATCAAGCTCCTAGAGCCTGGTATGAGAAACTCTCGACTCACCTTGTGAAACACGGTTTTCACAGAGGTGTCACTGATTGTACACTGTTCATAAAAGAAAAGGATGGAGATTTACTACTTGTCCAAATTTATGTCGATGACATAATCTTCAGTTCAAAGAACGAAGATCTATGTAAAGAGTTTGAAGCAGTAATGAAGGTTGAGTTTGAGATGAGTGCCATGGGAGAGATGAAATTCTTTTTCGGGTTACAGGTGGATAAGACACCAAAAGGGATTTTCCTACATCAGACAAGTATGTAGGAGATATCCTCAGTCGGTTTGACATGGAGAATGGTTCCGCAGCTGGACTCCACTTGCTACAAACCATGATGTAGCACCCGACGAGAATGGTGATCTGGTTGATGCCACCATGTACCAAGGTATGATTGGATCTCTCATGTACCTCATTGCCTCAAGACCTGATATCATGTACATGACATGTTTATGTTCAAGATATCAGGCAAAGCCAAAACTTAACCATCTGATAGGGGTCAAAAGGATCTTTCGTTATCTGAAAGGTACTCCAACACTTGGGTTGTGGTATCCCCATGACGATGACTTCGAGCTGACAGCGTATAGTGACTCGGATTACGGTGGCTGCAAAATGAGCTACAAGTCTACATCAGTGGGATGTCAATTCTTTAGGAGGAGATTACTGACATGGCAGTGTAAGAAGAAGACCTCGGTTGCTTTGTCAACCTATGAAGCCGAATACGTTGCTGCTGCAAGTTGCTGTTCACAAATCATATCGATTCAACAGCAAATGCGGGACTACGGTTTGAAATTCTCTTCTACTCCTATATTTGTTGATAACTCTACTGCAATTGTAGTAACAAAAAATCTGGTCCAACATCCTAAGACCAAACACATTGGCATAAAATATCACTCTATACGTGATTGCTTTGAAAAGAACTTAATCGATGTGATTAAAATAAATACTAATTTTCAACACGCTGACCTCTATACAAAGGCTTTTGACAAACCACGTTTTCTATATTTGTTAGAGGTCAGCAGCGTTAAAAAAAAGTGATGTGATTCCTGATGATGACCATGTGTAGTCCGATGTGTATTGTTCATTTTCTTTTAATTTGTATTTTCTTTATTTATTTGTTTGACTTTTAGTAGTTTAATTAAATTAATGTTATTTGGTCGCCTATTAAAATCCTAATAAGCATCAATCCGTTATGGTTTTAGAATTTTATGGAGAGAATAGGTCAGTTAGTAACATTAACAAAAAAACGAGGGAGGAGGAGAGGCTAGCTGATAGAAAGTAGATCGTATCTGTGATACAGATTTAATGAATTTGAAAAATGATAGCACACAGGTACAAATCACTTGGAACTTTAAAAGATTAAATAAAATAAGATGCGAAATTTCAAAGTATAAGTCTGTGTAGTCTAAGCAATATAAAAGGAAAAATGATATTAAAACTAGCTACTACTAAGGTAACACAAAGGAAGTAGACCTAAAGCTCGTTAGACCACAGATGATATGTCGGTAGATTCAACACAATAGATGATTAGACCTTGTTGGTGATCTTAAGAACAAACTAAGTTGTTCAACAAAGTTGTGGATTAACATCTTATCCCTGGTTAACACAATCAACAAAATTCCAATAAGGGGTGACGAGCAGAATAAACGCCACAAATGTGAGCGTAAGACCAAAATATGAGCAAAAGCAATCAAACTGTTGTTGGTGAGATCTATGAACAAAGATTAAAAATGCTCAAACAAGAAGATAGGTTATGTGCCTCTTTGTTGTGCGGTGGCACTGACCTGAGGATAAGCATAACCTATATATTCTAGACTTCATTGTTGTTTGCCGCCTCTCTGCTGTGCGGTGGCACTGACCTAAGGCTTGGCTTCTTTCTGAAAGTTCTAAGAATAGTTTCTTCTTGAAAACTACCCTGAGACCGCTCAAAAATCTCCTGAGGAATGTTGATTACCATATAAGTGTGGGATCCACAAATGCTTGTTGAAATAATCAAGCCTTAAACTATCACCAATCTGTGTCAAAAGTCAGTGTATGGATTTAAGAGGATTAGCATACTAACAATCATCGTGGCTACAATTCTTGAAAGTCCAAATCAATGTGGGGATCTAATAGTACTAGTATGATTTCCTAAACTTGCTAACGACTCTAGATGAAAAACAAGAATTGAGTATCAAAAGGTGTTGATAACATGTCCCAAACGATTTGACTTGCCTGTATGATTCCAAATTGAATTGGTCCATTTATGGTCAAAATAAATTGAAGCTGCCTATTCCAAAACCGAATCCATTAGATTTCTATCTTAGGATTTACACCTCACACAAAAAGTCAAAAACAAGTTTAGCTTTTTTATTTAAGTTTAAGTCGTTTACTTTGTTTAAATTCAGTCAAATTCAGTTTGTTTGATATCGGACTACGTCATGGAATTCAATAGGGGATTAATCATCTAAAAGGGTCACGTCTAAGGTGACCACACGTGTTTTCAAAGGTAAAATCAGTCATGTCTGAGGTGACAAATTTGTGTAAAAGGATCACGTCTGAGGTGGTCAAAAGTTTTTCAAGTTAAAATGATCATGTCTGAGATGATCAAATGCTCATAAAGTTTAATCAAAAGTTAAAAAGGGTTAAGTGAGAAATGTTCATAAAGTCAAAATCATGAGTATGATCCAATCACACGACTAGACCATGACTATGGACCAACCGTACGAATGGACCAACCATACGAATGGACCATACTCATGCACTAAACAGCCGAATGACACATGAGTATGAACCATTCACCCGAATGGCTTATCAGAATGAGCCATTCGACCGAATGGAAATGTGCGAATAAGTCAGTCACCCAACTGAAATCCAGTCGGCCGACTGAATGTGATCAACTGAGCCAATCGCACGACTGAGGTCCATTCGCCTAAATGAACCAAGCGAATGGGTCCAGTCGGCCAATTGAAATCAGATTCAGTATAAATAGGGCCACAGTCGATCGCATTCAAC
Organism: Flaveria trinervia; assembly: GCA_025506515.1. Taxonomy (NCBI): domain Eukaryota; kingdom Viridiplantae; phylum Streptophyta; class Magnoliopsida; order Asterales; family Asteraceae; genus Flaveria; species Flaveria trinervia. Next base: position 60,689,155 of record CM046458.1, on the reverse strand, counting down.
TCATCACCCCCTAATCACCCTCATATCGCACAGACTACCGTTACTCTGCCAAATTTTCATCTGACCCAAATTGCCTGCTTATTTGTATATTTTGACCTTCGTTGTTGATTTTACAGGTAAAATGTGGTGTGATTATGCCAAAAATTCCCTCGATTAGACTAAAAATTCAAGAATTTGGCCCTAACAAGACCCGACACTCTAAATGGACTAATAACCTAACTAAACCAAGTAAAATGTTAAAATAAAGGTTATTAGGTTATTAGTATGTTCAATGCGAGTCTAAAGAACCATTACACGAAGTTTAATTTCAAGAATTGGTTAAAAATCAAATCTCAGTCGACCGAACAATGGGTCATGCGACTGGACACCAGGATGAACTCCAATCGCACGATTGAGCTGGTCGAATTGCTCAATCGGTCGAATGGATCATACGAATGAGCTCAGTCGGCTAACTGAACCAATTGCAGGATCAATCAACCGATTGAACTCAGTCGCCTGCTCAGTCACCTGACTGTGTCCGGTCGCATGCCAAGTCAACCGACTGAACACAGTCGCATGGTTCAATTGCATGAATGAACCAGAATGAATTCAACCAAGTTAATTAGAATTGTTTTGTGTCATGTGGTTAGCTAATGTTGATGTGTTTTGTGTTACAGATTGATGTCCAACAAGTGGTCCATCAACCCCAAGCACAACATATGTGCTCACTTAGACTCTACAACTTGGAATAATGCCGAGTTTGCAGGGATCATTGCTTTCCTCAAGCGATCCAGGATCCACAAGGCGATCTCTACACCATGCACTCCCTACAGGTCGATTCAACAGGCCTTCTGGGAGGGAGCATCGGTTGACCGCTCTCGTGAGCCGTACATCATAAGGAGCTCCATTTTTGGGATAGATATTGAGGTTACAGTTGAGGATATCCGGAGAGTACTGGGTTTGGGTGATGATGCAGACCACCCCACCAGACTTCACCCACTGACGGTGAGAGGGTGCTTCATGAGGATGAAGTACGTTGGGGATATAAACGCAGGTGTGCTCAACAAGAGCAACTTGTGTCCCCAGTACAAGTATTTGGCACACGTCATCCTCAAGTGCTTGGCGTCGCGAAGGGGTGGGTTCGATGACCTATCAGACCAGATTCAAAATGCCTACATTGCACTGGTGCTGAACCACACTTTCAGCTTTTCTAGCATGATCTTCTCCTACCTGATAAAGAACTTGGAGGCGAAGGGCAAAGAGGGTTTCTGCATGAACCCTACGTTTCTACATATGATATTTGATGAGAAGCTGCCCACACTGCCTAAGGAGAGCCATGACGTTGTGCCATTGGAGATTATAGATGATACGACACTAGGTCGTATGAAGGTATATCGGGGAACGCAGGTCAACCCCCCGGTAAAGAGACTCATAGGCCATCTAGCCAAGGTGGACTACGTGGCGCCAGGGAGACGTAAATGGCGTCACGTAGACAGTGATTTGGATGTCGAGCAACTAGAGCTACCTGAAGATGACTCCGACGATGACGACAGCGGTGATGGTGGAGATGTAGGGCCCACTCAACTAAGGGCTCCCATTGTTGATATAGCATCTCCAGTATCCACCCAAGGTGGAGCAGATGCTACGGGGTTCCATCAGGACTCTCGTCTTGATGAGGAGGAGGAGGATACGGATGAGGAGCGCCTAACTCGTACTGTGGGGAGCCGAGTGGTTGCCACCGATCGAGGTATTCGGGAGGTTGGAGGATGCTCTGGCGAGTCGAGGGAGGCTGACACTGATCCTACCTATGCTCCCGATCAGTCCAGCAGTGTTCCAAGGGGAGCATCCACCTCAAGGGGCTCGAAGATTAAAAGGATGGCTCAGCCCCACGGGTTGAAGAAGAGGAGGAGGAGGATGACCTTCATCACCATTACCACTACTACCACAACCACTCCACCACCACCTTCATCTATACCACCCCCAATCTTCACCACTCCACCACCACCATCATCTATACCACCCCTAATCTTCACCATTCCACCACCACCTTCATCTATACCACCCCTAATCTTCACCACTACCACCACCACCACTAGCCACCATGCAGGACCATCATCTTACACCTATCCATCTGGATCTTCTCTACCTCCTAGTGGAGTAGAGGAACAGCTCTCGACACTTAATCGTATGGTGCTGAAGCTGTTGGCAGCCGATGACGAGAAGACTGCCCAGATTCGTCAGCTAGTAGATCTTACTGCTGCATAATCTCGGCAGACATCTCAGCAGGCTCAGCAAATTGCTTCACATAGCTCAGAGATGTCCCAACTCCAGGAGCATCATGTCCAATCAGTCAAAAGGATAGAGGAGTTGGAGACTACCAACAAGACCATCATGCTGAGGCTTAAAGGATCTAAAGAGGAGCCACTAAAGATCAAAGAGGGAGATGGAGATGATGGTGATGATGATGACATTGATTATGATGATGATGATGATGATGGTGATGACCATGGGGATGATACCGATGCTGGTGATGATGCTGATGATGTTGTTGATGATGATGATGACGATGATGATCCATCTGTTGTGGATGCCACATCTGCGAGTGAAAGGAGGACAAAAAGAGCTCAAGACCAAGGTGCCTCCACTTCAGCCTCGTCAGCAGAGGAGCACATGATACAAGACAAGAGTAATACTTAGTTATTTATGTTATTTAAATCATATGTATTCGAATCTTGTATCAAATTAATGTAATGAATGTTTATATTTAATGTTGATGTTTACTGCTTTGATTGTTGACTAACGGTTGATGTGTTACATGTTTTTAAATCAAGAAGATCCAAACTACCAGAGAGATGAATATGATGTTGCTCCCCTCAAACAGATCAAGACTCAGCTCACGATGATTCTTGATCTATAGGGTATAGTCAGGAGATCGGTGAATTACACTCCTGAAGAACGAGTGATAATTCACGATCTCACAGACGAGCAACTTGCTAAAATATTCTGACTCAATCCAGATGAGATCGTGGAAGACACTCCAACAGTCCAAGTGGAAAGTGACGACGAGCTCAACGATGTTGATGAGATCGAGATAGAAGATGTCACAAACTAACACTATCCATGGTACACTGACATTGAGGGTAATGTTGTTCCCAATCTGGGCGACAACCTTGTCAGTGAAACTTTTGAGACTCTGGATAGAATGGAAGAATAGTCAAACAAGAAAGAAGATACAACCCAAGCCTTGGAAGCTGAAGCTAATATCAGAAAGGCTGAGTGGGCTGCATGCTTTGAAGAAATACGAGCCCAATACAGTGCTTCAACATCAACTGCCTACCCAAGCTGTACAAAGTGAAGAAACATCAAAAGCTGTCGGGCAGAATCATAGCATGGGCGTATTTTGAAGATCTCAACGTTTTGCAGTTAAACGTGAGAAGGGATTGAGTACTTCAGGTTCCCACAACACCTGAAAAATCTTCCTGGATTTGAGCTAAACCAGTTAGCAAAGTTAAAATTGTTATATGCTGACCCACAGAAAATGTCAAGCTAGTTTGAGACTGCTCTTGAAGAGAGTACCATGCCAAATGGTCAACTTCAAACCTCAACAGCCAACGAGGTATATCAGACGGTCTGAGGTTGATCCAATTACTGGAAAACCGAAAATAGTGTTGAAGTGGAGTCCTCCGCGCACAATGTCAAAGATCCCTCTACGGGAAATGCCACAGGACTTCACTCCACACTTCAAATGGTGGTACTATGATTGGAGGACAGGAGAGGCAGTCATAGTTTTGAACAAGAATGGTGTAATGGAAACCATAAGGGTCTTGACCCAATGTGGCTTACAAACTTGTCTGCAGATGATGTCTATACATTATACAAGTGGCCATTATTCTATGACTCTCAAGATATTGTACAAGCTCTACAATTTCAGAATGATATAAGACTCTGTTTTGCTTTTAAGATACACGCCGGAGTCACTAAAGAAGAGAAGTACAAGAAGTTTAAGGAACTTATGAAGGATGTAAGACATTAGATGAAACTAGGTCCAAGGGGGAGTTTATAGATACATGTGTCCCTAGTTTCTGAACTTGATGTAATATGTTTGTTTTGTCTTACACATATGTAATTGTATGGGTATTTAATAAAATACAATATGTGGTTGTGCTTATATAATGTTGAATATTTCATTAGTTGGTATGTAATAACGCTTATTGACTTGACTATATAGGTTGTGGTTGTTTGAATAATCTCAAAATCAGTTAATGACTGAAACATATTCAAACTTAATCATGTGAAGTTCTCATACGATTGGCCCAAGTTAATGGACCATATGCATGAACAACTTCATGCTCATGAACTAGTCGTACGAATGAACCAGGAGACTGGATCAGTCGCATGATTGACACATGAGATTGACTCAGTCGCACAACTGAACACTCAGTCGTGCGAATGGATCAACCGCATGACTCAATCGCACGACTGAACCATGCAAGTGGTCTAGTCGCACGATTGAGAAACCTTAACCTATAAATACCACTTAAATCGTGAAAAAACTAGACCCTTCGAATATTTTGATACCCAGACTTACCCTAGCCGTCCAGAGACCTCTAGCAACTTGTTCCAACTTCATAGATCGCAGTAGATCGATTGCTAATCGTTCTTAACGTTTAAATTCAATCTTTTTAGATTCAATCTTTAATTGATTCTACGTGTGTTCTTACTGATTGGATCGCCAATCAAATTGGATTCCACACTATTTGATTCGATACACGTGCAAATCTGTTAGTATTCGTCCAGTACATGATCCCTAACAAAAAAACTTGAATGAGTGAGGATATAAGAGGGGGGAGGCAGCCACACCCTCCTCCACACTTACAAAATTCGGCCAAAGAGAGAAGAGACGGAGAAAAGAGGTTTCGAGCTTCAGTTTTCTTAGTTTTGCGCACAAAAGTTGAGGTGTAACGGGTTGGATTGAAGCTCTACTCAATGGGGTTTTTTGTGTGAGTTCTTGGGCCCCTCTTTTGCATATTTTCAACTGATTTGTGGATGGAACACATAGTAAAAACCCGTTTTTGAAGTCTGTATGTTGAACCCGTATGTATGTGTTTGTGTGTGGTTCGTGTGGGGTTAGATTTCGGGCTTGGTTGTGCTTGAATGGTGTTGTGGTATGTGTTCTTAAGGTTTAGGTTGGTTGATTTGAGCTTAGAACATGTTTGAGAGGGTTTGGAGACCGAAAAGTGCAGATTAGGTTCGGGATGAACTGCATTGTGCATCAGCTAGGACTATGCAACCGAATGGCATGCGATTGAGGTTCATTCGCATGTGAGTCATGCGACTGGGGTCCATACGCATGTGAGTCGTGCTACTGAGGTTCATTCGCATGGGAGTCATGCGACTGAGGTCCATACGCCTAGGTTCTCATCCGCATTGTGTTAATTCGCCCATAGTGATCATCCGCATAGGCCATTCGCATAGGGTCCATTCGCCTGGTGTTCATTCACCTAAGTGTTTAGTCGCCTGGGAGGCCATGCGACTGAAAGGTATCCATATGCCCAAGTAGGGCTTGTCCGCCCGAAAGAAGTTAGTTTAACTTTCTGACTTTTGGGGAGATACGTAGAGGTAGGCTTTGACTTGGGAGGTTCCCAGGGGTTTATGTAAGTTCACTTTTGAAGCCATAGACGTTATGATGGGCATGTACGATGATGTATGATGTTGTATGTTTATGCATGATGATGATGTATGATGATGTATGTTATGTATGTATGATGGTGCCGTGTATGGTGATGATGTATGTTTATGTTGTTGTTCCATGCTTTGTATGATTGTCTTCCCGTGGCTTTACTTCATATATCAATGAATGAAATGAAAAGTATTATGTAACGTAAAGTGAAAGATAATGAAAGAAGAACATAATAAATGAATGCATGTATTAATGAATAAAGAAAAGTAATGTAAGTCTTGCAAGCCTTGTATGTCCGAACACGCCCCAATGTAGGGTGTTAGTCCAACGGTGTGTGGGTTACCTACCCTAGAAGGATGCACATCGGGGTCCATCTTTATGACCGTTCATTTGTATTGAACCTTTGTTGCTTACCCTAGATATTGTGGCCATGCTGCTGTACGCCATGACGGAAGGTCTATGATAGACTTCGGCCCAGTATCCGCTTTATGCATGACAGTGGGTATAGCACATGACACTGGTATACCTGAATTTACCCCTAGATAATGTGGCCAGGATGCTGTGCGCCATGACGGAAGGTCTATGATAAACTTCGGCCCAATATCCGCTTTATGCATGACAGCGGGGTAAAGTTCAAGGTTTTTGATGCAATGAAACGAAGTAATGATAAACGTATGAATGAAAATAAGAAAGTAAGAATGAATGAGAACGAAAGTAATGAAAGTGAATGGTAATGACGTACAATGAATGCAAGAAAGTATGAACGAATGATAAAAATAAAAATAATGATATTATCTATGTGTACGTATGATGTGTGATCATATGTAAAAGTAAAGAACGGTTTTAAGCGAAAGATAAAGTATGTTTTATTAAAGCTAGAACTCACTCAATAACACTGACTTTTATATGTTTCCAGTCGGTAGGTAATGTTGCTGAGGATGGCACGGGGCGGCTACTTAGCTCTTTGGATGGCATCCATTTTTATAATGCTTTTGTGATGTAATGCAACATGTACTTTGTAACTTGATAATGATGTATTGTTTTACAAAATCTTTTATAATGAAATGAGATGTCTATATTGATGATTCTGCTGCAATGTTTTTCTTTAATTTAATGAAAATATATGTTTTATATGCAATGATTGACTAGCTGTAAGCGTCCCGAAAACGGGGCCTTACAGTTTGCCTATACTAAAAAAGGTTTGGTACATATATGTAAGTATATATGGTGTATTTTATTTGGTGGTTCTAGTTATTAAGAAACAAAACATGGCTTGGTACATATATGTGTGTTTTCATGCATAAACAACAAAATTAATGTACCCTATATGTATTTTTGCTATATAATGGATGCAAATGAGTAATGTAGTTTATCATATTTCTATCTTTCATCTCTCCAAATCTAGTCTTATCTCTCTTCGCTCATGATCATATCTTCTTTCCCATGTCTCCTGATTATTATAAAAAACTAAATCAATTGTGTTAGGTATATATAACTTAGCGGTTACGTACATAAGATATACAAGAAAATTAAATTACTAAATATAAAATTAGTTTTAAAATCAACTTAAAATTATTTACATAGTTGGAATACTTACTATTGCATCAACTAAAAAGGATTTTAGTTTGGTGATAATTTATATTCCAATTAACAAATTAAGCATCGTTATATGTAAATTGTATTTTATTTAAATCCTACATAATAATCCAAATCAATAATTCATGTACTCACTTAATTCCCAACTCAAGATTCTTGTTGCGAATATGCTTGCTCATTTGTTTTTTTAACAAAGAAAAAGTATTTAATTAGTTAACAAATAAACTAATTAGGGTGTAGTTAAGGAAGACTAATTAATAAAAATTACTACCATAAATAATAAAAGACAAAATTATTTAATAGCCCTTTACATAAAATAAAATAAATATAAATTCAAAATTATGTGATTGGTTAAAAATAACTTTTTTGGTTAAAAATTGTGCGAAACCTACGAAGTCACCAAGCATGACACGTGTTTTTTGGTGGAGGGGTAATTTCGTTCGCGCTACAATTACGCATAAAAGGTACATAATTACACAAGTTATATTAATAATTACGCAAATTATATGTATTATTACGCAAATTATTTATTATTACGTAAAGGAAAATTACTCACGTTATAAAAAATAATTACGTAAGTTATATGATAATTACACAAGTTATGTTCGTAATTACGCAACTAAAAATCACACAAATGTTAATTTCGAATAAATTCACGGTTACTCTTGTTTTTTTCTCTGTTCACGAATTCTCACGTACCCATTATACTTGTTTTTGAGATGAGTTTTATCTGATTGAAAATTTTGATGTGAACCCAAATAGTTTCAATCAAATAGCATTTCGCGACTTTCAATTTATCATAGTAATTCTACAACAAAATGTTAATTAACTAAGAAAAATGTATACATATTGAGGAATCATGCACGCATGGGCAACCTTCTCTTGGAATACGTCTGACTCTCAATGCGAAGCTTTTAAGGGGCCGGGGGGGCGCCGCCCCTCCTATTTTTTCGTCGGTAGTGTTAAATTTTAGCCCGATAGTGTATTTTTTCCCGGTAGTGTAAATTTTTATATAAATATCGAGTTCGCCCCCTTGAAAAAAAATTATTTCGCCCCCGCCCCCTTTATAAAGATGGTTAAGCTCCGCCACTAACTCTCATTCAAGAGTTTAGGAATCCTATTGAAATATCATATCGATTCCAAGCTTAGTCTTACTCAACAAACTTGTTAATAATGGACTTCATGCAACCTAGATTTAAACATATGCAAATGGAGCTTATTTAAATTTCATTTTTTTCACAAATTCCAACTACCAACAAACGAAGTTTGTGCAATACTTGTAATGAAAATTTATGACGGGTTACTATGGAAATCTTTCAAGAACATATTCACATTGACAACGAGTGTATAGCCAAACAGGAATTCTATTTGAAAAGCATAGGCATGAATCTTATCTTTACATTTAACTAGGGATTACTGATGCATTATGTGAGAAACATATCTAATTCACACCAATAAGTAATGGAAATTATATGATAAAATCTTATTTGAAATCTTATCTTCTATTACTGATAGATGTCCTCGATATTCCAATAACTTTTACAGACAAATATTAGTTGTGAGTGATATCCTTAGTTGAAAACGTTATTTTTTGGTTTAGGTTTTTCATGGGTAATTACTAATAGATTACAAACAAATTTTTTTAGTTTTTATTTTGATTTTTTTTATTTTCTATTTTATAGGATCTGTTGATAATTACTGATCAAATTTTGCCATGATAGGTATTTTGTCGGTAACACCCACGTTTGTAGAAGTTAATTTTGTGTATAATTTTAATTAATACATTGACATTAGGTTGGAAAGGTTTTGTGTAATTATTTTATACAATCATAGTAATGCATAGTTTTATGATATTATTTGAGCATTCGTATTTAAAAATTCTTGAGGAAAAGGTATCTATAAACCGATCATCCTTACCCATGGTAAAAAGAATAAGCCATTTCAACTTACCAGATCTATACGTTCTTGTTTTATCACTTTTACTTTTCAAAAAGGAATTGAACTTTTAGCATACTTTTTCATATTTCTTTTTCATGTCAAAACAAACAAAATTATTGATTACATGAACTTCGTCGGTTTAAGGGAAGGAGGTTGAAGCAACCACGTAGACCAAACTAGAAATGTCTCTTTTTTCTTTTTCTTCTTCTTTTTTTTATTTGGTATTTTTTTTCTAAACTCTAGTTAGAACACAATTTAATTGAGCAAAAGCCTATAACTTTCTGTTTTACTTGTTTCCAAAATTGATAACTAAAGTTAATAAGTTCAATATTATTTTAATAGCTTTATTGATTAAAATCATTGATTAGTGTTTGCTTTCATTTATTTATTTCTGGATTCATGTTAGAATAAGGGTTCTAATATATAGACACCCACTTAAATAAATTGTCACCCCCTATATATCGCGTATGTGTACATACGTGACGTATAGGATCGAAAATACCAAAAATAAAACAAAATTCAAGGGGAACTGTCTATATGCCTCATATAGTCCTATACGACACATATGGGATGTTAATTTATAATTTTGTGTCTAAATATCCATACCCTAGAATAATTTTATTAATTGTTAAAGTAACTTGTAAATTGTAATTGTTAAAATAATTAAGACTTGAGGTAACTTGTCAGTTTTGGAAGATATAACAATAAGTCTTGTAAGTTGGCTATTTAAAATATTTTATGCTAATTGATTAGTTGATATTAGCAACTAAGTTAAAAGTGCTAATGTTACTTATTTGTTTGTTATTATTTTCCTATTATAAGCTACTTGTTCGAAATTATATCTGTTAATCTCTTTTAATCAAATTAGCGATTACTTTCTGAAATTTTAAATAATATGTGTCACAGAAAAGAAGAGAGGAAATTGTCGTCTATGTTACCACCAATACGTAATTAAACATTATTCTAAAACATATTTAATAAAATATACCGTGTTAACTTATATTAAATAGTTTCATGTTGTTTTATACTTAATTGATCTAATCCATTTTTGACCACATCTATTTTTGCACACGGTCAAACCTTAATATGGCTCGTTTTTTAACAAACACAAACATATTAAATGATGTTTCCGACCTCTAGCGGATCAATATTTTGTCAATATATATAGAAGTATTCAGTATGATCATTACACTTGAGTCCTTGATGCGATCCCTTTGAATACATAAATTGAAGTTATTTTTTTCTCCTTGACAAGCATAATAAAGCAAATGTATACGACAATGTGCTCCTTCTGAAAATAAAGACATGTGATGAACGCATGGACTATGGTCCCAAAGTGAAAAATGGAAGCTTTAATCATAAGGTTGAATGGTTAATAGTTTCATCATGAGTTTCTGCCCCTCGGTTTTAAGTTGCTATTATGTGTTAGATGTATAATGAGTTGCCATCCGTCCTAGCTGCTTTAGGAAGTAAAATATATGTTTGTGATAATGAGATAATATTATTAAATGGTGTGTCTATTAAAAATGATGCGAAACCCAAATTTATATTTATATATATAGTAGGTTAGTAACCCGTGTATACACGGGTTGAATAAATAAAATAATAAATAATTACTAATAAAAATTTATGAATTATAAAACCATGTTTGAAGATAAAATATGATTATAATTGCTTATGAATAGTTATTTCAAGTAATAAACAATATAAAGGTTATAGATAAATAGATATATATATATATATATAATAGATAGTCTAGAAACTTATTTGTTGAACGGATTATAGTTAGTAATAAACACGGAAAGTTACAGTACGATATTTTAATATAAGATATGCATAAAATTATATATACATACTTGTTTAAGAGATAAAACAATTATACTTTTTAACTCTCTTATTTAAATAGTTTCATTTTTAAATATTTGTTTTAAGATTTTTTATAAAAATTTATTGTTTATAAAAATCTTATTTATTAAAAACTCAAATTTCTAACTATTCTAGGTGTTTTAATAAAACTGCTTTTAGAAAATTTCATATTATTTTATAATTATTTTAAACAAGAGTGATTTAAAACATTTTGTTTCAAAAGGTTCAATGTTTTAGAAAGATATGAATTTTATTTTTTTAATAAAATTTATTCTTAAAAACATAGTTTGATTTAAAAAAATGTAGATGAAAGAAAAAAATGTATCAATTGACCAAATTATTTTTAATAAAGAGAGAAATTATTTGGCTGTTTAAATTACTTTAATACCCTTTTGAAAAAAAAATAAATTAAGGATGTTTAGATAAATGACAAGTGTCAAAAAGGTGATTTAAGAAAATGACAAGTGGCAAAAGAAACATTCTTTTATTAATATTTATAGATTATAGATTATAGATTATAGATTACAGATTACAGATTACAGATTGCAGATTGCAGATTGCAGATTGCAGATTGCAGATTGCAGATTGCAGATTGCAGATTGCAGATTGCAGATTGCAGATTGCAGATTGCAGATTGCAGATTGCAGATTGCAGATTGCAGATTGCAGATTGCAGATTGCAGATGCAGATTGCAGATTGCAGATTGCAATTGCAGATTGCAGATTGCAGATTGCAGATTGCAGATTGCAGATTGCAGATTGCGATTGCAGATTGCGATTGCAGATTGCAGATTGCAGATTGCAGATTGCAGATTGCAGATTGCATTGCAGATTGCAGATTGCAGATTGCAGATTGCAGATTGCAGATTGCAGATTGCAGATTGCAGATTGCAGATGCAGATTGCAGATTGCAGATTGCAGATTGCAGATTGCGATTGCAGATTGCAGATTGCAGATTGCAGATTGCAGATTGCAGATTGCAGATTGCAGATTGCAGATTGCAGATTGCAGATTGCAGATTGCAGATTGCAGATTGCAGATTGCAGATTGCAGATTGCAGATTGCAGATTGCAGATTGCAGATTGCAGATTGCAGATTGCAGATTGCAGATTGCATTGCAGATTGCAGATTGCAGATTGCAGATTGCAGATTGCAGATTGCAGATTGCAGATTGCAGATTGCAGATTGCAGATTGCATTGCATTGCAGATTGCAGATTGCAGATTGCAGATTGCAGATTGCAGATTGCAGATTGCAGATTGCAGATTGCAGATTGCAGATTGCAGATTGCAGATTGCAGATTGCAGATTGCAGATTGCAGATTGCAGATTGCAGATTGCAGATTGCAGATTGCAGATTGCAGATTGCAGATTGCAGATTGCAGATTGCAGATTGCAGATTGCAGATTGCAGATCATGCAGATTGCAGATGCAGATTGCAGATTGCAGATTGCAGATTGCAGATTGCAGATTGCAGATTGCAGATTGCAGATTGCAGATTGCAGATTGCAGATTGCAGATTGCAGATTGCAGATTGCAGATTGCAGATTGCAGATTGCAGATTGCAGATTGCAGATTGCAGATTGCAGATTGCAGATTGCAGATTGCGATTGCAGATTGCAGATTGCAGATTGCAGATTGCAGATTGCAGATTGCATTGCAGATTGCAGATTGCAGATTGCAGATTGCAGATTGCAGATTGCAGATTGCAGATTGCAGATTGCAGATTGCAGATGCAGATTGCAGATTGGTAGATTGGTAGATTCGTAGATTCGTAGATTCGTAGATTCGTAGATCAGATTCGTAGATTCGTAGATTCGTAGATTCGTAGATTCGTAGATTCGTAGATTCGTAGATTCTAGATCGTAGATTCGTAGATTCGTAGATCGTAGATTCGTAGATTAGTTTCGTAGATTCGTAGATTCGTAGATTCGTAGTTCGTAGATTCGTAGATTCGTAGATTCGTAGATTCGTAGATCGTAGATTCGTAGATTCGTAGATTCGTAGATTCGTAGATTCGTAGATTCGTAGATTCGTAGATTCGTAGATTCGTAGATTCGTAGACCGTAGAGTCGTAGACCGTAGACCTTACCCGTAGACCGTAGACCGTAGACCGTAGACCGTAGACCGTAGACCGTAGACCGTAGATGATCATAATTTCCAGTCCCAAACATGATGTCCTACTACTAATCAACATCCAAATCATACATGATCATAAATGTCCAAATATCATTCATGATTACCCCAGCATCACATTCAACCAAATTACCATGTTCTACCACATTAGAATTCATCCATGATCATACTACATGCTCCTAACATCCCAAACATGTTCAAACTATCATTTTTAGACATTATGCAATTAAAGTTTCCCTTTTTAGAAAGTACATCCCAACATCTATCAACCACCCAATGTATTCATGAATTCATCATAATTATACCATCTCAAGCTTATAACAATATCTAGACATGATCAACAATACCTAATCACCATAATCTAACAATCTTCATGAACAAAAGTTTCTACTTTTGGCAAGCTATGAACAACAACATCCATTCAAAGATTTCTAACATTCATAACAACAATCTAGCATCTAATCATCATCATGAACACATCAATAACATCAATCCATCACTAGATCATCATGTCATGAAAATAAAGTTACTATTATTAGTAACTATGAACACCAACTTCAATTCATCATTTCTTGCAAAATCTGTGACATCCGGTAAATTTCCGTTACCAAACTCCATTAGTTCCGTTAAGTCTTGTATACACGTGTCGTGAGCACACACTAGTTGTCGTTTAACGTTGGTGACCTAATAATAATGAATAATGTTAATTTAATGTGAATCTAATTGATTATGTGATTATTGTGTTAGGTTTATGTGTTTACACGTTTTTAAAAGGTTAATTAGAAAATTAATCGCGTAACGCGGAAACGTGCCTATTTATTCGTATGTCGTGTGTTTTTATAAAGATAAGATATATAATGATTTTCATAAGTTTATATCTTTATATTATGAAGTTAAAAACACTTTACAAAGAGTTTAAAGCCTAGTTTTTATAAAATACAAATTACAAGGGTTAAAAGGGTAATTATGTAAATTAAAATTAAACAAAACAAATCCCAAACCCTAATCCCCACCCATTCAGCCTCAACACATCTCTCAACCCTCTCCCTTTGCGAAAATCAGCCAAGAACAAGCATCAAAGTATCAATTTGATTCGATTACAAGGCATACAACACGTAGGAATCATCAATTGCAAGCTATAACACGTTTAAAGGTTAGAATTTTTCGTGTTTTTGTGGATTTTGGTTAGGGCCGAACCCTAATTCATGAATGATGGTTCATGGGGTCGAATTTGATATTGTTTGATGATGTTAGTGTGTTAGTTAGACTGAATACATGTTAGTTAACGTCGATTATGCATGAATTCTATGTTTTTAGTGGATCGATCATGAACTTTGTGTATGAAACAAACCCTAGTTCGAAAATGCTATGATTATGCATGATGGATGATTGTTTGATGAATGTATGATGATTAGTAGGTTGTATGAATGTTAGGATACATTGATTTTGCAAGAAATTGGTGAATTGAAGTTGGTGTTCATAGGTTACTAATAATAGTAACTTTATTTTGCATGTAATGATGATCTAGTGATGGACTGATGTTATGGATGTGTCATGATGATGATTAGATGCTAGATTGTTGTTATGAATGCTAGAAATCTTTGAATGAATGTTGTTGGTTCATAGCTTGCCAAAAGTAGAAACTTTTGTTTATGAAGATTGTTAGATTATGGTGATTAGGTAATGTTGATCATGTCTAGATATTGTTATGAGCTTAAGATGGTATAATTATTATGAATTCATGAATACGTTGGATGGTTGATAGATGTTGGGATGTACTTTCTCAAAAGGGAAACTTTATTTACCTAAAGTCTAAAAAATGATAGCTTGAACATGTTTGGGATGTTAGGAACATGTTAGTATGATCATGAATAGATTCTAATGTGGTAGAACATGATAATTTGGTTGTATGTGATGTCGGGGTAATCATGAATGATATTTGGACATTTATGATCATGTATGATTTGGATGTTGATTAGTAGTAGGACATCATGTTTGGGAATGGTGATTGATTGTTGTGATGCAATGCATATGGTTAATGATTATGGTTATGATCATCATACACACGTACGAATCTGAGACCCCTACTTAGTGGGATTGGCAGGGTTTAGGATGTGAAGTAGTGAGTGGCTTCACATGGCATGTAGTGAGTGCTTTGATCTTTGTGTGACATGTTAGTTGTGTTATAACTAGTGAATATGTTAATGTTCTAGATTCGTATGACTTGTATGATACTTGATTGTATGATAATCTAAGTGTTACACCTGGATGATATAGCATACATATGGTCTATTGGAATGTTAACTATGTATGATATATGTGTATGATTACTTGAATGGTTTACAACACATAAAGTCACCAACGGGTCAAACGGGTCAACTAGGTCAAACATGTCTGTTTTGTTTGAAATCTTGAGTCCTTGGTTGTAGTGTACTTAGGGTTTCACATGTTCTTCGATTACACGTACTCATGCACTTATATTATCTAGGTAACCTCTGAAGGTTGTCTGTCTATTCTGTTTGACAAGTCAAACTTTGTGTATCTAAACGCATATCAGGTGAGTTCATGCCCCACTTTTTATTTACTCTCTTTGGGGGAGATAGCATACTGGTAAATCACAAACGCTTTATGTATTCAAGTTGTGTACAATATTATATAGTGTTGATATCATGGAAAAGTCCTCACACTTTTGAATTGTTAATATTGAATAGCGGGGAAATTTGGGCAGTACTACTGGGTCTGACAAGCCCCACTTGAGTGACTCGAGGTCAACGGGGTGCAAGTTGTCCTAATGAACATTGTCACGACCTGTTAAGTCGTGACAGGAGGCAACAACGTAACACAGTCAGCTTCAATTGCGAAATCACTATGAAATAATATTTATTGTTAATGGACTAGCTATCTGTTACAATACGCTACTTGTACATCTCTATTATTAAACTGTTTATATTTGATTATCTCTTGAACTCACCAACCGTTGTGTTGACATTTTTAGTATGCTATTCTTAGGTCGTTAGCTTGCTTGCCATAGGAGCACTGCATGGTCCACTGCATTCTATGACACGGTCTTCAAGACAAATTTTATCATTATAATAATTAATGATTACTCTTTTGGGATAGGCACGTGTTTTGCCACAATTATACTTTTATTTTCTTGGGTTGTTTTCAAAACGCTTCCGCACTGTTTAATTTATTTACTTGGTTGATTTCTTTTAAATTATGGCATATAGAGTAGTTATGAGTAACTATTGACTGTGATCCTGGTTTGTTCACACGCCTCGCGGTAAAACTCCGCAAGTGGATTTTGAGGGTGTGACATATTTGAATGTTAACTATGTATGATATTGTGTATGATTACTTGAATGGTTTACAACACATAAAGTCACCAACGGTCAACTAGGTCAAACATGTTTGTTTTTCTGAAATCTTGAGTCCTTGGTTGTAGTGTACTTAGGGTTTCACATGTTCTTTGTTACACGTACTCAAGCACTTATATGATCTAGGTAACCTCTGAAGGTTGTATGTCTATTCTGTTTGACAAGTCAAACTCTGTGTATCTATACGCATATCAGGTGAGTTCATGCCCAACTTTTTATTTACTCTCTTTGAGGGAGATAGCATGCTGGTAAATCACGAACGCTTTATGTATTCAAGTTGTGTACAATATATATAGTGTTGATATCATGGAAAAGTCCTCACACTTTCGAATTGTTAATATTGAATAGCGGGGAAATTTGGGTAGTACTACTGGGTCTGACGAGCCCCAACTGTGTGACTCGAGGTCAACCGGGTGCAAGTTGTCCTAATGAACATTGTCACGACCTGTTAAGTCGTGACAGGAGGCAACAACGTAACACAGTCAGCTTCAATTGTGAAATCACTATGATATAATATTTATTGTTAATGGACTAGCTATCTGTTACAATACGCTACTTGTACATCTCTATTATTAAACTATTTATATTTGATTATCTCGTGAACTCACCAACCGTTGTGTTGACATTTTTAGTATGCTATTCTCAGGTCATTAGCTTGCTTGCCATAGGAGCACTGCATGGTCCACTGCATTCTATGACACGGTCTTCAAGACAAATTTTATCATTTTAATAATTAATGATTACTCTTTTGGATAGGCACGTGTTTTGCCACAATTATACTTTTATTTTCTTGGGTTGTTTTCAAAACGCTTCCGCACTGTTTAATTTATTTACTTGGGTTGATTTCTTTTAAATTATGGCATATAGATTCGTTCTGAGTAACTATGACTGTGATCCTGGTTTGTTCCACGCCTCGCGGTAAAACTCCGCAAGTGGATTTTGAGGGTGTGACAGATTGGTATCAGAGCCATTGGTTATGGGGAACTAGGTTGCATACACACTAGACTATAACCGCACACAGTTAGTTAGTTACCTGTGCTTATTCTCATCTACTGTATACTCATTGTCATACATGTCACACTCTCTGCAGCATGGCATCGTCTTCGAGAGCTCCAGGTAAACGACCTGAATCACCTACACGATCTGAATCCCCACCTCCTGCACCTGTACCTGATGATGGACTTGATTGGCCCCGACTGGCTTATCCCCGAGAGGAGATTGACTGGGATCAACCATTTGCATTGATGAAGCGTGACCCTCCGCGAGACTGGCGTTCCTATCCTAGATTTGTTGATCATATCATGTTTAGGGAGCGCGTACCTGTCCCAAAGCCAAGGACTAGGAACAATGCCAATCAAGCCATGCCTTCACTCCCACGAACGATGTAGTCCAACGAGCAACTGATTGCTACACTAATGGCTGCACTGGATACTGAACAACATCGAGTAAGGCGGCTCACGGGTGATGTCTGTACACTACAGCAAGAGGTGTACAACCTGAGACACCAATTGAATGAACTCGAGGAACAACACGGGAAGACCCTGAACGGTTGTCACCATATGCAAGATGGTCTTATGGCACTCCAAGGGCGCGTGACTGCTCGTGAACAGCGGGACGCCGTAGCCAATAATAGGATTGCCATTTTAGAAGCCCAATTAGCGGCACTTCAAATTGCTATAGCTCCTGCTCTTGCAGCAGACCCTGAGGATGAGGAGGATCCTGAGGAGGAGGAACCGGAAGAGATGGAGGATGATAGTGTTGGGTCAGATGTCGTCGATGACTTCTTTATATGACTTAGACTACGTAGTGTTTTCTTTTTTGAAACCTTTGTGGGAAGGGTTGTTTCCCCACACGAACGACAAACTTGAATTTTGATATTGCTAAATACATTGTGACTCATTTGCAATTTATTACTTTGGTTATTATTTTTGTTATGAATGTTGTGGTTGTGATGATTCCTTATTTCTTTTGTTTACTGTTTACTATGCTTCAATGAGTTAAATATGTTTGATGTTACTCATTATTGTATTTGTGAATGTAAAGTGAAAAGAATGGACGCCCGTGGATGTGGACGTGGACGTGGTCGTGGACGCGGACGTGGACGTGGCACCGGAGAACAGGGTGGTGGTGCTATTAACATGACTCCGCAGAATGGGCTGCTCTAATTAATGAGCATGTTCAGGCGGCAGTGGCTGCTGCCCACGCGGGTCAGCCAGCAGGTAAACAATGATAGAAAGATAAATCTGATATCCTTCATAAATGTAGGGGACGTTTGATTAATGGGTGTTGTGTTAAAACAGGACCACCAGTGTGTACTACAAGTCCTTCATGGACTGTAAACCACACACCTACAGCGGTACAGAGGGTGCTGTAGGGCTTGTACGCTGGTTCGAGAAGACTGAGTCTGTCTTCTCCAAATGTAACTGTCCACCTACGTATCAAGTAAAGTATGCCACCGGGACTTTAGAGGGTCCTGCTCTGTCTTGGTGGAACGCGCAAGTCCAGATGCTTGGACAAGCGATGGCGAATGGACTTCCATGGGATGAGTTCAAAGCAATGATGACCGAGGAGTACTGTCCTTGCAGCGAAGTGCAGAAGTTAGAGATGGAGTTCTGGCAACTGAAAATGCAGGGCTCGAAAATTGAGGCTTACACCACCAGAACCCATGAATTAGCAACTTTGTGCCAGGAATGGTGAATGAGGTGCATAAAAGGATAGAGCATTACATATGGGGATTGGTACCTAAAATCCAAAGTATGGTAACTGCTTCCAATCCAGCCACAATTCAGCAAGCCATCCAACTAACTCACAGGCTAACTGACCAAGCCGTGGAGCAAGGACGTCTACCCAAACGGGGCGTTGTGTCAAGCGTGCCGACAACAAAAGAAAGTGGGATAATGCCAACAACACCAAAGCAGCATCATCTTCCAGTGGTCAACCTCAATCTCAACAGCAACAACAGTCGGTTCAGCAGCAACGGAGGTTTGACAATAACCGTAACCCCAACCAGATGCCTGCAAATAATCAAGGACCCAGTGGTTGTGGTGGGAGACATCCGAAGTGTACTCGGTGTAATTACCATCATGTGGGAAGGTGTGATAGCTTCAAGTGTCAACGTTGTGGAAAAATTGGACACGCTACGTAGGATTGTCGTGGTGAACTGGTGAGGAGGCCACAACAACCTCAAGAAACTCCCAAAGGTTGTTTTGAATGTGGGAAAGAAGGGCATTACAAGAGAAACTGCCCACAACTAAGGAGGAATGGAAATGGCAACAATAACAACAACAACACTAACAATCATGGTAACAACAACAACAATGGTAATAATCACAACGATGGTGGAAATGGTACTGGAAATGGCGGCAATAAAGATGGAGCCAAGGGGAGAGCCTTCGTCATTGGCTCAAGTGAGGCTCTAAATGATCCCACAACTGTTACTGGTAGATTCTTTGTTAATGGTTGTTTTGTTACGGTACTATTTGATACTGGAGCCGATAGGAGTTTTGTGTCCTTAAAGTTCTGTAGTCTTTTAAGTGATATACCCTCTGCTTTAGAATCTAAATACACTGTGGAATTAGCCGGCGGTAAACAAATCCATGTAACGCACATCCTTAAAGACTGTAAGATAGAACTTGCTGGTCATACTTTCGCTATAGATCTCATGCCTGTTACGCTAGGGAGTTTTGATGTTGTGATAGGCATGGATTGGCTCTCTAACAAGCAAGCGGAAGTCATATGTCATGAGAAGATCATACGGATTCCGGTTGGTGATCAAATTCTTACCATCAGAGGTGATAGGAGTGGTGCTGTGATAGGCATCATCTCATACATGAAAGCTCAAAAGTTATTACGAAAGGGTCGTGTGGCTATTCTAGCACTTGTAACCGATAAGCAGGCATAAGAAAAGAAAATGGAGGATATTCCCGTAGTACGCGACTTTCCAAAGGTGTTCCCAGAGGATCTTCCTGGATTACCACCTCACCGCCAAGGGGAATTCCAGATTGAGTTGACTCCCGGCGCAGCTCCGATTTCTAGGGCACCTTATCGATTAGCACCGAACGAACTACAGGAGTTGTCGTCACAACTTCAGGAGCTTTTGGATAAGGGCTTTATTCGACCTAGTACATCACCTTAGGGAGCTCCTGTTCTCTTTGTTAAGAAGAAGGATGGCACACTCCGGATGTGCATTGATTATAGAGAGTTAAACAAGGTAACAGTCAAGAACCGATACCCTTTACCTCGTATCAACGACTTGTTCGATCAGCTTCAAGGATCAAGCTATTATTCGAAGATTGACTTGAGATCTGGTTATCATCAACTCAGAGTTCGAGAAGAAGACATTCCAAGACTGCATTTCGTACTCGTTATGGTCATTATGAGTTCTTGGTCATGCCTTTGGGTTGACTAATGCACCTGCTGTGTTCATGGACCTCATGAACCGCGTGTGCAAACCTATCTTGATCAATTTGTCATTGTGTTCATCGATGATATACTGATATATTCTATGACCAAGGAGGAGCATGAAGAGCACTTACGAATGATCTTGGAACTGTTGAAAAATGAGCAGTTGTATGCTAAATTCTCAAAGTGTGACTTTTGGATAAGAGAAGTACAATTCCTAGGTCATATTGTTAATGAGAAAGGGATACACGTTGATCCTGCCAAAATTGAGGCGATAAAGAATTGGACTACACCCAAAACGCCGAGCGAGATAAGACAATTTCTAGGATTAGCAGGATATTACCGCCTATTCGTAGAAGGATTTTCTAAGATCGCACAACCTCTCACAGCCTTGACTCACAAAGGAACGACATACAAATGGAGTGAGAGTCAAGAATCAGCTTTCCAATTATTAAAACAAAAACTCTGTACTACCCCGATATTAGCATTACCAGAGGGAACAGATGACTTTGTGGTGTATGCGATGCATCCATTCAAGGATTGGGTTGTGTCTTGATGCAACGAGATAAGATGATAGCCTACGCCTCGAGACAACTAAAGGTTCATGAGAAGAACTATACCACCCATGACTTAGAATTGGGTTGAGTGGTTTTTGCCTTAAAGATTTGGAGACATTACTTGTACGGTACCAAGTGCACTATCTACACCGATCACAAGAGTCTTCAACATATCTTCGAGCAAAAAGAGTTGAATATGAGGCAGCGACGTTGGGTGGAACTACTAAATGACTATGATTGCGCAATTAAGTATCATCTGGGAAAGGCGAACGTAGTTGCCGATGCCCTAAGCAGGAAGGAAACAGCTAAACCCCGACGGGTGCGAGCTTTACAGCTTACTATCAGTACCCAACTGCCCAAACAAGTTAAGGAGGCACATATAGAAGCTTTAAAAACAGAGAATATTGGTTCTGAGTCGTTAAGGGGAATGGATAAACAGCTAGTGGCGAAAGAGGATGGAATTCGGTATTTCATGGATAGACTTTGGGTTCCTGTTCATGGAAATCTGAGAGATTTAGTTATGAGCAAGGCACACAAATCTAAGTATTCTATACATCTTGGATCCGACAAGATGTATCATGACCTAAAGGCGCACTATTGGTGGCCTAACATGAAAGCGTATGTAGCTACATATGTGAGCAAGTGTTTGACCTGCTCAAAAGTAAAAGTGGAATATCAAAAACCATCCGGACTGTTACAACAACCTGAGATTCCAATGTGGAAATGGGAACAGATCTCCATGGATTTTATTACTAAGCTACCCCGGACCAGTACTGGTTATGACACGATATGGGTTATTGTGGATCGATTGACAAAGTCTGCTCACTTCCTTGCAATTAAGGAAACTGATAAGATGGAGAAATTAACCCGACTGTACCTTAAAGAGATCATTCGAGACATGGAGTACCGGTCTCAATTATTTCCAATCGTGACGCTCGTTTCACGTCACATTTCTGGCAATCATTGCAGAAATCTTTGGGTACACGGTTGGATATGAGTACTGTATATCATCCACAGACGGATGGCCAGAGTGAGCGTACCATACAGTTGTTGGAAGATATGCTACGTGCTTGTGTGATTGACTTCGGGAATAACTGGGAAATTCACCTGCCATTGGTGGAGTTTTCTTATAACAACACTTATCATACTAGCATACATGCAGCACCTTTCGAGGCGCTGTATGGGAGAAAATGTTGATCACCAGTTTGCAGGGCAGAAATTGGTGATAGTCAGATAACAGGTCCCGAGTTAATTCATGAGACGACTGAGAAGATTGTACAGATATGGAACCGTATGGCCGCAGCGCGAGACAGACAAAAGAGTTATGCTGACAAGAGACGGAAACCTTTAGAGTTTCAGGTTGGTGACAAGGTTTTGTTGAAAGTCTCACCATGGAAAGGTGTAGTTCGGTTTGGCAAACGAGGGAAACTAAATCCAAGGTACGTTGGACCATTTGAAATAGTGGAATGAATAGGTCCAGTAGCCTATCGATTAGCCCTACCTGATTCGCTAAGTGGAATCCATGATGTATTTCACGTGTCAAACCTGAAGAAGTGCTAACTGATGAAACGATGGTCGTACCACTAGAAGAAATTCAAGTGGATGAACAATTGCATTTTAAAAGAACCAGTTGAGGTGATGGACCGTGAGGTGTGAAAACACTTAAGCAAAGCAAGATCCCTATTGTCAAAATCCGTGGAATAATCAGATGCCTGCAACGGAGGCCAAAAACACCAAAGCAGCATCATCTTCCAGTGGTCAACCTCAATCTCAACAGCAACAACAGCGGTTTAGCAGCAACGGAGATTTGAAAATAACCGTAACCCAAACAGATGCCTGCAAATAATCAAGGACAAGTGGTTATGGTGGGAGACATCCGAAGTGTACTTGGTGTAATTACCATCATGTGGGAAGGTGTGATAGCTTCAAGTGTCAATGTTGTGGAAAAATTGGACACGCTGCGAAGGATTGCGTGGTGAACTGGTGAGGAGGCCACAACAACCTCAAGAAACTCCCAAGGGTTGTTTGAATGTGGGAAAGAAGGGAATTACAAGAGAAACTGCCCACAACTAAGGAGGAACGAAAATGACAACAATAACAACAACACCAACAACCATGGTAACAACAACAACCATGGTAATAATAACAACCATGGTAAAGTGTTTGTAACTTAATAATAAAGATATAAACTAATGAAAATCATTATATATCTTATCTTTATAAAAACACAAAACATACGAATAAATAGGTACGTTTCCGCGTTACGCGATAAATTTTCTTATTAGCATTTTAAAAACATGTAAACACATAAACATAACACAATAATCACATAATCAACTAGATTCTCATTATTTTAACATTATTCATTATTATTAGGTCACCAACGTTAAACGACAACTAGTGTGTGTTTACGACACGTGTATGCAAGACTTAACGGAACTAACGAAGTTTGGTAACTGAATTTACCGGATGTCACATTATAGATTTAGATTATATATTAGAGATTATAGAATATAGATTATAGATTACAGATTACAAATTACAGATTAGAGAATATAGATTATAGATTACAGATTTCAGATTACAGATTACAGATTACAGATTACAGATTACAGATTACAGATACAGATTACAGATTACAGATTAACGATTACAGATTAAAGATACAGATTACAGATTACAGATTACAGATTACAGATTACAGATTACATATTACAGATTACAGATTACAGATTACAGATTACAGATTACAGATTACAGATTACAGATTACAGATTACAGATTACAGATTACAGATTACAGATTACAGATTACAGATTACAGATTACAGATTACAGATTACAGATTACAGATTACAGATTACAGATTACAGATTACAGATTACAGATTACAGATTACAGATTACAGATTACAGATTACAGATTACAGATTACAGATTACAGATACAGATTAAGAATACAGAATACAGATTACAGATTACATATTACAGATTACAGATTACAGATTACAGATTACAGATTACAGATTACAGATTACAGATTACAGATTACAGATTACAGATTACAGATTACAGATTACAGATTACAGATTACAGATACAGATTACAGATTACAGATTACAGATTACAGATTACAGATTACAGATTACAGATTACAGATTACAGATTACAGACTACAGATTACAGATTACAGATTACAGATTACAGATTACAGATTACAGATTACATATTACATATTACAGATTACAGATTACAGATTACAGATTACAGATTACAGATTACAGATTACAGATTACAGATTACAGATTACAGATTACAGATTACAGATTACAGATTACAGATTACAGATTACAGATTACAGATTACAGATTACAGATTACAGATTACAGATTACAGATTACAGATTACAGATACAGATTACAGATTACAGATTACAGATTACAGATTACAGATTACAGATTACAGATTACAGATTACAGATTACAGATTACAGATTACAGATTACAGATTACAGATTACAGATTACAGATTACAGATTACAGATTACAGATTACAGATTACAGATTACATGTTACAGATTACAGATTAGATTACAGATTACAAATTACACATTACAGATTACAGATTACAGATTACAGATTACAGATTACAGATTACAGATTACAGATTACAGATTACAGATTAAGATTACAGATTACAGATTACAGATTACAGATTACAGATTACAGATTACATATTACAGATTACAGATTACAGATTACAGATTACAGATTATAGATTACTGTTACAGATTACAGATTACAGATTACAGTTACAGATTACAGATTACAGATTACATATTACTTGAATTGGTATATTTTTGATGAATTCATGAATGCATAGGATGTTTAATAGATTTTGGGATGTGCTTTCCCAAAAGGGAAACTTTATTTATGCCAAATGTGAAAGATGATAGTTTGAACATGTTTGGGATGTTAGGAGCATGTTAGTAAGTTCACGGATGAATTCTAATGTGATAGAACATGTTAAATTAGTTGTATAGGATGCTTGGATAATCATGGGTGATGTTTGGACCTTGATGATCATGTATGATGTTGATGTTGGTTAGTAGTTAGGACATCATGTTTGGGACTGGAAATTGATTGTTGTGATGTTTGTTGATGTGACATCAGGTAAATTTTTGTTATCAAACTCCGTTAGTTCCGTTAAGTCTTGCATACACGTGTCGTAAACACACAGTAGTTGTCGTTTAACGTTGGTGACCTTATAATAATTAATAATAACATTATTGATAATCTAATTGATTATATGATTATTGTGTATGCTTATGTGTTTAAACAATTTAAATGTTAACGGTGAATTTTATCGCGTAACGTGGAAACGCATATATTTAAATTGCCAATGTTGTGACTTGTGAAAATAATGTAAATATTATTATTGTTGATTAATAATGTTGGTATTATTAAGTTAAAACCTTTCAAAAAGTGTTTAAAAGAATAGTTTTGATAAAATATAAAATAAAGGGGGTTAAGTGTAATTACCTAAAACTAAAACTTAACAAAATTAACAAACCCTAATCCCCCAAACCCCAAATCGGCCACAAACCCTCACCCACTCCCTCTCTTTGCGATTTTGATCAAGAAACAATCATTGTGCTTCGGTTTTGGTCGATTTCAAGGATTACAACACGTAGGAAACATCAATTGCATGCAATTACATGTTTAAAGGTTAGATTTTTCAAGTTTTTGTGAGTTTTTTTATGATGGCCGAACCTAAAATCGTCTATGGATCTCATAGGGTCGAAATTGATGTTGTTTGATGATGTTAGTATGTTAGTTGGATTGAATACATGTTGTTTAACGTTGATTATGTATGAATTGTATGTTTCTAGTGGATTGATCATGGACTTTGATTGGAAGCAAACCCTAATTGAAAATTGTAGGATAATGGATGAATCATGATTGTTTGATAAATGTTTGATGATTAATAGGTTGTATGAATGATGGTTACATTGATTTTGCAAGAAATTGATGATTGATGTGGATGTTCATAGCTTACTAATAATAGTAATTTATTTTGCATGTAATGTTGAATTTGATGAATTGATGTTATGGATGTGTTCATGTGATAATTAGATGTTAGATTGTTGTTGTGATCATTGCGAATTCAAGAACACATGTGATAGTTCATACATTACTAAAATAGTAACTTTTTAGGATATGAATTGATGAGTATGATGTTTGGAGTTGTTGATCATGCTTAGATGATGATATGAGCTTGAATTGGTATCTTATTAATGAATTCATGAATGCATAGGATGTTTGATGGATTTTGGGATGTGTTTACCAAAAGGGAAACTTTATTTATGCAAAATGTGAAAGATGATAGTTTGAACATGTTTGGGATGTTAGGAACATGTTAGTAAGTTCGTGGATGAATTCTAAGGTGATGAAACATGTTAAATTAGTTGTATGGGATGTTTTGGATAATCATGGGTGATGTTTGGACTTTGATGATCATGTGTGATGTTGATGTTGATGAGTGGTTAGGTCATCATGTTTGGGACTGGAAATTGATTATTGTGATGTTGTTGAATGCAATGTACATGGCTAATGAATATGATTATGATCATCATACACGCGTGCGAATGTGAGGCCCCTACTTAGTAGGATTGGCAGGGTTTAGGATGTGAAGTCGTGAGTGGCTTCACATGGCATGTGGTAAGTGGTTTGATCTTTGTGTGACATGTTGGTTGTGTTATAACTAGTGGATATATTAATGTTCTAGATTCGCATGACTTGTATGATACTTAGTTATATGATGATCTAAGTGATACACCTGGATGATATAGCATACATATGATCTATTTTAAATGTTAACTATGTATGATATGTGTGTATGATTACTTGAATGGTTTACAACACATAAAGTCCAAAGGGGTCAAAGGGTCAACTGGGTCAAACATGTCTGTTTTGTTTGAAATATTGAGTCCTTGGTTGTAGTGTACTTAGGGTTTCACATGTTCTTTGCTTACACGTACTCATGTACTTATATAATCTAGGTAACCTCTGAAGGTTCTCTGTCTATTCTGTTTGTCAAGTCAAACTCTAAGTATCTATACGCATAACAGGTGAGTTCATGCCCCACTCTATATTTAATCTCTTTTGGGGGAGATAGCATACTGGTAAATCACAAACGCTTTATATATTCAAATTGTGTATAATATTATATAGTGTTGATATCAAGGAAAAGTCCTCACACTTTCGAATTGTTAATATTGAATAGCAGGGAAATTTGGGTAGTACTACTGGGTGTGACGAGCCCCACCTGTGTGACTCGAGGTCAACCGTGTGCAATTTGTCCTATTGAACATTGTCACGATCTGTTAAGTGGTGATAGGAGGCAACAACGTAACACAGTCAGCTTCAATTGCGAAATCACTATGAAATAATATTTATTGTTAACGGACTAGCTATCTGTTAGATGCACTACTTTTATATCTCTATTATTAAAACTGTTATGTGTGAATATCTCTTGAACTCACCAACTATTGTGTTGACATTTTAGTATGCTATTCTCAGGTCATTAGCTTGCTTGCCATAGGAGCACTGCATGGTTCACTTGCATTCTAAGACTCGGTCTTCAAGACATTTTTAGCATTTTAATGATTATTGTTTACTCTTTTGGGTTGGCACATGTTTTGCCATAGTTATATTATTTCTTTGGGTTGTTTTCAAAACGCTTCGCATAGTTAAAGTTTGTACTTTGGTTGATTTTTATTTAAATTATGGCATATAGAGTCGTTCTGAGTAACTATGACTATGATCCTGGTTTGTTCACGCACCTCGCTGCGGTAAAACCCCGCAAGTGGGTTTTGAGGTGTGACAGATTGGTATCAGAGCCATTGGTTATAGGGAACTAGGTTGCATACACACTAGGCTATAACCGCACACAGTTAATTAGTTACCTGTGCTTATTCTCATCTATGTATACTCATTGGCATACACGTCACACTCTCTGCAGCATGCATCGTCATCGAGAGCTCCGGGTAAACGACCTGAATCATCTTCACGATCTGAATCCCCACCTCCCGCACCTGTACTTGATGATGGATTCGATCCGACTGGCTTATCCTCGAGAGGAGATTGACTGGGATCAACCTTTACATTGATGAAGCGTGACCCTTCGCGAGACTGGCGTTTCTATCCTAGATTTGATGATAATCATGTTTAGGGAGCGCGTACATGTCTCGAGGCCCAGGACTAGGAACAATGCTGACCAACCAATGCCTTCACTCCCATGGACGGTGCAGTCCAACGAGCAACTGATTGCTGCACTACTGGCAGCACTGGACACTGAGCAGCATCGGGTAAGGCGGCTCAGTGGTGATGTCTGTACACTGCAGCAAGAAGTGTACAAACTGAGACATCAATTGGATGAACTCGAGGACAACACGGGAAGACCCTAAACGGTTGTCACCATATGCAAGATGGTCTCATGGCACTCCAAGGGCGCGTGACTGCTCGTGAACAGCGGACGCCGTAGCTGATAATAGGATTGCCATTTTAGAAGCTCAACTAGCGGCACTTCAGATTGCTATAGCTCCTGCTCCTGCAGCAAACCCTGAGGATGAGGAGGATCCCGAGGAGGGACCCGAAGTGGAGGAACGGAGGAGATGGAGCATGACAGTGATGGGTCAGATGTTGTCGATAGACTTCTTTATATGACTTAAACTACGTCGTGTTTTTCTTTTTGAAAAACTAGTGGGAAGGGTTGTTTCCCCACAGAACGACAAACTTAAATTTTGATATTGATAAATACATGGTGACTCATTACAATTTATTTACTGGGTTATTATTTTTGTTATGAATGTTGTGGTTGTGATGATTCATTATTTCTTTTATTTACTATTTACTGTGCTTCAATGAGTTAAAGTGTTTGATGTACTCATTATTGTATTTTGAATATACAGTGAAAGAATGGACGCTCCTGGAACGGTGGACGTGGTTGTGGACGCGGACGTGGATGTGGCACCGGAGAACAGGGCGATGGTGCTATTAACATGACCCCCGCAGAATTAGCTGCTCTAATTAATGAGCATGTTCAAGCGGCAGTGGCTGCTGCCACGCGGGTCAGCCAGCAAGTAAACAATGATAGAAAGATAAATCTGATATCCTTCATAACTGTATGGGATGTCTAATTAATGTGTGTTGTGTTAAAACAGGACCACCAGTGTGTACCTACAAGTCCTTTATGGACTGTAAGCCACACACCTACAGCGGTACAGAGGGTGCTGTAGGGCTTGTACGATGGTTCGAGAAGACTGAGTCTGTCTTCTCCAAATGTAACTGTCCACCTACGTATCAAGTAAAGTATGCCACCGGGACTTTAGAGGGTGCTGCTCTGTCTTGGTGGAACGCGCAAGTCCAGATGCTTGGACAAGCGATGGCGAATGGACTTCCATGGGATGAGTTCAAAGCAATGATGACTGAGGAGTACTGTCCTCGCAACGAAGTGCAGTTAGAGATGGAGTTCTGGCAATTGAAGATGCAGGGCTCGGAAATCGAGGCTTACACCACCAGAACCCATGAATTAGCAACTTTGTGCCCAGGAATGGTGAATGAGGTGCATAAAAGGGTAGGGCATTACATACGGGGATTGTACCCGAAATCCAAAGTATGGTAACTGCTTCCAATCCAGCCACAATTCAGCAAGCCATCCAGCTAGCTCACAGGCTAACTAACCAAGCCGTGGAGCAAGGACCTCTACCCAAACGGGGCACTGTGGCAAGCGTGCCCGACAACAAAAGAAATTGGGATAATGCACAACACCAAAGCATCTTCATCTTCTAGCGGTCAACCTCAACCTCAACAGCAACAGGCTCAGCAGCAACGGAGGTTCGACAATAGCCGTAACTTCACCAGACGCCTGCAAATGATCAAGGACCCAGTGGTTATAGTGGTAGGCATCCGAAGTGCACTCGGTGTAATTACCATCATGTTGGAAGGTGTGATAGCTTCAAGTGTCAATGTTTGGAAAATTGACACGCTGCAAAGGATTGTCGTGGTGAACTGGTAAGGTGGCCACAACAACCTCAAGAAACTCCCAAGGTTGTTTCGAATGTGGGAAAGAAGGGCATTACAGGCAAAACTGCCCACAACTAAGGAGGAACGGTAATGGCAACAACAATAATAACAACAACAACACCAACAATCACGGTAACAACAACAACAACGGTAATAACAACAACGATGGAAATGGTACTGGTAATGGCGGCAATAAAGATGGAGCCAAGGGATAGCCTTCGTCATTGGCTCAGGTGAGGCTCTAAATGATCCAACAACTGTTACTGGTAGATTCTCTGTTAATGGTTGTTTTGCTACGGTACTATTTGATACTGGAGCCGATAGGATTTTGTGTCCTTAAAGTTCTGTAGTCTTTTAAGTGATATACCCTCTGCTTTAGAATCTAAATACACTGTGGAATTAGCCAACGGTAAACAAATCCATGTAACGCATATCCTTAAAGACTGTAAGATAGAACTTGCTTGTCATACTTTCGCCATAGATCTTATGCCTGTTACGCTGGGGAGTTTTGATGTTGTGATAGGCATGGATTGGCTCTCTAGCAAGCAAGCGAAGTCATATGTCATGAGAAGATCATACGAATCCTGTTGATGACAACATCCTTACCGTCAGAGGTGATAGGAGTGGTGCTGTGATAGGCATCATCTCATACATGAAAGCTCAAAAGTTATTACGAAAGGGTCGTGTGGCTATTCTAGCACTTGTAACCGATAAGCAGGCATAAGAAAAGAAAATGGAGGATATTCCCATAGTACGCGACTTTCCAAAGTGTTCCAGAGGATCTTCCTGGATTACCACCTCACCGCCAAGTGGAATTCCAGATTGAGTTGACTCCCGGCGCAGCTCCGATTGCTAGGGCACCTAATCGATTAGCACCAAACGAGCTACAAGAGTTGTCATCACAACTTCAGGAGCTTTTAGATAAGGGCTTTATTCGACCTAGCACATCACCTTGGGGAGCTCCTGTTCTCTTTGTTAAGAAGAAGGATGGCACATTCCGGATGTGCATCTATTATAGAGAGTTAAACAAAGTAACAGTCAAGAACCGATACCCTTTACCTCGTATCGACGACTTGTTCGATCAGCTTCAAGGATCAAGCTATTATTCGAAGATTGACTTGAGATCTGGTTATCATC
Organism: Flaveria trinervia; assembly: GCA_025506515.1. NCBI lineage: Eukaryota > Viridiplantae > Streptophyta > Magnoliopsida > Asterales > Asteraceae > Flaveria > Flaveria trinervia. The sequence continues at coordinate 60,657,407 of CM046458.1, read as the reverse complement.
AACTTAGAGTTCGAGAAGAAGACATTCCCAAGACTGCGTTTCATACTCGTTATGGTCATTATGAGTTCTTGGTCATGCCTTTTGGATTGACTAATGCACCTGCTGTGTTCATGGACCTCATGAACCGTGTGCAAACCTTATCTTGATCAGTTTGTCATTGTGTTCATCGATGATATACTGATATATTCTAGGACCAAGGAGGAGCATGAAGAGCACTTACGAATGATCTTGGAACTGTTGAAAAATGAGCAACTATATGCCAGATTCTCAAAGTGTGACTTTTGGATAGAGAAGTGCAAACCTAGGTCATATTATTAATGAGAAGGGATACATGTTGATCCTACCAAAATTGAGGCGATAAAGAATTGGACTACACCCAAAACGCCGAGCGAGATAAGACAATTTCTGGGATTAGCAGGATATTACCGACGATTCATAGAAGGATTTTCTAAGATCGCACAACCTCTCACTGCCTTGACCAAAGGAACGACATACAATGGAGTGAGAGTCAAGAATCAGCTTTCCAATTATTAAAACAAAAACTCTGTACTGCCCGGATATTAGCATTACCAGAGGGAATGGAAGACTTTGTGGTGTATTGCGATGCATCCATTCAAGGATTGGGTTGTGTTTTGATGCAACGAGATAAGGTGATAGCCTACGCCTCGAGACAACTAAAGGTTCATGAGAAGAACTATACCACCATGACTTAGAATTGGGTGCAGTGGTTTTTGCCTTAAGGATGGGAGACATTACTTGTACGGTACGAAGTGCACTATCTACACCGATCACAAGAGTCTTCAACATATCTTCGAGCAAAAAGAGTTGAATATGAGGGCGACGTTGGGTGGAACTACTAAACGATTATGATTGCGCTATTAAGTACCATGGGAAAGGCGAACGTAGTTGCCGATGCCCTAAGCAGGAAGGAAACAGCCCAACCTGACGGGTGCGAGCTTTACAGCTTACTATCAGTACCAACTGCCGAACAAGTTAAGGAGGCACATATAGAAGCTTTAAAAGCAGAAAATTGGTTCTAAGTTAAGGGGAATGGATAAACAGCTAGTGGTGAAAGAGGATGGAATTCGGTATTTCATGGATAGACTTTGGGTGCTGTTTATGGAAATCTGAGAGATTTAGTTATGAGCGAGGCACACAAATCTAAGTATTCTATACATCCTGGATCCGACAAGATGTATCATGACCTAAAGGCGCACTATTGGTGGCCTAACATGAAAGCGGATGTAGCTACATATGTGAGCAAGTGTTTGACCTGCTCGAAAGTAAAAGTGGAATATCAAAAAACATCCGAACTGTTACAACAACCTGAGATACCAATGTAGAAATGGGAACAGATCTGCATGGATTTTATTACTAAGTTACCCCGGACTAGTTTGGTTGTGACACGATATGGGTTATTGTGGATCGATTGACAAAGTCTGCTCATTTCCTTGCAATTAAGGAAATAGATAAGATGGAAAAATTAACTCGACTGTACCTTACAGAGATCGTTTCTAGACACGGTGTACCGATCTCAATTATTTCCGACCGCGATGCTCGTTTCACGTCACATTTCTGGCAATCATTGCAGAAATCTTTGGGTACACGATGGATATGAGTACTGCATATCACCCACAGACGAATGGCCAGAGTGAGTGTACCATACAGACGTGGAGGATATGCTACGTGCTTGTGTGATTGACTTCGGGAATAATTGGGAAATTCACCTGCCATTGGTGGACTTTTCTTATAACAACAGTTATCATATAGCTATATACAGGTAGCACCTTTCGACGCGTTGTATGGGAGAAAATATCGATCACCAGTTTGCTGGGCAGAAATTGGTGATAGTCAGCTAACAGGCCCGAGTTAATTCATGAGACAACTAAGAAGATAGTACAGATACGAAACCGTATGGCTGCTGCGCGAGACAGACAAAAGAGTTATGCTGACAAGAGACGGAAACCTTTAGAGTTTCAGGTTGGTGACAAGGTTTTGTTGAAAGTCTCACCATGGAAAGGCGTAGTTCGGTTTGGTAAAAGAGGGAAACTAAATCCGAGGTATGTTGGACCATTTGAAATAGTGGAAAGAATAGGTCCAGTGGCCTATCGACTAGCCCTACCTGATTCGCTAAGTAATATCCATGATGTATTTCACGTGTCAAATCTGAAGAAGTGCATAACGATGAAACAATGGTGTACCACTAGAAGAAGTTCAAGTGGATGAACAATGCGTTTTAACGAAGAACCAGTCGAGGTGATGGACCGTGAGGTGAAAACACTTAAGCAAAGCAAGATACCTATTGTTAAAATCCGTTGGAATTCGCGACGTGGACCGGAATCCACATGACAACTCATCCAAAACTCACTCGATTTCGATTTTTGTGTGCCAATGCAGTGGACCAATGATGGAACACTCTCACCATGTAACACAATTTTTGGGACGAAAATTATTTCAACATGGGGATAATGTGACATCTGGTAAATTTCTGGTATCAAACTCCGTTAGTTCTGTTAAGTCTTGCATACACGTGTCGTAAATACACATTAGTTGTCGTTTAAAGTTAGTGACCTAATAATAATTAATAATATTATATTATTGATAATCTAATTGATAATGTGATTATTGTGTTATGCTTATGTGTTTACACAATTTAAATGTTAACGGTGAATTTTATCGCGTAACGTGGAAACGCGATATAATTTAAATTGCCTATCTTGTGACTTGTGAAAATAATGTAAATATTATTATTGTTGATTAATAATGTTGGTATTATTAAGTTAAAACCTTTCAAAAAGTGTTAAAAGAAGAGTTTTGATCAAATATAAAATAATGGGGTTAAGTGTAATTACCTAAAACTAAAACTTGACACAATTAACAAACCCTAATCCCCCCAAACCCCAAATCGGCCGCAAACCCTCACCCACTCCCTCTCTTTGCGATTTTGATCAAGAAACAATCATTGTGCTTCGGTTTTTGTCGATTTCAAGGATTACAACACGTAGGAAACATTAATTGCATGCAATTACACGTTTAAAGTTAGATTTTTCAAGTTTTTGTGAGTTTTTTTATGATGGCCGAACCTAAACGTTTATGGATCTTCATAGGGTCGAATTGATGTTGTTTGATGATGTTAGTATGTTAGCTGGATTGAATACATGTTGTTTAACGTTGATTATGTATGAATTGTATGTTCTAGTGGATTGATCATGGACTTTGATTGGAAGCAAACCCTAATTTGAAAATTGGTAGGATAATGGATGAATGATGATGTGTGATGTGAATGTTTGATGATTAATAGGTTGTATGAATGCTAGGTTACATTGATTTTGCAAGAAAATTGATGAATTGATGTGGATGTTCATAGCTTACTAATAATAGTAACTTTATTTTACATGTAATGTTGAATTATTGATGAATTGATGTTATGGATGTGTTCATGTTGATATTAGATGTTAGATTGTTGTTGTGATCATTAGGAATTCAAGAACACATTTTTAGTTCATACATTACTAAAGATAGTAACTTTTTAGGATATGAATTGATGAGTTATGATGTTTGGATGTTGTTGATCATGCTTAGATGATGATATGAGCTGATTGGTATTTATCAATGAATTCATGAATGCATAGGATGTTTGATGGATTTTGGGATGTGCTTTCCCAAAACGGAAACTTTATTTATGCAAAACGTGAAAGATGATAGTTTGAACATGTTTGGGATGTTAGGAGCATATTAGTAAGTTCGTGGATCAATTCTAAGGTGATGAAACATGTTAAATTAGTTGTATGGGATGTTTGGATAATCATGGGTGATGTTTGGACTTTGATGATCATGTGTGATGTGATGTTGATGAGTGGTTAGGTCATCATGTTTGGGACTGGAAATTGATTGTTATGATGTTGTTGAATGCAATGTACATGGCTAATGAATATGATTATGATCATCATACATGCGTGCGAATCTGGGGCCCCTACTTAGTAGGATTGGCAGGGTTTAGGATGTGAAGTATGAGTGGCTTCACATGGCATGTGGTGAGTGGTTTGATCTTTGTGTGACATGTGGTTGTGTTATAACTAGTGGATATATTAATGTTCTAGATTGGCATGGCTTGTATGATACTTGGTTGTATGATGATCTAAGTGATACACATGGATGATATAGCATACATATGATCTATTTTAAATGTTAACTATGTATGATATGTGTGTATGATTACTTGAATGGCCTACAACACATAAGTCACCAACGGGTCAAAGGTCAACTGGGTCAAACATGTCTGTTTTGTTTGAAATATGAGTCCTTGGTTGTAGTGTATAGGGTTTCACATGTTCTTTGCTTACACGTACTCATGTACTTATATGATCTAGGACCTCTAAAGGTTGTCTGTCTATTCTGTTTGTCAAGTCAAACTCTAAGTATCTATACGCATATCAGGTGAGTTCATGCCCCACTCTTTATTAATCTCTTTTGGGGGAGATAGCATACTGGTAAATCACAAATGCTTTATATATTCAAGTTGTGTATAATATTATATAGTGTTGATATCATGGAAAAGTCCTCTTTCGAATTGTTATATTGAATAGCGAGGAATTTGGGTAGTACTACTGGGTCTGACGAGCCCCACTATGTGACTCGAGGTCAACCGGGTGCAATTGTCCTATTGAACATTGTCACGACCTGTTAAGTCGTGACAGGAGGCAACAACGTAACACAGTCAGCTTCAATTGCGAAATCACTATGAAATAAATTTATTGTTAACGGACTAGCTATTTTATAATGCACTACTTTTATATCTCTATTATTAAACTGTTTATGTTTGAATATCTCTTGAACTCACCAACTATTGTGTTGACATTTTAGTATGCTATTCTCAGGTCATTAGCTTGCTTGCCATAGGAGCACTGCATGGTTCACTTGCATTCTAAGACTCGGTCTTCAAGACATTTTTAGCATTTTAATGATTATTGTTTACTCTTTTGGGTTGGCACATGTTTTGCCATAGTTATACTTTTATTTCTTTGGGTTGTTTTCGAAACACTTCCGCACAGTTTAAAGTTTGCACTTTGGTTGATTTTTATTTAAATTATGGCACATAGAGTCGTTCTGAGTAACTATTGACTGTGATCCTGGTTTGTTCACGCGCCTCGCGGTAAAACCCCGTAAGTGGGTTTTGAGGGTGTGACAGTTGAATGCAATGAACATGGTTAATGAATATGATTATTATCATCATACACGCGTGCGAATCTGAGGCCCCTACTTGGTAGGATTGGGAGGGTTTAGGATGTGAAGTCGTGAGTGGCTTCACATGGCATGTGGTGCGTGATTTGATCTTTGTGTGGCATGTTAGTTGTGGTATAACTAGTGGACACGTTAATGTTCTAGATTCGCATGACTTGTATGACATTTGTTTGTATGATGATCTAAGTGATATACTTGGATAATATAGCATACATATGATCTATTTGAATGTTAACCATGTATGATATATGTGTATGATTACTTGAATGGTTTACAACACATAAAGCCACCAACGGGTCAAAAGGGTCAACTGGGTCAAACGTGTTTGTTCTCTGAAATCTTGAGTCCTTGGTTGTAGTGTACTTAGGGTCTCACATATTCTTTGTTTACATGTACTCACATACTAATATGATCTAGGTAACCACTGAAGGTTGTCTGTCCATTCTGTTTGTCAAGTAGAACTCTAAGTGTATATTACGCGTATCAGGTGAGTTCATGCCCCACTCTTTATTTAATATCTTTTGGGGGAGATAGCACACTGGTAAATCACAAACGCTTTATATATCAAGTTGTGTATAATATTATATAGTGTTGATATCATGGAAAAGTCCTCACACTTTCGAATTGTTAATATTGACTAGCGGGTAAATTTGGGTAGTACTACTAGGTCTGACGAGCCCACCTGTGGACTCGAGGTCAGCCGGGTGCAATTTGTCCTATTGAACATTGTCATGACCTGTTAAGTCATGACAGGAGGCAACAACATAACACAGTCAGCTTCAATTGCGAAATGACTATGAAATAATATTTATTGTAATGGACTAGCTATCTGTTACAATGCACTACTTTTATATCTCTATTATTAAACTGTTTATGTTTGAATATCTCTTGAACTCAACAACCACTGTGTTGATATTTTAGTATGTTATTCTCAAGTCATTAGCTTACTTGCCATAGGAGCACTACACGGTTCACTTGCATTCTAAGACTCGGTATTCAAGACATTTTTAGCATTTTAATGATTCACGTTTCTTTTTGGGTTGGCACATGTTTTGCCATAGTATACACTTTTATTTCTTTGGGTTGTTTTTCAAAACACTTCCGCACAGTTTAAAGTTTGTACTTTGGTTGATTTCATTTAAATTATGGCATATAGAGTCGTTCTGAGTAACTATTGACTGTGATCCTGGTTTATTCACACGCCTCGCGGTAAAACTCCGCAAGTGGATTTTGAGGGTGTGACATATAGATTATAGATTATAGATTATAGAATATAGATTATAGATTATAGATCACAGATCACAGATCACAGATCACAGATCACAGATCACAGATCACAGATCACAGATCACAGATCGCAGATCGCAGATCACAGATCACAGATCACAGATCACAGATCACAGATCACTGATCCAGATCACAGATCACATATCACAGATCACAGAGCACAGATCACAGACCACAGATCACAGACCACAGATCACAAACCACAGATCACAAACCACAGATCACAGACCACAGATCACAGACCACAGATCACAGACCACAGATCACAGACCACAGATCACAGACCATATTTCACAGACCACAGATCACAGACCACAGATCACAGACCACAGATCACAGACCACAGATCACAGACCACAGATCACAGACCATAGATCACAGACCACAGATCACAGACCACAGATCACAGACCACAGATCACAGACCACAGATCACAGACCACAGATCACAGACCACAGATCACAGACCATGCATCACAGATCACAGACCACGCATCACAGATCACAGACCACGCATCAAAGATCACAGATCACACATCACACATCACACATCACAGATCACAGATCACAGATCACAGATCACAGATCACAGATTATAGTGTGACATCCGGTAAATTTCCGTTACCAAACTCCGTTAGTTCCATTATGTCACACCCTCAAAATCCACTTGCGGAGTTTTACTGCGAGGCGTGTGAACGAACCAGGATCACAGTCAACAGTTACTCAAAACGACTCTATATGCCATGATTTAAATAAAATCAACCAAAGTACAACTTTAAACTGTGCGGAAGTGTTTTGAAAACAACCCAAAGAAATAAAAGTATAACTATGGCAAAACATGTGCCAACCCAAAAGAGTAAACAATAATCATTAAAATACTAAAAATGTCTTGAGAACCGAGTCTTAGAATGCAAGTGAACCATGCAGTGCTCCTATGGCAAGCAAGCTAATGACCTGAGAATAACATACTAAAATGTCAACACAATGGTTGGTGAGTTCAAGAGATATTCAAACATAAAAAGTTTAATAATAGAGATATAAAAGTACTGCATTGTAACAGATAGCTAGTCCATTAACAATAATATTATTTCATAGTGATTTCGCAATTGAAGCTGACTGTGTTACGTTGTTGCCTCCTGTCACGACTTAACAGGTCGTGACAATGTTTATTAGGACAAATTGCACCCGGTTGACCTCGAGTCACAGGTGGGGCTCGTCAGACCCAGTAGTACTACCCAAATTTCCCCGCTATTCAATATTAACAATTCGAAAGTGTGAGGACTTTTCCATGATATCAACACTATATAATATTATACACAACTTGAATATATAATGCGTTTGTGATTTACCAGTATACTATCTACCCCAAAAGAGATAAAATAAAGAGTGGGGCATGAACTCACCTGATATGCGTATAGATACTTAGGGTTTGACTTGTCAAACAGAATAGACAGACAACCTTCAGAGGTTACCTAGATCATGTAAATACATGAGTACGTGTAATCAAAGAACATGTGAAAGCCTAAGTACACTACAACCAAGGACTCAAGATTTCAAACAAAATAGACAGGTTTGACCTAGTTGACCCGTTTGACCCGGTTGGTGACTTCATGTGTTGTAAAACCATTCCAGCAATTCAAACACATATATCATACATGGTTAACATTCAAATGGATCATATGTATGCTATACTATCCAGGTGTATCACTCAGATCATCATACAACCAAGTATCATACAAGTCATGCGAATCTAGAACATTAACATGTCTACTAGTCATAACATAACTAACATGCCACACAAAGATCAAATCACGCACCACATGCCATGTGAAGCCACTCACGACTTCACATCCTAACCCTGGCAATCCTACTAAGTAGGGGCCTCAGATTCGCACGCGTGTATGATGATCACAATCATATTCATTACATCCAGCATACACCACAATAATCAATTTCCAGTCCCAAACATGATGTCCTACTACTAATCAACATCCAAATCATACATGATCATAAATGTCCAAATATCATTCATGATTACCCCAGCATCACATACAACCAAATTACCATGTTCTACCATATTAGAATTCATCCATGATCATACTAACATGCTCCTAACATCCCAAACATGTTCAAACTATCATTTTTCAGACTTTATGCAATTAAAGTTTCCCTTTTTAGAAAGTACATCCCAACATCTATCAACCACCCAATGTATTCATGAATTCATCATAATTATACCATCTCAAGCTCATAACAATATCTAGACATCATCAACAATACCTAATCACCATAATCTAACAATCTTCATGAACAAAACTTTCTACTTTTGGCAAGCTATGAACAACAACATCCATTCAAAGATTTCTAGCATTCATAACAACAATCTAGCATCTAATCATCATCATGAACACATCAATAACATCAATTCATCACTAGATCATCATGTCATGAAAATAAAGTTACTATTATTAGTAACCTATGAACACCAACTTCAATTCATCAATTTCTTGCAAAATCAATGTAACCTAGCATTCATACAACCTATTAATCATCAAATATTCATCAAACAATCACCATACATCCATAATCCTACCAATTTTCGAATTAGGGTTTGCCTATAACCAAAGTTCTTGATCAATCCACTAAAAACATACAATTCATACATAATTGACGTTAAACAACATGTAATCAATCCAACTAACATACTAACACCAACAACTAACATCAATTTCGACTCCATGAGACCCAAAGTCATATTAGGGTTCGGCCCTCAACAAAAACCCACAAAAACATGAAAAATCTAACCTTTAAACGTGTTATAGCTTGTAATTATGATGATTCCAACAAGTTGTATGCCTTGAAATCGATCCAATTTCGAGTTTTCTTGCTTGTTCTTGGCTGATTTCGCAAAGGAGAGGGGTGTGTGTGGGTGTTTGCGGCCGATGGGGGGGTGGGGATTAGGGTTAGTGTGTTTTGTTTAATTTTAATTTACATATTTACCCTTTTAACCCTTGTAATTTGTATTTTATAAAAACTAGGCTTTAAACTCTTTGTAAAGTGTTTTTAACTTAATAATATAAAGATATAAACTAATGAAAATTATTATATATCTTATCTTTATAAAAACACCAAACATACGAATAAATAGGCATGTTTCCGCGTTACGCGATAAATTTTCTAATTAGCATTTTAAAAACATGTAAACACATAAACATAACACAATAATCACATAATCAATTAGATTCTCATTAATTTAACATTATTCATTATTATTAGGTCACCAACGTTAACGACAACTAGTGTGTGTTTACGACACGTGTATGCAAGACTTAACGGAACTAACGGAATTTGGTAACGGAAATATACCGGATGTCACACGTTAAGTCTTGCATACACGTGTCGTGAACACACACTAGTTGTCGTTTAACGTTGGTGACCTAATAATAATGAATAATGTTAAATTAATGAGAATCTAATTGATTATGTGATTATTGTGTTATGTTTATGTGGTTGCATGTTTTAAAATGTTAATTAGAAAATTAACCGCGTAACGCGGAAACGTGCCTATTTATTCGTAAGTCTTGTGTTTTTATAAAGATAAAATATATAATGATTTATTAGTCTGTATCTTTATATTATTAAGTTAAAAACACTTTACAAAGAGTTTAAATCCTAGTTTTTATAAAATAAAAAGTTACAAGGGCTTAAAGGGTAAATATGGAAATTAAAATTAAACAAAACAATCCCAACCCTAGCCCACCCCAAATCGGCCGCAAACACTCCTCTCTTCCCCTATCCCATTCGAATTCAGCCTAGAATCATCAAGAAAGCATTGGTTTGGATCGATTTCAAGGCATACAACTCGTGGGAATCATCAATTGCAAGTTAACACACGTTTAAAGGTTATATTTTTACAAGTTTCGTGGGTCGTTCATGGTGGCCGAACCTAAATTCCTGAATGGGTCTTCATGGGGTCGAATTTGAGGTTGTTTGATGATGTTAGTATGTTAGTTGGATTGAATACATGTTAGTTAACGTCGATTATGTATGAATTGTATGTTTTAATGGTTTAATCATGGACTTTGATTGGAAGCAAACCCTAATTTGAAAATTGGTAGGATAATGGATGAATGATGATAGTTTGAAGAATGTTTGATGATTAATAGGTTGTATGAATGCTAGGTTACATTGATTTTGCAAGAAATTGATGAATTGATGTTGATGTTCATAGCTTACTAATAATGGTAACTTTATTTTGCATGTAATGTTGAATTATTGATGAATTGAGGTTATGGATGTGTTCATGGTGATGATTAGATGTTAGATTGTTGTTGTGATCATTGGGATTCAAGAACACATGTTATAGTTCATACATTACTAAAGATAGTAACTTTTTAGGATATGAATTGATGAGTTATGATGTTTGGATGTTGTTGATCATGCTTAGATGATGATATGAACTTGAATTGGTATATTATTGATGAATTCATGAATGCATAGGATGTTTAATAGATTTTGGGATGTGCTTTCCCAAAAGGGAAACTTTATTTCTGCAAAATGTGAAAGATGATAGTTTGAACATGTTTGGGATGTTAGGAGCATGTTAGTAAGTTCACGGATGAATTCTAATGTGATAGAACATGTTAAATTAGTTGTATGGGATGCTTGGATAATCATGGGTGATGTTTGGACCTTGATGATCATGTATGATGTTGATGTTGGTTAGTAGTTAGGACATCATGTTTGGGACTGAAATTGATTGTTGTGATGTTTGTTGATGTGACATCCACTAAATTTCTGTTATCAAACTCCGTTAGTTCCGTTAAGTCTTGCATACACGTGTCGTAAACCACACTAGTTGTCGTTTAACGTTGGTGACCTAATAATAATTAATAATATTACATTATTGATAATCTAATTGATTATGTGATTATTGGGTTATGCTTATGTGTTTACACAATTTAAATGTTAACGGTGAATTTTATCACGTAACGTGGAAATGCGTTTATTTAAATTGCCTATCTTATGACTTGTGAAAATAATGTAAATATTATTATTGTTGATTAATAGTGTTGGTATTATTAAGTTAAAACCTTTCAAAAAGTGTTTAAAAGAATAGTTTTGATAAAATATAAAATAAAGGGGGTTAAGTGTAATTACCTAAAACTAAAACTTAACACAATTAACAAACCCTAATCCCCCAAACCCCAAATCGACCGCAAACCCTCACCTTTGCAATTTTGATCAAGAAACAATCATTCTGCTTCGGTTTTGGTCGATTTCAAGGATTACAACATGTAGGAAACATCAATTGCATGCAATTACACGTTTAAAGGTTAGATTTTTCAAGTTTTTATGAGTTTTTTTATGATGGCCGAACCTAAACTCATTTATGGATCTTCATAGGGTCGAAATTGATGTTGTTTGATGATGTTAGTATGTTAGCTGGATTGAATACATGTTGTTTAACGTTGATTATGTATGAATTGTATGTTTCTAGTGGATTGATTAGGGACTTTGATTGGAAGCAAACCCTAATTCGAAAATTGGTAGGATAATGGATGAATGATGATTGTTTGATGAATGTTTGATGATTAATAGGTTGTATGAATGCTAGGTTACATTGATTTTGCAAGAAATTGATGATTGATGTGGATGTTCATAGCTTACTAATAATAGTAACTTTATTTTACATGTAATGTTGAATTATTGATGAATTGATGTTATGGATGTGTTCATGATGATAATTAGATGTTAGATTGTTGTTGTGATCATTGGGAATTCAAGAACACATGTTATAGTTCATACATTACTAAAGATAGTAGCTTTTTAGGATATGAATTGATGAGTTATGATGTTTGGATGTTGTTGATCATGCTTAGATGATGATATGAGCTTGAATTGGTATATTATTAATGAATTCATGATGCATAGGATGTTTGATGGATTTTGGGATGTGCTTTCCCAAAAGGGAAACTTTATTTATGCAAAATGTGAAAGATGATAGTTTGAACATGTTTGGGATGTTAGGAGCATGTTAGTAAGTTCGTGGATGAATTCTAAGGTGTTGAAACATGTTAAATTAGTTGTATGGGATGTTTTGGATAATCATGGGTGATGTTTGGACTTTGATGATCATGTGTGATGTTGATGTTGATGAGTGGTTAGGTCATCATGTTTGGGACTGGAAATTGATTGTTGTGATGTTGTTGAATGCAATGTACATGGCTAATGAATATGATTATGATCATCATACACTCGTGCAAATCTGAGGCCCCTACTTAGTAGGATTGGCAGGGTTTAGGATGTGAAGCCGTGAGTGGCTTCACATGGCATGTGGTGAGTGGTTTGATCTTTGTGTGACATGTTGGTTGTGTTATAACTAGTGGATATATTAATGTTCTAGATTCGCATGACTTGTATGATACTTGGTTGTATGATGATCTAAGTGATACACCTGGATGATATAGCATACATATGATATATTTTAAATGTTAACTATGTATGATATGTGTGTATGATTACTTGAATGGCTTACAACACATAAAGGCACCAACGGGTCAAACAGGTCAACTGGGTCAAACATGTCTGTTTTGTTTAAAATCTTGAGTCCTTGGTTGTAGTGTACTTAGGGTTTCACATGTTCTTTGTTTACACGTACTCATGTACTTATATGATCTAGGTAACCTCTGAAGGTTGTCTGTCTATTCTGTTTGTCAAGTCAAACTCTAAGTATCTATACGCATATCAGGTGAGTTCATGCCCCACTCTTTATTTAATCACTTTTGGGGGAGATAGCATACTGGTAAATCACAAACGCTTTATATATTCAAGTTGTGTATAATATTATATAGTGTTGATATCATGGAAAAGTCCTCACACTTTCGAAATGTTAATATTGAATAGCGGGGAAATTTGGGTAGTACTACTGGGTCTGACGAGCCCCACCTGTGTGACTCGAGGTCAACCGGGTGCAATTTGTCCTATTGAACATTGTCACGACCTGTTAAGTCGTGACAGGAGACAACAACGTAACACAGTCAGCTTCAATTGCGAAATCACTATGAAATAATATTTATTGTTAACGGACTAGCTATCTGTTACAATGCACTACTTTTATATCTCTATTATTAAACTGTTTATGTTTGAATATCTCTTGAACTCACCAACTATTGTGTTGACATTTTAGTATGCTATTCTCAGGTCATTAGCTTGATTGCCATAGGAGCACTGCATGGTTCACTTGCATTCTAAGACTCGGTCTTGAAGACATTTTTAGCATCTTAATGATTATTGTTTACTCTTTTGGGTTGGCACATGTTTTGCCATAATTATACTTTTATTTCTTTGGGTTGTTTTCAAAACGCTTCCGCACAGTTTAAAATTTGTACTTTGGTTGATTTTTATTTAAATTATGGCATATAGAGTCGTTCTGAGTAACTATTGACTGTGATCCTAGTTTGTTCACGCGCCTCGCGGTAAAACCCCACAAGTGGGTTTTGAGGGTGTGACAGATTGGTATCAGAGCCATTGGTTATAGGGAACTAGGTTGCATACACACTAGGCTATAACCGCACACAGTTAATTAGTTATCTGTGCCTTATTCTCATCTACTGTATACTCATTGGCATACACGTCACACTCTCTGCAGCATGGCATCGTCATCGATAGCTCCGGGTAAACGACCTGAATCACCTTCACGATCTGAATCCCCACCTCCCGCACATGTACCTGATGATGGATTCGATTGGCCCTGACTGGCTTATCCTCGAGAGGAGATTGACTGGGATCAACCCTTTACATTGATGAAGCGTGACCCTCCGCGAGACTGGCGTTTCTATCCTAGATTTGTTGATCATATCATGTTTAGGGAGCCCGTACCTGTCCCGAGGCCCAGGACTAGGAATAATGCCGACCAACCAATGCCTTCACTCCCCCTGACGGTGCAGTCCAACGAGCAACTGATTGCTGCACTAGTGGCTGCACTGGACACTGAGCGGCATCGAGTAACGCGGCTCACAGGTGATGTCTGTACACTGCAGCAAGAGGTGTACAAACTGAGACATCAAGTGGATGAACTCGAGGAACAACATGGGAAGACCCTAAACGGGTGTCACCATATGCAAGATGGTCTCATGGCACTCTAAGGGCGCGTGACTGCTCGTGAACAGCGGGACGCTGTAGCTGATAATAGGATTGCCATTTTAGAAGCTCAACTAGCGGCACTTCAGATTGCTATAGCTCCTGCTCCTGCAGCAGACCCTGAGGATGAGGAGGATCCCGAGGAGGGACCCGAAGAGGAGGAACCGGAGGAGATGGAGGATGATAGTGATGGGTCAGATGTTGTCGATTGACTTCTTTATCTGACTTAGACTACGTAGTGTTTTTCTTTTTGAAACCTATATGGGAAGGGTAGTTTCCCCACACGAACAACAAACTTAAATTTTGACATTGATAAATACATTGTGACTCATTTACAATTTATTTACTGGGTTATTATTTTTGTTATGAATGTTGTGGTTGTGATGATTCATTATTTCTTTTATTTACTGTTTACTGTGCTTCAATGAGTTAAATGTGTTTAATGTTACTCATTATTGTATTTGTGAATATAAAGTGAAAAGAATGGACGCCCGTGGACGTGGACGTGGACGTGGTCGTGGACGCGGACGTGCACGTGGCACCGGAGAACAGGGCGGTGGTGCTATTAACATGACCCCCGCAGAATTAGCTTCTCTAAATAATGAGTATGTTCAGGCGGCAGTGGCTGCTGCCCACGCGGGTCAGCCAGCAGGTAAACAATGATAGAAAGATAAATCTGATATCCTTCATAACTGTATGGGATGTCTAATTAATGTGTGTTGTGTTAAAACAGGACCACCAGTGTGCACCTACAAGTCCTTTATGGACTGTA
Organism: Flaveria trinervia; assembly: GCA_025506515.1. Classification (NCBI taxonomy): domain Eukaryota; kingdom Viridiplantae; phylum Streptophyta; class Magnoliopsida; order Asterales; family Asteraceae; genus Flaveria; species Flaveria trinervia. The sequence goes on along the minus strand of CM046458.1, from coordinate 60,641,966 downwards.
AGCCACACACCTACAGCGGTACAAAGGGTGCTGTAGGGCTTGTACGATGGTTCGAGAAGACTAAGTCTGTCTTCTCCAAATGTAACTGTCCACCTGCGGATCAAGTAAAGTATGCCACCGGGACTTTAGAGGGTGTTGCTCTGTCTTGGTGGAACGCGCAAGTCCAGATGCTTGGACAAGCGATGGCGAATGGACTTCCATGGGATGAGTTCAAAGCAATGATGACTAAGGAGTACTGTCCTCGCAACGAAGTGCAGAAGTTAGAGATGGAGTTCTGGCAATTGAAGATGCAGGGCTCGGAAATCGAGGCTTACACCACCAGAACCCATGAATTAGCAACTTTGTGCCCGGGAATGGTGAATGAGGTGCATAAAAGGGTAGAGCATTACATACAGGGATTGGTACCCAAAATCCAAAGAATGGTAACTGCTTCCAATCCAGCCACAATTCAGCAAGCCATCCAGCTAGCTCACAGGCTAACTGACCAAGCCGTGGAGCAAGGACGTCTACCCAAACAGGGCGTTGTGGCAAGCGTGCCCGACAACAAAAGAAAGTGGGATAGTGCCAAAAACACCAAAGCATCATCATCTTCTAGCGGTCAACCTCAACCTTAACAGCAACAACAGCTGGCTCAGCAGCAACGGAGGTTCGACAATAACCGTAGATTACAGATTATAGATTATAGATTACAGATTATAGATTATAGATTATAGGCTATAGATTATAGGCTATAGGCTATAGGCTATAGGCTGTAGGCTATAGGCTATAGGCTACAGGCTATAAGCTATAGGCTATAGGCTATAGGCTACAGGCTATAGGCTCCAGGCTACAGGCTAGGCTACAGGCTACAGGCTACAGGATACAGGCTACAGGCTACAGGCTACAGGCTACAGGCTACAGGCTACAGGCTACAGGCTACAGGATACAGGATACAGGATACAGGATACAGGATACAGGATACAGGATACAGATACAGGATACAGGATACAGGCTACAGGATACAGGCTACAGGATACAGGCTACAGGATACAGGCTACAGGATACAGGCTACAGGATACAGGCTACAGGATACAGGCTACAGGATACAGGCTACAGGATACAGGCTACAGGATACAGGCTACAGGATACAGGCTACAGGATACAGGCTACAGGATACAGGCTACAGGATACAGGCTACTGGATACAGGCTACAGCTACAGGCTACAGGCTACAGGCTACAGGCTACAGGCTACAGGCTACAGGCTACAGGCTACAGGCTACAGGCTACAGGCTACAGGCTACAGGCTACAGGCTACAGGATACAGGATACAGGATACAGGATACAGGATACAGGATACAGGATACAGATACAGGATACAGGATACAGGATACAGGATACAGGATACAGGCTACAGGATACAGGCTACAGGATACAGGCTACAGGATACAGGCTACAGGATACAGGCTACAGGATACAGGCTACAGGATACAGGCTACAAGATACAGGCTACAGGATACAGGCTACAGGATACAGGCTACAGGATACAGGCTACAGGATACAGGCTACAGGATACAGGCTACAGATACAGGCTACAGGATACAGGCTACTGGATACAGGCTACGGCTACAGGCTACAGGCTACAGGCTACAGGCTACAGGCTACAGGCTACAGGCTACAGGCCACTGGCCACTTGCGGAGTTTTTCCGCGAGGCGTGTGAGCAAACCAGGATCACAGTCAATAGTTACTCAGAACGACTCTATATGCCATAATTTAAATAAAATCAACCAAAGTAAATAAATTGAACAGTGCGGAAGCGTTTTGAAAACAACCCAAAGAAATAAAACTATAATTATGGCAAAACATGTGCCAACCCAAAAGAGTATTCATTAATCATTAAAATGATAAAATTGTCTTGGAGATCGAGTCTTAGAATGCAGTGAACCATGCAGTGCTCCTATGGCAAGCAAGCTAATGACCTGAGAATAGCATACTAAACTATCAACACAATGGTTGGTGAGTTCAAGAGATAATCAAACATAAACAGTTTAATAATAGAGATATACAAGTAGCGCATTCTAACCGATAGCTAGTCCATTAACAATAAATCTTATTTCATAGTGATTTCGCAATTGAAGCTAACTGTGGTACGTTGTTGCCTCCTGCCACGACTTAACAGGTCGTGACAATGTTCATTAGGACAACTTGCACCCGGTTGACCTCGAGTCACACAGGTGGGGCTCGTCAGACCTTGTAGTACTACCCAAATTTCCCCGCTATTCAATATTAACAATTAGAAAGTGTGAGGACTTTTCCATGATATCAACACTATATAATATTGTACACAACTTGAATTTATAAAGCGTTCGTGATTTACCAGTATGCTATCTCCCCCAAAGAGAGTAAATAAAATGGGGCATGAACTCACTTGATATGCGTATAGATACACAGAGTTTGACTTGTCAAACAGAATAGACAGACAATCTTCAGAGGTTACCTAGATCATATAAGTATATGAGTACGTGTAATAAAAGAACATGTGAAACCCTAAGTATACTACAACCAAGGACTCAAGATTTCAGAAAACAGTCATGTTTGATCTAGTTGACCCGTTTGACCCGTTGGTGACTTTATGTGTTGTAAACCATTCAAGTAATCATACACATATATCATACATAGTTAACATTCAAATAGATCATATGTATGTTATATTAACCAGGTGTATCACTTAGATCATCATACAACCAAGTACCATACAAGTCATGCAAATCTAGAACATTAACATATCCACTAGTTATAACACAACTAACATGTCACACAAAGATCAAACCACTCACCACATGCCATGTGAAGACAATGATGACTTCACATCCTAAACGCTACCATCCTACTAAGTAGGGGCCTCAGATTCGCACGCGTGTATGATGATCATAACCATATTCATTAACCATATGCATTGCATTCAACAACATCACAACAATCAATTACCAATCCCAAACATGATGTCCTACTACTAATCAACATCCAAATCATACATGATCATAAATGTCCAAATATCATTCATGTCTATCCAAAACATCCCTTACAACTATTTTAACATGTTTCATCACCTTAGAATTCATCCATGATCATACTAACATGCTCCTAACATCCCAACCATGTTCAAACTATCATCTTTCACATTTTGTATAAATAAAGATTCCCTTTTGGGAAAGCACATTCCAAAATCCATCAACCACTCAATGTATTCATGAATTCATCATAATTATACCATCTCAAGCTCATAACAATGTTTAGACATGATCAACAATACCTAATCACCATAATCTAACAATCTTCATAAACAAAACTTTATACTTTTGGCAAGCTATGAACAACAACATCCATTCAAAGATTTCTAGCACTCATAACAACAATCTAACATCTAATCATCATCATGAACACATCCATAAGATCAATTCATCACCAGATCATCATTACATGAAGATAAAGTTACTATTATTTGTAACCTATGAACATCAATTTCAATTCACCAATTTCTTGCAAAATCAATGTATCTTAACATTCATACAACCTACTAATCATCATACATTCATCAAACAATCATCCATCATGCATAATCATGCCATTTTCGAACTAGGGTTTGCTTCATAATCAAAGTTCATGATCAATCCAGTAAAAACATAGAATTCATGCATTATCAACGTTAAACAACATGTAATCAATCCAACTAACATACTAACATCATCAAACAATATCAAATTCGACCCCATGAACCATCATTCACGAATTAGGGTTCGGCCTTAACCAAAATCCACAAAAACACGAAAAGTTCTAACCTTTAAACGTGTTATAGCTTGCAATTGATGATTCCTACGTGTTGTATGCCTTGTAATCGAACCAAATTGATGCTTTGATGCTTGTTCTAGGTCGAAATTGCAATGGTGAGGGTGTGGGGAAAGAAGTCGCGGCCGAATGGGGGGGATTAGGGTTTGGGCTTTGTTTTGTTTAATTTTAATTTACATATTACCCTTTTAACCCTTGTAATTTGTATTTTATAAAAACTAGGCTTTAAAATCTTTGTAAAGTGTTTTTAACTTAATAATATAAAAATATAAACTAATGAAAAACATGATATATCTTATCTTTATAAAAACACAAGACATACGAATAAACAGGCACGTTTCCGCGTTACGCGATTAATTTTCTAATTAACCTTTTAAAAACATGTAAACACATAAACATAACACAATAATCACATAATCAATTAGATTCACATTAAATTAACATTATCCATTATTATTAGGTCACCAACGTTAAACGATAACTAGTGTGTGTTCACGACACGTGTATGCAAGACTTAACGGAACTAATGGAGTTTGGTAACGGAAATTTACCGGATGTCACATTATCCCCATGTTGAAAGAATTTTCGTCCCGAAAATTGCGTTACATGGTGAGAGTGTTCCATCACTGATCTACTGCATTGGCACACAGAAATCGAAATCGAGTGAGTTTTGAATGAGTTGTCACATCATCCCCATGTTGAAAGAAATTTCGTCCCGAAATTTAAATCAATACCTTCGTCGGCTGGCATCGTCCTTTCGAATAGTTGAGGGTACTTAAGCTTCATTTGATCTTCTCGTTCCCATGTGAATTCCGGTCCATGTCGCGAATTCCAACGGATTTTGACAATGGGTATCTTGCTTTGCTTAAGTGTTTTCACCTCACGGTCCATCACCTCAACTGGTTCTTCAATAAAACGCAATTGTTCATCCACTTGAATTTCTTCTAGTGGTACGACCATTGTTTCATCAGTTATGCACTTCTTCAGGTTTGACACGTGAAATACATCATGGATTCCACTTAGCGAATCAGGTAGGGCTAGTCGATAGGCTACTGGACCTATTCTTTCCACTATTTCAAATGGTCCAACATACATCGGGTTTAGTTTCCCCCGTTTGCCAAACCGAACTACGCCTTTCCATGGTGAGACTTTCAACAAAACTTTGTCACCAACCTGAAACTCTAAAGGTTTCCGTCTCTTGTCAGCATAACTCTTTTGTCTGTCTCGCGCTGCAGCCATACGGTTCCGTATCTGTACAATCTTCTCAGTTGTCTCATGAATTAACTCGGGACCTGTTAGCTGACTATCACCAATTTCTGCCCAGCAAACTGGTGATCAACATTTTCTCCCATACAGCGCCTCGAAAGGTGCTGCTTGTATACTAGTATGATAACTGTTGTTATAAGAAAACTCCACCAATGGTAGGTGAATTTCCCAGTTATTCCCGAAGTCAATCACACAAGCTCGTAGCATATCTTCCAACGTCTGTATGGTACGCTCACTCTGGCCATCCGTCTGTGGATGATATGCAGTACTCATATCTAACCGTGTACCCAACGATTTCTGCAATGATTGCCAGAAATATGACGTGAAACGAGCGTCACGATCGGAAATAATTGAGATCGGTACACCATGTCTCGAAACGATCTCTTTAAGGTACAATCGAGTTAATTTCTCCATCTTATTAGTTTCCTTAATTGCAAGGAAGTGAGCAGACTTTGTCAATCGATCCACAATAACCCATATCGTGTCATAACCAGTACTAGTCCAGGGTAGCTTAGTAATAAAATCCATGGAGATCTGTTCCCATTTCCACATTGGAATCTTAGGTTGTTGTAACAGTCCGGATGGTTTTTGATATTCTACTTTTACTTTCGAGCAGGTCAAACACTTGCTCACATACGTAGCTACATCCACTTTCATGTTAGGCCACCAATAGTAAGCCTTTAGGTCACGATACATCTTGTCGGATCCAGGATGTATAGAATACTTAGATTTGTGTGCCTCGCTCATAACTAAATCTCTCAGATTTCCATGAACATGCACCCAAAGTCTATCCATGAAATACCGAATTCCATCCTCTTTCACCACTAGCTGTTTATCCATTCCCCTTAACAACTCAGAACCAATATTTTCTGCTTTTAAAGCTTCTATCTGTGCCTCCTTAACTTGTTTGGGCAGTTGGGTACTGATAGTAAGTTGTAAAGCTCGCACCCGTCGGGGTTTAGCTGTTTCCTTCCTGCTTAGGGCATCGGCAACTACGTTCGCCTTTCCCGGATGATACTTAATTGCGCAATCATAATCATTTAGTAGTTCCACCCAACGTCGCTGCCTCATATTCAACTCTTTTTGCTCGAAGATATGTTGAAGACTCTTGTGATCGGTGTAGATAGTGCACTTGGTACCGTACAAGTAATGTCTCCAGATCTTTAAGGCAAAAACCACTCAACCCAATTCTAAGTCATGGGTGGTATAGTTCTTCTCATGAACCTTTAGTTGTCTCGAGGCGTAGGCTATCACCTTATCTCGTTGCATCAAGACACAACCCAATCCTTGAATGGATGCATCGCAATACACCACAAAGTCATCTGTTCCCTCTGGTAATGCTAATATCGGGGTAGTACAGAGTTTTTGTTTTAATAATTGGAAAGCTGATTCTTGACTCTCACTCCATTTGTATGTCGTTCCTTTGTGAGTCAAGGCTGTGAGAGGTTGTGCGATTTTAGAAAATCCTTCTATGAATCGGCGGTAATATCCTACTAATCCTAGAAATTGTCTTATCTCGCTCGGCGTTTTGTGTGACACCCTACACAAATCCCACATCGGCTGTGGACAGGAGATTCCTGGTTCATAAGGAATGTCTGGCCTTTAACATCAACAACGCGTTTTGGGCATATTGGCTATGGATGAGAGGAGAACTCCATAGTTAAGCGTGCTCAGGTGTGAGCAATCCAGGGATGGGTGACCTCCCTGGAAGTTTTCACCCGGGCAACCAAAAGCAAATCCGTGAGCTCCTCGAGGGCAAAGCAGACAATATTGTTGATGCGAGGGGCCGGGTGTGACTGAATGGTATCAGAGCCATTCATGTGTTGTTCGGGGTGTGGGACATACCTCACCAAGGATGGTGACTTCTCGGGCTCATCGAGGGTGATGAGTCCAAACAGGGGGTGCTTGTGACACTCTACACAAATCCCACATCGGCCGTGGACAAGAGAGATTCCTGGTTCATAAGGATGTCTGGCCTTTAACATCAACAACGCGTTTTGGGGGTATTGGCTGTCGATGAGAGGAGAACTCCACAGTTAAGCGTGCTCAGGTGTGAGCAATCCAGGGATGGGTGACCTCCCTGGGAATTTTTCACCCGGGCAACCAAAAGCAAATCCGTGAGCTCCTCGGGGGCAAAGCGGACAATATTGTTGATGCGAGGGGCCAGGTGTGACATTTTGGGTGTAATCCAATTCTTTATCGCCTCAATTTTGACAAGATCAATGTGTATCCCTTTCTCATTAACAATATGACCTAGGAATTGTACTTCTCTTATCCAAAAGTCACACTTTGAGAATTTAGCATACAGCTGCTCATTTTTCAACGGTTCCAAGATCATTCATAAGTGTTCTTCATGCTCCTCCTTGGTCCTAGAATATATCAGTATATCATCGATGAACACAATGACAAACTGATGAAGAATTAGCTGTGACCAAGAACACAGCAGGTGCATTAGTCAACCCAAAAAGCATGACCAAGAACTCATAATGACCATAACGAGTACGAAACGCAGTCTTGGGAATGTCTTCTTCCCAAACTCTAAGTTGATGATAACCAGATGTCAAGTCAATCTTCGAATAATAGCTTGATCCTTGAAGCTGATCGAACAAGTCGTTGATACGAGGTAAAGGGTATCGGTTCTTGACTGTTACTTTGTTTAACTCTCTATAATCGATGCACATCCGGAATGTGCCATCCTTCTTCTTAACAAAGAGAACAGGAGCTCCCCAAGGTGATGTACTAGGTCGAATAAAGCCCTTATCCAAAATCTCCTGAAGTTGTGACGACAACTCCTGTAGTTCGTTCGGTGCTAATCGATAAGGTGCCCTAGCAATCGGAGCTACGCCGGGAGTCAACTCAATCTGGAATTCCACTTGGCGGTGAGGTGGTAATCCAGGAAGATCCTCTAGGAACACCTCTGGAAAATCACGTACTATGGGAATATCCTCCATTCTCCTTTCTTCTGCCTGCTTATCGGTTACAAGTGCTAGAATAGCCACATGACCCCTTCGTAATAACTTTTGAGCTTTCATGTATGACATGATGCCTATCACAGCACCACTCCTATCACCTCTGACGGTAAGGATTTGATCACCAACCGGGATCTGTATGATCTTCTCATGACATATGACTTCTGCTTGCTTGCTAGAGAGCCAATCCATGCCTATCACAACATCAAAACTCCCCAGGGTTTGCACACGCGGTTCATGAGGTCCATGAACACAGCAGGCGCATTAGTCAACCCAAAAGGCATGACCAAGAACTCATAATGTCCATAACGAGTACGAAACGCAGTCTTGGGAATGTCTTCTTCCCAAACTCTAAGTTGATGATAACCAGATCTCAAGTCAATCTTCGAATAATAGCTTGATCCTTGAAGCTGATCGAACAAGTCATTGATACGAGGTAAAGGGTATCGGTTCTTGACTGTTACTTTGTTTAACTCTCTATAATCGATGCACATCCGGAATGTGCCATCCTTCTTCTTAACAAAGAGAACAGGAGCTCCCCAAGGTGATGTAATAGGTCTAATAAGCCCTTATCCAAAAGCTACTGAAGTTGTGACGACAACTCCTGTAGTTCGTTCGGTGCTAATCGATAAGGTGCCCTAGCAATCGGAGCTGCGCCGGGAGTCAACTCAATCTGGAATTCCACTTGGCGGTGAGGTGGTAATCCAGGAAGATCCTCTGGGAACACCTCTGGAAAATCGCTACTATGGGAATATCCTCCATTCTCCTTTCTTCTGCCTGCTTATCGGTTACAAGTGCTAGAATAGCCACACGACCCTTTTGTGATAAATTTTGAGCTTTCATGTATGAGATGATGCCTATCACAGCACCACTCCTATCACCTCTGACGGTAAGGATATGATCACCAACCGGGATCCGTATGATCTTCTCATGACATATGACTTCCGCTTGCTTGCTAGAGAGCCAATCCATGCCTATCACAACATCAAAACTCCCCAGCGTAATAGGCATAAGATCTATAGCGAAAGTATGACCAACAAGTTCTATCTTACAGTCTTTAAGGATATGCGTTACATGGATTTGTTTACCGTCAGCTAATTCCACAGTGTATTTAGATTCTAAAGCAGAGGGTATATCACTTAAAAGACTATAGAACTTTAAGGACACAAAACTCCTATCGGCTCCAGTATCAAATAGTACCGTAGCAAAACAACCATTAACAGAGAATCTACCAGTAACAGTTGTGGGATCATTTAGAGCCTCACCTGAGCCAATGACGAAGGCTCTCCCCTTGGCTCCATCTTTATTGCCACCTTTACCATACCATTTCCACCGTTGTTGTTATTATTACCATTGTTGTTGTTGTTACTGTGGTTGTTGGTATTGTGGTTATTGTTGTTGTTGCCATTACCGTTCCTCCTTAGTTGTGGGCAGTTTCGCCTGTAATGCCCTTCTTTCCCACATCAAAACAACCCTTGGGAGTTTCTTGAGGTTGTTGTGGCCTCCTTACCAGTTCACCACGACAATCCTTTGCAGCGTGTCCAATCTTTCCACAACGTTGACACTTGAAACTATCACACCTTCCCACATGATGGTAATTACACCGAGTGCACTTCGGATGCCTACCACCATAACCACTGGGTCCTTGATTATTTGCAGGCGTCTGGTTGGAGTTACGGTTATTGTCAAACCTCTGTTGCTGCTGAACCGGCTATTGTTGCTGTTGAAGTTGAGGTTGACCACTACAAGATGATGATGCTTTGGTGTTGTTGGCATTATCCCACTTTCTTTTGTTGTCGGGCACGCTTGCCACAACGCCCCGTTTGGGTAGACGTCCTTGCTCCACGGCTTGGTCAGTTAGCCTGTGAGCTAGATGGATGGCTTGCTGAATTGTGGCTGGATTGGAAGCAGTTACCATACTTAGGATTTCAGGTACCAATCCCCGTATGTAATACTATATCCTTTTATGCACCTCATTCACCATTCCCGGGCACAAAGTTGCTAATTCATGGGTTCTGGTGGTGTAAGCCTCGATTTCCAAGCCCTACATTTTCAATTGCCAGAACTCCATCTCTAACTTCTGCACTTCGCTACGAGGACAGTACTCCTCGGTCATCATTGCTTTGAACTCATCCCATGGAAGCCCATTCGCCATCGCTTGTGACTTGTGCGTTCCACCAAGACAGAGCAGCACGCTCTAAAGTCCTGTGGCATACTTTACTTGATCCATTGGTGGACAGTTACATTTGGAGAAAACAGACTCGTCTTCTCGAACCAACGTACAAGCCCTACAGCACCCTCAGTACCGCTGTAGGTGTGTGGTTTACAGTCCATGAAGGACTTGTAGGTACACACTGGTGGTCCTGTTTTAACACAACACACATTAATCAGACATCCCCTACAGTTATGAAGGATATCAGATTTATCTTTCTATCATTGTTTACCTGCTGGCTGACCCGTGTGGCTGCAGCCACTGCCGCCTGAACATGCTCATTAATTAGAGCAGCCAATTCTGCAGGAGTCATGTTAATAGCACCACCACCCTGTTCTCTGGTGCCACGTCCACGTCTGCGTCCACGACCACATCCACGTCCATCTCCACGGGCGTCCATTCTTTTCACTTTACATTCACAAATACAATAATGAGTAACATCAAACATATTTAACTCATTGAAGCATAGTAAACAGTAAACAAAAGAAATAATGAATCATCACAACCACAACATTCATAACAAAAATAATAACCAAAGTAAATAAATTGTAAATGAGTCACAATGTATTTAGCAATGTCAAAATTGAAGTTTGTCGTTCGTGTGGGGAAACAAACCTTCCCACATAGGTTTCAAAAAGAAAACACTATGTAGTCTAAGTCATATAAAGAAGTCAATCGACGACATCTGACCCATCACTATCATCCTCCATCTCCTCCGGTTCCTCCTCCTCGGGTCTCTCCTCGGGATCCTCCTCATCCTCAGGGTCTGCTACAGGAGCAGGAGCTATAGCAATCTGAAGTGCTGCTAATTGGGCTTCTAAAATGGCAATCCTATTATCGGCTACAACGTCCTACTGTTCACGAGCAGTCACGCGTCCTTGGAGTGCCATAAGACCATCTTGCATATGGTGATAACCATTCAGGGTCTTCCCGTGTTGTTCCTCGAGTTCATCCAATTGATGTCTCAGGTTGTACACCTCTTGCTGTAGTGTACAGACATCACCCGTGACCCGCCTTACTCGATGCTGTTGTGTATCCAGTGCAGCCATTAGTGCAGCAATCAGTTGCTCGTTGGACTGTGCCGTTCGTGGGAGTGAAGGCATGGGTTGATTGGCATTGTTCCTAGTCCTGGGCTTTGGGACAGGTACGCGCTCCCTAAACATGATATGATCAACAAATCTAGGATAGGAACGCCAGTCTCGCGGAGGGTCACGCTTCATCAATGCAAATGGTTGATCCCAGTCAATCTCCTCTCGGGGATAAGCCAGTCGGGGCCAATCGAATCCATCATCAGGTACAGGTGCGGGGGAGGTGGGGATTCAGATCGTGTAGGTGATTTAGGTCGTTTACCGGAGCTCTCGAAGACGATGCCATGCTGTAGAGAGTGTGACGTGTATGCCAATGAGTATACAGTAGATGAGAATAAGGCACAGGTAACTAAATAACTGTGTGCGGTTATAGTCTAGTGTGTATGCAACCTAGTTCCCTATAACCAATGGCTCTGATACCAATCTGTCACACCCTCAAAATCCACTTGCGGAGTTTTACCGCGAGGCGTGTGAACAAACCAGGATCACAGTCAATAGTTACTCAGAACGACTCTATATGCCATAATTTAAATAAAATCAACCAAAGTAAATAAAGTGAACAGTGCGGAAGCGTTTTGAAAACAACCCAAAGAAATAAAAGTATAATTATGGCAAAACATGTGCCAACCCAAAAGAGTAATCATTAATCATTAAAATGATAAATTGTCTTGAGACCGAGTCTTAGAATGCAGTGAACCATGCAGTGCTCCTATGGCAAGCAAGCTAATGACCTAAGAATAGCATACTAAACTGTCAACACAATGGTTGGCGAGTTCAAGAGATAATCAAACTTAAACAGTTTAATAATAGAGATATACAAGTAGCGCATTGTAACAGATAGCTAGTCCATTAACAATAAATATTATTTCATAGTGATTTCGTAATTGATGCTGACTGTGGTACGTTGTTGCGTCCTGCCATGACTTAACAGGTCGTGACAATGTTCATTAGGACAACTTGCACCCGGTTGACCTCAAGTTACACAGGTGGGGCTCGTCAGACCCAGTAGTACTACCCAAATTTCCCCGCTATTCAATATTAACAATTCGAAAGTGTGAGGACTTTTCCATGATATCAACACTATATAATATTGTACACAACTTGAATTATAAAAGCGTTTGTGATTTACTAGTATGCTATCTCCCCCAAAGAGAGTAAATAAAAAGTAGGGCATGAACTCACCTGATATGCGTATAGATACACAGAGTTTGACTTGTCAAACAGAATAGACAGACAACCTTCAGAGGTTACCTAGATCATATAAGTACATGAGTACGTGTAATCAAAGAACATGTGAAACCCTAAGTACACTACAACCAAGGACTCAAGATTTCAGAAAACAGACATGTTTGATCTAGTTGACCCGTTTGACCCGTTGGTGACTTTATGTGTTGTAAACCATTCAAGTAATCATACACATATATCATACATAGTTAACATTCAAATAGATCATATGTATGCTATATTAACCAGGTGTATCACTTAGATCATCATACAACCAAGTACCTTACAAGTCATGTGAATCTAGAACATTAACATATCCACTAGTTATAACACAACTAACATGTCACACAAAGATCAAACCACTCACCACATGCCATGTGAAGCCACTCATGACTTCACATCCTAAACGCTGCCAATCCTACTAAGTAGGGGCCTCAGATTCGCACGCGTGTATGATGATCAGAACCATATTCATTAACCATATGCATTGCATTCTACAATCATAACAATCAATTACCAATCCCAAACATGATGTCCTACTACTAATCAACATCCAAATCATACATGATCATAAATGTCCAAATATCATTCATGATTATCCAACATCCCTTACAACTATTTTAACATGTTTCATCACTTAGAATTCATCCATGATCATACTAACATGCTCCTAACATCCCAACCATGTTCAAACTATCATCTTTCACATTTTGTATAAATAAAGTTTCCCTTTTAGGAAAGCACATTCCAAAATCCATCAACCACTCAATGTATTCATGAATTCATCATAATTATACCATCTCAAGCTCATAACAATTTTAGACATGATCAACAATACCTAATCACCATAATCTAACAATCTTCATAAACAAAAGTTTCTACTTTTGGCAAGCTATGAACAACAACATCCATTCAAAGATTTCTAGCATTCATAACAACAATCTAACATCTAATCATCATCATGAACACATCCATAACATCAATCCATCACTAGATCATCATTACATGAAAATAAGTTAAAAACTATTATTAGTAACCTATGAACATCAACTTCAGTTCACCAATTTCTTGCAAAATCAATGTATCATAACATTCATACAACCTACTAATCATCATACATTCATCAAACAATCATCCATCATGCATAATCATGCCATTTTCAAACTAGGGTTTGCTTCATAATCAAAGTTCATGATCAATCCAGTAAAAACATAGAATTCATGCATAATCAACGTTAAACAACATGTAATCAATCCAACTAACATACTAACATCATCAAACAACATCAAATTCGACCCCATGAACCATCATTAACGAATTAGGGTTCGGCCCTAACCAAAATCCACAAAAACACGAAAATTTCTAACCTTTAAACAGGTTATAACTTGCAATTGATGATTCCTACGTGTTGTATGCCTTGTAATCGAACCAAATTGATGCTTTGATGCTTGTTCTAGGTCGAAATTGCAATGGTGAGTGTGTGGGGAAAGAAGTCGCGGCCGAATGGGTGGGGATTAGGGTTGGGTTTTGTTTTGTTTAATTTTAATTTACATAATTACCCTTTTAACCCTTGTAATTTGTATTTTATAAAAACTAGGCTTTAAACTCTTTGTAAAGTGTTTTTAACTTAATAATATAAAAATATAAACTAATGAAAAACATTATATATCTTATCTTTATAAAAACACAAGACATATGAATAAACAGGCACGTTTCCGCATTACGCAATTAATTTTCTAATTAACCTTTTAAAAACGTGTAAACACATAAACATAACACAATAATCACATAATCAATTAGATTCACATTAAATTAACATTATCCATTATTATTAGGTCACAACGTTAAACGACAACTAGTGTGTGTTCACGAAACGTGTATGCAAGACTTAACGGAACTAACGGAGTTTGGTAACGGAAATTTACCGGATGTCACACCCAAACCCTAATTCCCCCCCCATTTGCCGCAAACACCCACACACACCCCTCCCTTTGCGAAATCAGCCAAGAACAACCAAGAGAACTCGAAATTGGATCGATTTCAAAGGGTTCTACACGTTGGAATCATCAATTGCAAGTTAACTCGTGTTTAGAGGTTAGATTTTACATGTTTTGTGAGACTTTTCATAAGGGCCGAACCCTAGTTGCGAAATTGGTGTTCATGGAGTCGAATTTGAGGTTGTTGATGATGTTAGTATGTTAGTTGGTTGAATACATGTTAGTTAACGTCGATTATGTATGAATTGTATGTTTTTAGTGGTTAATCATGGACTTTGATTGGAAGCAAACCCTAATTCGAAAATTGGTAGGATAATGGATGAATGATAATTGTTTGATGAATGTTTGATGAGTAATAGGTTGTATGAATGCTAGTTTACATTGATTTTGCAAGAAATTGATGAATTGATGTGGATGTTCATAGCTTACTAATAATAGTAACTTTATTTTGCATGTAATATTGAATTATTGATGAATTGATGTTATGGATGTGTTCATGGTGATGATTAGATGTTAGATTGTTGTTGTGATCATTGGGAATTCAAGAACACATGTTATAGTTCATACATTACTAAAGATAGTAACTTTTTAGGATATGAATTGATGAGTTATGATGTTTGGATGTTGTTGATCATGCTTAGATGTTGATATGAACTTGAATTGGTATATTATTAATGAATTCATGAATGCACTGGATGTTTGATAGATTTTCGGATGTGCTTTCCCAAAACGGAAACTTTATTTGCACAAAGTTTGATGGATGATAGTTTGAACTTGTTTGGGATATTAGGAGCATGTTAGTAGGTTCATGGATGAATTCTAATATGATAAAACATGTTAAATTACTGTATAGGATGCTTGGATAATCATGGGTGATCTTTGGACCTTGATGATCATGTATGATATTGGTGTTGTTAGTAGTTAAGGCATCATGCTTGGGACTGGAAATTGATTGTTGTGATGTATGTTGAATGTATGTAATGGTTAGTGAATGTGAATGTGATCATCATACACGCGTGCGAATCTGAGGCCCCTACTAGTAGGATTGGCAGGGTTTAGGGTGTGAAGTCGTGAGTGGCTTCACATGGCATGTGTGCGTGATCTGATCTTTGTGTGACATGTTAATTATGTTATAATTAGTGGATATGTTAATGTTATAGATTCGCATGACTTGTATGATACCTGGTTGTATGATGATCTAAGTGATACACCTGGTTAATATAGCATACATATGATCTATTGAATGTTAACTATGTATGATATATGTGTATGATACTTGAATGGTTTACAACACATAAAGTCACCAACGGGTCAAACGGGTAAACTGGGTCAAACATGTCTGTTTTTTTTCTGAAATCTGAGTCTTTGGTTGTAGTGTACTTAGGGTTTCACATGTTCTTTGCTTACACGTACTCATGTACTTATATGATCTAGGTAACCTCTGAAGGTTGTCTGTCTATTCTGTTTATCAAGTCAAACTCTAAGTATCTATACGCATATCAGGTGAGTTCATGCCCCACTCTTTATTTAATCTCTTTTGGGGGAGATAGCATAGTGGTAAATCACAAACGCTTTATATATTCAAGTTGTGTATAATATTATATAGTGTTGATATCATGGAAAAGTCCTCACACTTTCGATTGTTAATATTGAATAGCGGGGAAATTTGGGTAGTACTACTGGGTCTGACGAGCCCCACTGTGTGACTCGAGGTCAACCGGGTGCAATTTGTCCTATTGAACATTGTCACGACCTGTTAAGTCGTGACAGGGGGCAACAACGTAACACAGTCAGCTTCGATTGCGAAATCACTATGAAATAATATTTATTGTTAATGGACTAGCTATCTGTTGCAATGCACTACTTGTATATCTCCATTATTAAACTGTTTATGTTTGAATATCTCTTGAACTCACCAACCATTGTGTTGACATTTTAGTATGCTATTCTCAGGTCATTAGCTTGCTTGCCATAGGAGCACTACATGGTTCACTTGCATTCTAAGACTCGGTCTTCAAGACATTTTTAGCATTTTAATGATTAATGTTTACTCTTTTGGGTTGGCACATGTTTTGCCATAATTATACTTTTATTTCTTGGGTTGTTTTCAAAACGCTTCCGCACTGTTCAATTATTTACTTTGGTTGATTTTATTACATTATGGCATATAGAGTCGTTCTGAGTAACTATTGACTGTGATCCTGGTTTGTTCACACTGCTCGCGATAAAACTCCGCAAGTGGATTTTGAGGGTGTGACAGATTGGTATCAGAGCCATTGGTTATAGGGAACTAGACTATAACCGCACACAGTTAATTAGTTACCTGTGCCTTATTCTCATCTACGGTAAACTCATTCGCATACACGTCACACTCTCTGCAGCATGGCATCGTCATCGAGAGCTCTGGGTAAGTGACCTGAATCACCTTCACGATCTAAATCCCCACCTCCTGCACCTGTACCTGATGATGGATTCAATTGGCCCCGACTGGCTTATCCTCGAGAGGAGATTGACTGGGATCAACCCTTTGCATTGATGAAGCATGACTCTCCACGAGACTGGCGTTCTATCCTAGATTTGTTGATCATATCATGTTTAGGGGGCGCGTACCTGTCCCGAGGCCCAGGACTAGGAACAATGCCGACCAACCAATGCCTTCACTCCCACGGATGGTGCTGTCCAACGAGCAACTGATTGCTGCACTAGTGGCTGCACTGGACACTGAGCAGCATCGAGTCAGGCGGCTCACGGGTGATGTCTGTACACTGCAGCAAGAGGTGTACAAACTGAGACATCAACTGGATGAACTCGAGGAACAACACGGGAAGACCCTAAACGGTGTCACCATATGCAAGATGGTCTCATGGCACTCCAAGGGCGTGTGACTGCTCATGAACAACGAGACGCCGTAGCCGATAATAGGATTTCCATTTTAGAAGCTCAACTAGTGGCACTTCAGATTGCTATAGCTCCTGCTCCTGCAGCAGACCCTGAGGATGAGGATCCCGAGGAGGGACCCGAGGAGGAGGAACCGGAGGAAATGAAGGATGACAGTGATGGGTCAGATGTTGTCGATTGACTTCTTTATACGACTTAGACTATGTAGTGTTTTCTATTTGAAACCTATGTGGGAAGGGTTGTTTCCCCAGACGAACGACAAACTTAAATTTTGACATTAATAAATACATTGTGACTCATTTACAATTTATTTACTGGGTTATTATTTTTGTTATAAATGTTGTGGTTGTGATGATTCATTATTTCTCTTATTTACTGTTTACTGTGCTTCAATGAGTTAAATGTGTTTGATGTTACTCATTATTGTATTTGTGAATGTAAAGTGAAAAGAATGGACGCCCGTGGACGTGGATGTGGACGTGGTCATGGACGCGGACGTGGACGTGTCACCGGAGAACAGGGTGGTGGTGCTATTAACATGACCCCTGCAGAATTAGCTGCTCTAATTAATGAGCATGTTCAGGCGGCAGTGGCTACTGCCCACGCGGGTCAACCAGCAGGTAAACAATGATAGAAAGATAAATCTGATATCCTTCATAACTGTATGGGATGTCTGATTCATGTGTGTTGTGTTAAAACAGGACCACCAGTGTGTACCTACAAGTCCTTTATGGACTGTAAACCACACACCTACAGCGGTACAAAGGGTGCTGTAGGGCTTGTACGATGGTTCGAGAAGACTGAGTCTGTTTTCTCCAAATGTAACTGTCCACCTGCGGATCAAGTGAAGTATGCCACCGGCACTTTGGAGGGTGCTGCTCTGTCTTGGTGCAACGCGCAAGTCCAGATGCTAGGACAAGAGATGGCGAATGGACTTCCATGGGAAGAGTTCAAAGCAATGATGACTGAGGAGTACTGTCCTCACAACGAAGTGCAGAAGTTAGAGATGTTCTAGCAATTGAAGATGCAGGGCTCGGAAATCGAGGCATACACCACCAGAACCCATGAATTAGCAACTTTGTGTCCAGGAATGGTGAATGAGGTGCATAAAAGGGTAGAGCATTACATACGGGGATTGGTACCCGAAATCTAGAGTATGATAACTGCTTCCAACCCCGCCACAATTCAGCAAACCATCCAGCTAGCTCACAGGCTAACTGACCAAGCCGTGGAGCAAGGACGTGTACCCAAACGGGGCGCTGTGGCGAGCGTAGCCAACAACAAAATAAAGTGGGATAATGCCAACAACACCAAAGCATCATCATCTTCTAGCGGTCAACCTCAACCTCAACAACAACAACAGCCAGTTCAGCAGCAACGGAGGTTCGACAATAACCGCAACTTTAACCAAACGCCTGCAAATAATCAAGGACCCAGTGGTTATTGTGGTAGACATCCGAAGTGCACTCGGTGTAATTACTATCATGTGGGAAGATGTGATAGCTTCAAGTGTCAACGTTGTGGAAAAATTGGACACGGTGCTAAGGATTGTCGTGGTGAGCTGGTAAAAAGGCCACAACAACCTCAAGAAACTCCCAAGGGTGTTTTGAATGTGGAAGGAAGGACATTACATGCGGAACTGCCCACAACTAAGGAGAAACGGTAATGGCAACAACAACAACAACACCAACAACCACGGTAACAACAACAACAACGTTAATAACAACAACGGTGGAAATGGTACTGGTAATGGCGGCAATAAATATGGAGCCAAGGGGAGAGCCTTCGTCATTAGCTCAGGTGAGGCTCTAAATGATCCCACAACTGTACTGGTAGATTCTCTATTAATGGTTGTTTTGTTACGGTACTATTTTATACTGGAGCCGATAGGAGTTTTGTGTCCTTAAAGTTCTGTAGTCTTTTAAGTGATATACCCTCTGCTTTAGAATCTAAATACACTGTGGAACTAGCCGACGGTAAACAAATCCATGTAACGCATATCCTTAAAGACTGTAAGATAGAACTTGTTGGTCATACTTTCACTATAGATCTTATGCCTGTTACGCTGGGGAGTTTTGATGTTGTGATATGCATGGATTGGCTCTCTAATAAGCAAGCAGAAGTCATATGTCATGCGAAGATCATACGAATCCCTGTTGATGACAAAAACCTTACCGTCATAGGTGATAGGAGTGGTGCTGTTATAGGCATCATCTCATACATGAAAGCTCAAAAGTTATTACGAAAGGGTCGTGTGGCTATTCTAGCACTTGTAACCGATAAGCAGGCAGAAGAAAGGAGAATGGAGGATATTCTCATAGTACGCGATTTTCCGGAGGTGTTTCCAGAGGATCTTCCTTGTTGGACCAAAAGAACCAATGAGCCGGATCAGAAAAACCTTTAAGTCCCACAGACGTCACAACAACTACTGAAGACCACAACAGCTGAAGACAACAGCTGATTACAAAGTCTGAAGACACAAGTGCTGAAGACAAAGTCTGAAGACATAAGTGCTGAAGACAAAGTCTGAAGACACGAGTGCTGAAGACAAAGTCTGAAGACACAAGTGCTGAAGACAAAGTCTGAAGACACAAGTGCTGAAGACCAAAGTATCAGACGTTGTCACAACAGCTGAAGAGGTCTTCTTCAGTAGTTGTGATGGTTTACCTTTCAGTAGTTTTCTTTGTTTTAGTATTTGTAAAACAACTGAAGAGTATGTTCTTCAGTTGTTATAGTTTCAGTAGTTTCTTTTCAGTAGTTGTAATAATAGTTAACACTTAGTATTTTTGTAAGAAGATGTCAGCTGTTTGACATCTTCAGTAGTTGTGTTAACTATCAGTAGTTTGTGATAAATTCTGTTAGATGTCACTATCAAGTGACATCAGCAGACGTCACATCTCTTATATAAGAGGTGTTGACCTAATTGTAATTGTGACATTTCGTTACCACGAAAGCGAATATTGGATAAAATATTATGTGCAGAATTCTCTGTCTATAACCGTTTTTGTTCTTCATTGAATATCTATTGGTTCTTGTGAATTGGCTAATTCATTGTTAGAATTCTGCTGCTATACTCTCAAATCAATCAAACGTAGATCACTGATCCTAACAAGTGGTATCAGAGCAGGTTAATCATTGATTGATCTAACAATTGATCATTGAAACTGCTAATTGATATCTATGTTTCATTGAATTAGCATATTTGCAAGAACTGGTTATAGATTATTGAATTTCTGACGCTTTCGTTCATTTATTTTGAGATCTCTCTTGGTTCAATTGGTTGTTGTGTTTTTGTTCTAAATCTGTTATAGCTTAATTGAATTTGATTGAATCTGAGATGAGTACTCCTTCTAATGATCCTCACAATACCGGTTCCTCAACCAAGCCCCCGATGCTAGTTAGGACCGAGTATAACATATGGTAGCGAAGAATGCTTCATCACCTGTCTGTTAACAGTTCAGGTTGTTGGACATCTGTGGTACATGGACCACATAAGCCTATGGTGAACAATCCGGAAACCAATCAAATGGTTCCGAAGAAGAAGGAACAATACTCTGATGAAGATCGGAAACTGTTTGAGATTGATGCTAAAGCCCATGTAATTCTGGCCATGGCACTGCCTAATGAAATCTATTCAGGGCTTATGCATCATGAACTGCTCATGATCTCTAAAATGCCTGAAGGAACAATTCAGTGGCACAGATGAGGTCTTAGCAAACAACAGAGAAATCTGGATAGCCTATCTCTGATGACTTTGTACCAGGGAATACTGCCTTGGTTGGTCATGAGTCAGAATATGCTGCATCTGAAAGCAATTATGATGAGCATATTGATTTCTCTTCAAATAGTTCTGATCATGCATTTGTTGGTATTGAGAGTCATTCTGGCAGTAATAGTGACAATCTATGCTTCATCATGGATGATTTGAAAGGAATAGCTGATGATGATCTAGAAGAGATGGATATTCTGAGCCAAATGGCATTGATTAATATCAGATCTCAGAAGTTCTACAAGAGAACTGGCAGGAAATTTCCTGGACTCTCTGGCAAAACCAAAGTTGGTTTTGACAAGAGTAAGTTGAGGTGTCACAAATGCCAAAGGCTGGGACACTTTGCAAAAGAGTGTAGATCAACTGGATCTAACTCTTCTGCACCCTTTGTGACTTTTCGTAGTACTAGTCCACAAAATAGAGGGCAACATTCTGCTGGTTCTGGTCATCATTCACACCCTAGATCTCTTGCATACTTTGTCCCCCAGGGTCCAATGTCATATCCTGTACCCTGCTACTACATGCCTCAGTCTAATCCAGTTCAAGCTCCCATTTCACAACAATCACCGGCATTTCCTGAACCTCAACCTTCCCAATCTCATCAACAAATTCAACCTCAACAACACAGCTTCTTCACCCCAGGAGTTGTTGACTGGAGCAATTTACCAGATGATTTGTCTGGTCATGAACAACTGTTCACTGGTGCTGGTCAACATGGTGGTGACAGTCCCTTTGGAAATCTAGCTCTTATGGCTTTGGATTCTGCTGATACTTCATCCTCTAATGCCTCTACACCAAAAGTATCATAGGTATCCTCTGAGGCAAAAGCCAAACTATGTTCTGAATCATGCATAGCCGCATTTGCATCTATTAGAGAAGCAAATGTAGCTTTAATCAACAAGAACATTGACCTAGAACAAATAATTTCCAAAAGCAAAAGCTGAATTCGAGTCTGTGCTTAATGATAAGAATGATGAGATTTACAAACTTAAATGCCAAATAACTAATGATAAGGCTAGGGAAGAGATACTTCTAGAGAAGTATAAAGATCTCAAGGAAACCCTTGCAGTCACCCAGGTAGAGTGTGATCGATGGGTACAATCATGCAAAGGTTTTGAAATGCTTCTTAGTAAGCAATCTGCTTCCAATGTGAAGTTTGGCATTGGTTACAATCACACTGCTCCACCTACAGATTTTACCCCCAGAGCAGAGGTAGAATCTGATGGTGAGAGCAATAACCAATCCATTTCACCATGTGATCTACTTTCTGATACAGCACCCTCAGAAGTAGAAGTCAGCACTAAGCCCTCTCAGAACCTATCAGCTGATGTTGATGGTTCCACTGCTGACACTCACATGATCAATGAGTTGATCAACTCAGGAGTTAATTCTGAAAGTCCTGAAAGGACTGGAGAGCAGATTTAACACCTGAAGTTCAAACTCCAACTACTGTCAGTACTGAAAAGAAGAAAACTGTCAGTAGAAAGAGTTTGAAGACTACTAAAGAGGAAGTCAAGAAAGCAAACAATGCTTCCAAAGCACCAAAGAGCAAGTCTTCAGTAGTTCATCCTCTTTAGTTGATGATCAACATAAGATGAAGAAGAAACCATGTGAAGTATGTGGCTTGTTTAATCATCTTACAGATGATTGTTGGTACAAAAGAGGATCCAAACTCAAACATAAAGAGGAAATTAAGAGAAAATGGTTAAAATGAAAACTGAGTTTGAGACCACATTTGTATCAGCAACATCAAATCCTGTAACCCTTAAGTCCATAAAGAAATCCAAAAAGGAAGGGGTTAAACAGGTAACAGCTGAGATTGCTCAAAAGAAGAAGGTGCAACATAGGAACTTATCAAACTCCAATGCCAATGTGTCTGATGAGCTAAAAGCTTTATCACAAAATCAGACACAGCTGGTATGATGGTTCAACATCTATTGGGAAGAGTTAACCAATTAGATGTTCCTATGTTAAAACCACAGAAAAGGAGGTCCAAGCCAAAGGATTCCTCTTCTTCACCATCTTCTTCCTCTCAGGCTGTTGTTTCCATCAAACCTGTTAGTTTACCATCTGTTGATGAGAACAGGCCCAAAACCAAAAAGGTTTGGGTCTCCAAAACTGACTGATTGTTTATAATTGCAGGGTTCTTCAACATGCCAAAGTAGCATCTGGTATGTAGACAGTGGGGGATCTATGCACATGACTGGGAACAGCTCTCTTCTTCATGACTACTCTCAAGGAAAGAAGGGGTTTGTTTCTTTTGGAAATGATGCTAGGGGTTACATCATTGGTAAAGGTTGTTCTCCAATGGAGAAATAAAGTTTGATAATGTTAATCATGTGGAAAATCTCAAGTACAATCTCTTGAGTGTCAGTCAAATGTGTGATAAAGGCCATGTTGCTCTTTTCACCAGTCAGAACTGTAGGATTCTGTCATCCAAAGTTCTACATTTGATTGATAAGGTTTTGGATGATCACATTCTCCTAAGAGCCAACAGGACAGGAAGAGTGTATGCCTTGGATCTTTCCAAGAAAATAGATCTCAGAGGCAATCCTTGCCTATTTTCCAAAGCCTCTTCTCAAGAATCTAAACTGTGGCACAGAAGGCTGGGTCATGTTAATTTCAAAAACATGAATCAGCTGATCCAATAGTTTAGTCAGAGGCTTACCAATAAAGGAGTTCTACTGTGATGAAACTGCACTGCTTGTTTAAAAGGAAAACAGCACAAAGTCTCATTCCCTCCTATTGAAGAGTCTAAGTCCACTGCCTGCTTGCAACTACTGCATATGGATCTATTGGTCCTGTGAGAGTGATGAGCATGGCAAAGAAGAAATACTGTCTGGTAATTGTGGATGATTACTCCAGATTTGTATGGACTTTCTTTCTACATTCAAAGGATGAGGTTGCTCAGAAGATTATTCACTTTGTGTTGTATGTTGAGAAGCAGTATTCCCTTTCAGTCAAGTGTATAAGGAGTGACAATGGACTGAATTCAGAAACCATACACTTGATGACTTCTATCTTTTAAAGGGAATCAAAAGGCAGTTTAGCATCCCACAGACTCCAGAACAAAATGAGTAGTGGAGAGGAAGAACAGGACCCTAATTGAAGCTGCAAGGTCCATGCTGGCTGACTCTAGTTTGCCACTGACCCTTTTGGGCTGAAGCTGTTAATACAGCTTGCTATGTGCACAATAGAGCCTTAGTAAATCAGAGGTTGATGAAGACTCCATATGAAGTTCTCATCACTTGGCTCCTCTAATTTCATTTTTCAAAGCATTTGGGTGTCCCTGTTTTATTCTCAACACAAAGGATCAACTCCAAAATTTGATCCTAAGGTGGATGCAGGGTATTTTGTTGGTTATTCATCTACTTGCAAGGCATACAGAGTCTTCAACTGCAGAACAAAGATAGTTGAAGAGACTTTGCATGTGAAGTTTAATGAATCTCCTATGGACAATTCCACAAAACCCTGTGGAGTTGTTTGATTTGGACATACTGCAATGTTCCTTATCAACCTCCAGCTGTTGCAGATCATGTGGATAACTCATCTTCTGTAGCATGTCTTCCACCTGGTGGTATTGATGATGATGATGATAATATCAATACTCACCTATTCAAGTTTAGTGACCAACTGCCTGTGTCTGCTAATTTGATGTTCCATGTAGCTTCAGCAGTTCCATCCACAACAAATGCTGATGAGATCTCTGATTCCTCTACATCTTTTGAGTTACCATCTAATTCTTGGTTTCAAGAGTCTGCATCAACATCTGCTGCTGCTGAAGGTCCTACAAACACTCGCACAGATCTCATTGTTTATCAAGAACTGAAGAATCACCCAATGTCTCAAATTATTGGTGATATCAATGCTGGAGTTTCAACAAGAAGTCAATTGTCTAACTTCTGCTTCTATGCTCTCTTCATCAGTCAGCTAGAGCCAAACAACTATCATGTTGCTTTGAGAGACAATGGATGGGTTGAAGCCATGCAGCTTGAGCTACTTCAGTTCAAGAAACAGCAAGTGTGGGAACTGGTTCCTCTTCCCCAGGTAAGTGTGCAATAGGCACTAAATGGGTGTTTAGGAATAAAACTGATGAAAATGGGCTTATTGTTAAGAACAAGGCTAGACTGGTTGTACAGGGGGTTTTCACAAGAAGAAGGTATTGATTATGAAACCTTTGCCCCTGTAGCCAGACTAGAGGCAATTAGATTGTTTTTAGCCTATGCTGCATTCCACAATCTTAAAGTTTTTCAAATGGATGTCAAAAGTGCATTTTTATATGGTAAAATAAGGAAGAAGTTTATGTGTGTCAACCACCAGGTTTTGAGGATAATAAACATCCTGAATGGGTGTATAAACTTGATAAGGCTCTCTATGGGTTGAAACAAGCTCCTAGAGCCTGGTATGAGACACTTTTCACTTTTCTTCTTAAGAATAATTTCACTAGAGGCTCCATTGATAAAACTTTGTTTATTAAGAAGGTGGATCAGCATAAGTTACTTGTTCAGATTTATGTTGATGATATCATTTTTGCATCCTCTGATCCCCAGTTGTGTGATGATTTTACAACATTAATGAAAAAGAGGTTTGAAATGAGTGCAATGGGAGAATTACAGTTCTTTCTAGGCTTGCAAATTAAACAAAAGGCTGATAGAACCTTTATTCATCAGTCAAAATATACAAAAGATCTTTTGAATAAGTTTGATTTACAAAACTGTAAGCCCTGTTCTACTCCCATGTGCAACACCACACAACTGGATGCAGATCAGAAAGGTAAAGCTGTTGATGAAACGCTTTACAGGTGTATGATTGGGTCCTTGATGTATTTAACAGCTTCTAGACCAGATATTATGTTTGCTACATGTGTTTGTGCTAGATTTCAGGCTGCTCCTAAAGAGTCTCATTTGATTGCAGTCAAGAGGATCTTTAGATATTTGCAAGGTACACAATCTCTAGGTTTATAGTATTCCACTGGACACTCTTGCAAATTAGTTGCTTTTTCAGATAGTGACTATGCAGGGTGCAAGTTAACTAGAAAGTCAACTTCTGGTGGTTGTCAATCCTAGGCAACTGTTTGATTTCTTGGCAGAATAAGAAACAAACATCTGTTGCTACATCAACTGCTGAAGCCGAGTACATTGCTGCTGCAAGTTGCACTTCTCAGGTACTCTGGCTTCAGAACCAACTTCTGGATTATGGCATTACAGAGACTAAGACTCCATTATTAATGGATAGTGCTTCAGCTCTGTGTATTGTCAAAAATCCAGTCCAGCACTCTAGGACCAAACATATAGAGATCAGACATCACTTTATTCAGGATTGTTTTGAAAAAGGTCTGATTGATCCTAAGTTTGTGCCTAGTGCTGATGAGCTTGCAGATATTTTTACTAAGCCTTTGGATAGTTCTACTTTCCAAAACCTTGTGTTAAGGCTTGGTATGCTGCAGCTAGAATAAGTGACAACTACTGATGATTTCAGTAATAAGTACTGGTGATCATTGGTAACCATGTCACATATAAGTACTGATGAGTTCTTCACCTTCAGTAGTTTTTTAAACTACTAAAGGCTAAATGCCTCACAAGTACTGAAGTACTTTATCTGTTCTAAACCACTGATGTAGTTACAACTACTGAAATCAGTACAAACAGATAAGTACTGACGTCCTATGAAACACCTGAAAAGCAGATGCAAAGTTGATGAGTAAGTGTTGAGGACAGTATGAAACAGCTGAAAAGCTAAGAATTGACGTAAACAGCTGATGAGTAATTTCTCTTCAGTTGTTTCTCAACTGCTGTTTCAAAACAACTGAAGCCAAAACCATGTCTTCAGTAGCTTACAACTACTGAAGACTAACACCAAGTCTTCAGCTGTTTACAACAACTGATGACAAAACCATATCTTCAGTAGTTTCACAACTACTGATGCCTAACACCAAGTTATTAGTTGTTTTCACACATCTGAAGTCAAAACCATGGTCTTCAGTAGTTTTATAACTGCTGATGCCTAAAACCACGACTTCAGCTGTTTCAACGCCTGAAAAGGAAATACCATGTCAACAGTCGTTTAAAACTACTGATGACTAACACCAAACCCTTCAGTAGTTTTCTAACCTGTACCCTATAAATATCCGACCTAATCCTTCAAAGCCTCATCTTCTTCAAACCTAACGTTCATCTCTCCAAAACCTCTCTCATTAATGGCGACCATGAAGCTCAAACCGCGACACAACTGTGTAGCTTACCTCACCAAATCGCCATTCTGGGCTAAGTTCGATAATGCTATTGATCTTATGGTCCAGTCACCCTACAAAATGGCCTTTCTTCTCAATCCAATCCTTCATGCCGAATCCCTTAACCAGTTTTGGATGAACGTCACCCTCACCACTGGGGGAGAACACACAGAGTCTCTCCGGTCGGTCGTCAACAACCACCAAGTGGTCATCACTCCCGATATACTTCGTCAAACCCTACACCTGGATGATGCCACTTTTCCTGCTGGATATCCAAAGGGCACAACTGATTTATCCTTTGCCCACCATGGATATCAAGGCAACCTTAGTGCCTCCACATACTGAAGAAACATTTCCATGATGCTGAACGTCTCATATTTCACATGGTAAATGTCTGTTTGGCTCCTAAGACTTCCTCTTGGGATCAAATGTCTACACGGTGGCAGCAGGTATTATTCTCTATCCTTGAGCAACAGAACCTAAACTTCTCTGAAATCATTTTTCTGGAACCTAAGGACATGGCCTCAAAATCTATTTCTAACCGCTGGATATTATATCCTCGGTTCATAATGGCCATAATAGAGAATCAGCTAAAGCTGAGGGACTTGTTGGTCTCGGAGTCCCTACGACGACTGTATTGCCTGAAGTATACTCCAGGCACAACTCTGACCAAACGTTGAAACAGGCTGCCCGGCTGCGAAAACCCACGCAGTTGGAACCCACAGCCACCACCTCCAGAACCAAAGTCCCCACCAAACCCACTAAAAAGAAAACCAAAAAGGCTACTGAGGGAAATGAGTCCCCTGAGGATGCCCCTGCAACACAAACGCAGGCTATATCCACTGGCTATAACCCCCTAGTGGATATAAGGACTCTCCCAGCCACAGCCGCTCAGGATTCCTCTCAAAAGGAGCCTGCAGCACCCACAGAAGGGGTACCCACCAACTGGGATCTTCCTCATTTGAGGAGATTGCCATTGAAGAGCACCATTCTCCCCAGGTGCACACTGCTTTTACCCCATCTCCCATGCAACCGCTCCCCAAAGTCCTACATTACTTGTTCCATAAATGCTGACTCAGTTGCACTCCTCACCCCCTCCCCAGATACCAATTACTACTGGGAAATCTATCTACCATTAAGGGGGAGGACCAAAGTGCAGCTGAGAACCCACAGCATAGGGGTTACAACGTTCCTTCTCCTAGTGTAGCAATGGAGATTGGAACTTCTGGTGAGGCTGCCACTTCTCCTGCTTCAGCATATGATCAGGTTGTAGTTGGTACCATTACTAAGACCTTACCAGAGGCAACTTCTGATGAAGGACAAAGTCCTGAGGCAGGAAGTCCCCAGTTCCAAGACAAAGGGGCACATGCTACAACTGAGCTACACTCAATGCATGTTCATCCTGATCCTATCAGGAGGTCAGGTGATTCAGTATCTACTGATGATGACCTGGGCTTCTATTACGATGTAATCGCCCAAAACACCATCCTGGAAGAGGAGGTGAGCAGACTCAAAGAGCTGTTTGCCAAAACTTCTAAGGAACAAATACCATCTGTCTCTACCACCTCACAGATGGCACCTTCTCTGAAGGTCTCACAAACACTAAGCCACTCCCAAAAACTCAGCCACCTGCCTCTGCTTCTGGCACTATTTCTCAGGAACAGAACCCTCCTGAGCAAATAGTGTTATCCTTCAAAATTCCCTCTCTCATCACACCCATAATCACTGACATAGTGATCAAAGCCATTGATGAGAGGCTTTCCTCAGCAATACAACCATTGATAGAGGAGGTTGTGGGCAAACAGCTTTCTGGCAATCAAACCTTGCAACCAATGCAACCAAAAAGGGGGAGATTAAGTCAGTGAAAGCAAAAAGAAAGAGGAGTACAAAGGAGAAAGAAAAGGAGAAGAAACAGAAGGGATAGTAGTGGAAAAGGAGTTGGAGTTGAATGTGGAGACCGATAAAGAGAAGGAAAAAGAGAAAGCCTTGGAGCCACTGAAAAGAGGCTGATGCCGAACACAGCAGATCAATGGACAACATCATTAATCAGCTGTTTAGGCAAGGCCATGACACCGATAAACTTGACTCTGAGATTCGACGATTAGAGATTGAAGAAATCCAGAATAGATGGGCAAGTTATGAAGTGTTAGAAAGAGAAAGGCTTGAGATCATGATTAGATTTATTGCAAAATATCTGGGAAGATCAATGATCGAAATCAAAGCTTGGTCCAGGGACAGTATCTTGGCAATCACCACCAAGATCTGTTCATGAAGCATATACTAAGGGACTTGTTATTGAAGCTTTGAATGAAGCAGAGCAGGGAGCAGGACTGAGCTAGCCAAATACTCAAAAGCAACACTCACCTCCAAAATGCTAACTCAGCCTGTCAACATTCCCTCTCCAAAACAACCACAACCACAAACCACAAAACCAACTCCCTTACCATCTAAACCAAAAGCCGATGATGCACCTAAGACGAAGAAGAGAAGGGTGTTGAGGCTAGAAGAAGAAGAAAAAGAGGATGATGTGGAAGAAGATAGGATGCCTCTGTCTGCAGTCCTAACATTGGCTAAAGCCAAACCCATGCCCATCACTCCACCTCACAGATGGAAGCTGTGAGAGTAAAGATTGAAGAAGAACAGCAGCAAAAGCTTCATGATGATGAAATGCTGAAAAGCATTGACAAAACTTATGCTGCTTCGTCATCAATAATAAGTATGAAGAAAGAAGCTCTGAGGTTGTACACCCTTGCCAACACATTTCAATATCAGAAGGAAAAGGTGAGAGTATGGCCTGATCCTAGGGTGGCTCACAGGATTGTAAAGAAAGACATTCCTTCGAGATACAAGGGCCAAGTCAAAAGGATCGTAGATGAAGAGATCACAGTAGTCCTTGTAGTATCACCCTGGGAGATTGTAGAAGATTTCAAGAAGGCCTATGAGACTAAACAGCCACCCCAAAAGATGTTAGAGAACAGAATTATTAAAAAGGGGTTAGTCTACAAGAGGCTTGAGAACTTCAAACAAAATAAGCTCAGTCTGTTACTTGAAGGGACTCATCCTGATGAGTTTGCATACAGACAGATTACAACAGTTGAGCTCAAAAATGGTAAACAGGCCAATACATCTCAGAGCTGTATGGGCGTGAAGGATTGTTTGATGGTGAAGCCAAGAACCTGACCATGGAAGAACAAATTATGTTTCTCAGAGCATACACCAGAGAATCCTACAGGCTTATACATGGGAAGTGAGTCTCATGGATGGGGGAATAGCTCAGTGTCCAATTCCCAATACAGAGCTCCCATCCATACATTGCCATCAAATCATCAGAGACTTATTTCCAGGCTAGTGCTTATATGGTCATCTTCTCAACTGATCAAGAAGGAAAAAGACCAACCATTCTGCCAACAATAAGTGGGACCTCAATAAAGTTAAAGGTTTTGGCTGCATTGGTTCAGGGGGAGTTTGTTGGACCAAAAGAACCAATGAGCCGGATCAGAAAAACCTTTAAGTCCCACAGACGTCACAACAACTACTGAAGACCACAACAGCTGAAGACAACAGCTGATTACAAAGTTTGAAGACACAAGTGCTGAAGACAAAGTCTGAAGACACAAGTGCTGAAGACAAAGTCTGAAGACACAAGTGCTGAAGACAAAGTCTGAAGACACAAGTGCTGAAGACAAAGTCTGAAGACACAAGTGCTGAAGACCAAAGTATCAGACGTTGTCACAACAGCTGAAGAGGTCTTCTTCAGTAGTTGTGATGGTTTACCTTTCAGTAGTTTTCTTTGTTTTAGTATTTGTAAAACAACTAAAGAGTATGTTCTTCAATTGTTATAGTTTCAGTAGTTTCTTTTCAGTAGTTGTAATAATAGTTAACACTTAGCATTTTTGTAAGAAGATGTCAGATGTTTGACATCTTCAGTAGTTGTGTTAACTATCAGTAGTTTGTGATAAATTCTGTTAGATGTCACTATCAAGTGACATCAGCAGACGTCACATCTCTTATATAAGAGGTGTTGACCTAATTGTAATTGTGACATTTCGTTACCACGAAAGCGAATATTGGATAAAATATTATGTGCAGAATTCTCTGTCTATAACCGTTTTTGTTCTTCATTGAATATCTATTGGTTCTTGTGAATTGGCTAATTCATTGTTAGAATTCCGCTGCTATACTCTCAAATCAATCAAACGTAGATCACTGATCCTAACATTCCCAGATTACCACCTCACCGCCAAGTGGAATTCCAGATTGAGTTGACTCCCGGCGCAGCTCCGATTGCTAGGGCACCTTATCGATTGGCACCAAACGAGCTACAAGAGTTTTCATCACAACTTCAAGAGCTTTTGGATAAGGGTTTTATTCGACCTAGCACATCACCTTGGGGAGCTCCTGTTCTTTTTGTTAAGAAGAAGGATGGCACATTCTGGATGTGCATGGATTATAGAGAGTTAAACAAAGTAACATTCAAGAACCGATACCCTTTACCTCGTATCGATGATTTGTTCGATCAGCTTCAAGGATCTAGCTATTATTCGAAGATTGACTTGAGATCTGGTTATCATCAACTTTGAGTTCGAGAAGAAGACATTCCCAAGACTGCGTTTCGTACTCGTTATGGTCATTATGAGTTCTTGGTCATGCCTTTTGGGTTGACCAATGCACCTGCTGTGTTCATGGACCTTATGAACCGCGTGTGCAAACCTTATCTTGATCAATTTGTCATTGTGTTCATCGATGATATACTGATATATTCTAGGACCAAGGAGGAACATGAAGAGCACTTACGAATGATCTTGGAACTGTTGAAAAATGAGCAGCTATATGCCAAATTCTCAAAGTGTGACTTTTGGATAAAAATAAGTGCAATTCCTAGGTCACATTTTTAATGAGAAGGGGATACATGTTGATCTGCCAAAATTGAGGCGATAAAGAATTGGACTACACCCAAAACACCGAGCGAGATAAGACAATTCTGGGATTAGCAGGATATTACCGATGATTCATAGAAGGATTTTCTAAGATTGCACAACCTCTCACTGCCTTGACCCACAAAGGAACGACATACAAATGGAGTGAGAGCCAAGAATCAGCTTTTCAATTGTTAAAACAAAAGCTCTGTACTGCCCCGATATTAGCATTACTAGAGGGAACAGATGACTTTGTGGTGTATTGCGATGCATCCATTCAAGGATTGGGTTGTGTCTTGATGCACCGAGATAAGGTGATAGCCTACACCTCTAGACAACTAAAGGTTCATGAGAAGAACTATACCACCCATGACTTAGAATTGGGTGCAGTGGTTTTTGCCTTAAAGATCTGGAGACATTACTTGTACGGTACCAAGTGCACTATCTACACCGATCACAAGAGTCTTCAACATATCTTCGAGCAAAAAGAGTTGAATATGAGGCAGCGACGTTGGGTGGAACTACTAAACGATTATGATTGCGCTATTAAGTACCATCCGGGAAAGGCGAACGTAGTTGCCGATGCCCTAAGCAGGAAGGAAACAGCTAAACCCCGACGGGTGTGAGCTTTACAACTTACTATCAGTACCCAATGCCCAAACAAGTTAAGGAGGTGCAGAGAGAAGCTTTAAAAGTAGAAAATGTTGGTACTGGGTCATTAAGGGGAATGGATAAACAGCTAGTGGTGAAAGAGGATGGAATTCGGTATTTCATGGATAGACTTTGGGTGCCTGTTTATGGAAATTTGAGAGATTTAGTTATGAGCGAGGCACACAAATCTAAGTATTCTATACATCCTGGATCCGACAAGATGTATCATGACCTAAAGGCACACTATTGGTGGCCTAACATGAAAGCGGATGTAGCTACATATGTGAGCAAGTGTTTGACCTGCTCGAAAGTAAAGGTGGAATATCAAAAACCATCCGGACTGTTACAACAACCTGAGATTCTAATGTGGAAATGGGAACAAATTTCCATGGATTTTATTACTAAGCTACCCCGGACTAGTACTGGTTGTGACACGATATGGGTTATTGTGGATCGATTGACAAGTCTGCTAATTTCCTTGCAATTAAGGAAACTGATAAGATGGAAAAATTAACTCGACTGTACCTTAAAGAGATCGTTTCGATACACGGTGTACCGATCTCAATTATCTATGACTGCGACGCTCGTTTCACGTCACATTTCTAGCAATCATTGTAGAAATCTTTGGGTACACGACTGGATATGAGTACTGCATATCACCCACAGATGGATGGCCAAAGTGAGCGTACTATACAGACGTTGGAGGATATGCTACGTGCTTGTGTGATTGACTTCGGGAATAACTGGGAAATTCACCTGCCATTGGTGGAGTTTTCTTATAACAACAGTTATCATACTAGTATACAGCAGCACCTTTCGAGGCACTGTATGGGAGAAAATGTCGATCACCAGTTTGCTGGGCAGAAATTGGTGATAGTCAGCTAAAAAGTCCCAAGTTAATTCATGAGACAACTGAGAAGATTGTACAGATACGGAACCGTATGGCTGCAGCGCGACACAGACAAAAGAGTTATGCTGACAAGAGACGGAAACCTTTAGAGTGTCAGGTTGGTGACAAGGTTTTGTTGAAAGTATCACCATGGAAAGGCGTAGTTCGGTTTGGTAAACGAGGAAAACTAAATCTGAGGTACGTTGGACCATTTGAAATAGTGGAAAGAATAGGTCCAGTAGCCTATCGAGTAGCCCTACCTGATTCGCTAAGTGGAATCCAGGATGTGTTTCACGTGTCAAACCTGAAGAAGTGCATAACTGATGAAACAATGGTCGTACCACTAGAAGAAATTCAAGTGGATGAACAATTGCGTTTCATTAAAAAACCAGTTGAGGTGATGGACCGTGAGGTAAAAACTTAAGGAAAGCAAGATACCCATTGTCAAAATCCGTTGGAATTCGCGACGTGGACTGGAATTCACATGGGAACGAGAAGATCAAATGAAGCTTAGGTACCCTCAACTATTCGAAAGGACGATGCTAGCAGACGAAGGTATTGATTTAAATTTCGGGACGAAATTTCTTTCAACATGGGGATGATGTGACAACTCATCCAAAACTCACTCGATTTTGATTTCTGTGTGCCAATGCAGTGGACCAGTGATGGAACACTCTCACTATGTAACGCAATTTTCGGGACGAAAATTCTTTCAACATGGGGATAATGTGACATCTGGTAAATTTCCGTTACCAAACTCTGTTAGTTCCGTTAAGTCTTGCATACACGTGTCGTAAACACACACTAGTTGTCGTTTAACGTTGGTGACCTAATAAAAATGAATAATGTTAAATTATTGAGAATCTAATTGATTCTGTGATTATTATTTTATGTTTATGTGTTTGCATGTTTTAAAATGTTAATTAGAAAATTAATCGCGTAACGCGGAAACGTGGCTATTTATTCGTAAGTCTTGTGTTTTTGTAAAGATAAAATATATATGATTTTCATTAGTTTGTATCTTTATATTATTAAGATAAAAAACACTTTACAAAGAGTTTAAAACCTAGGTTTTAGAAAATACAAATTACAAGGGCTAAAAGGGTAAATATAGAAATTAAAATTAAATAAAACACCCAAACCCTAATTCCCACCCCCCATTCGGCCGCAAACACCCACACACACCCCTCCCTTTCCGAAATCAGCCAAGGACAAGCAAGAGAACTCGAAATTGGATTGATTTCAAGGGTTACTACACGTTGGAATCATCAATTGCAAGTTAACTCGTGTTTAGAGGTTAGATTTTACATGTTTTGTGAGACTTTTCATAAGGGCCGAACCCTAGTTACGAAATTGGAGTTCATGGAGTCGAATTTGAGGTTGTTTGATGATGTTAGTATGTTAGTTGGATTGAATACATGTTAGTTAACATCGATTATGTATGGATTGTATTTTTTAGTGGTTTAATCATGGACTTTTATTGGAAGCAAACCCTAATTCGAAAATTGGTAGGATAATGGATGAATGATGATTGTTTGATGAATGTTTGATGATTAATAGGTTGTATGAATGCTAGGTTACATTGATTTTGGAAGAAATTGATGAATTGATGTGGATGTTCATAGCTACTAATAATAGTAACTTTATTTTGCATGTAATGTTGAATTATTGATGAATGATGTTATGGATGTGTTCATGATGATAATTAGATGTTAGATTGTTGTTGTGATCATTGGGAATTCAAGAACACATGTTATAGTTCATACATTACTAAAGATAGTAACTTTTTAGGATATGAATTGATGAGTTATGATGTTTGGATGTTGTTGATCATGCTTAGATGATGATATGAGCTTGAATTGGTATATTATTAATGAATTCATGAATGCATAGGATGTTTGATGGATTTTGGGATGTGCTTTCCCAAAAGGGAAACTTTATTTATGCAAAATATGAAAGATGATAGTTTGAACATGTTTGGGATGTTAGGAACATGTTAGTAAGTTTGTGGATGAATTCTAGGTGATGAAACATGTTAATTAGTTGTATGGGATGTTTTGGATAATCATGGTGATGTTTGGACTTTGATGATCATGTGTGATGTTGATGTTGATGAGTGGTTAGGTCATCATGTTTGGGACTAGAAATCGATTATTGTGATGTTGTTGAATGCAATGTACATGGCTAATGAATATGATTATGATCATCATACACGCGTGCGAATCTGAGGCCCTACTTTTATCCCACATCGGTACGGGGATAGGAGAGTTTCCTTATTCATAAAGGATGTCCTGTCTCTAAAATCCACAACGTGTTTTAGGCATATTGGCCGTGGATGAGAGGAGAACTCTACATTTAAGCGTGCTCAGGTGGGAGCAATCTATGGATGGGTGACCTCCCTAGGAAGGTTTTACCCGGGCAATCGAAAACAAATCCGTGAGCTCCTCATGGGCAAAGTGGACACTATTGTTGGTATGAGGGACCGGGTGTTATATGTAATATCGATGATCTAGTAAGATTGAAAAGATTTTCTGTGACATCCGGTAAATTTACGTTACCAAACTCCGTTAGTTCCGTTAAGTCTTGTAAACACGTGTCGTGAGCACACACTAGTTGTCGTTGAACGTTGGTGACCTAATAATAATGATTAATGTTAATTTGATGTGAATCTAAATGATTATGTGAGTATTGGGTTATGTTTATGTGTTTACACATTTATAAACGATTAATTAAAGAATTTATCGCGTAACGCGGAAACGTGTCTATTTATTCGTATGTCTTGTGTTTTTATAAAGATAAGATATATAATGAACTTTATAAGTTTCTATCTTTATATTATGAAGTTAAAAACACTTTACAAAGAGTTTAAAGCTTAGTTTTTATAAAATACCAAAACACAAGGGTTTAAAGGGTAAATATGTAAATTAAATTAAACAAAACAAAACCCTAGCCCCCAAGCCATCCCCATCGGCCGCGACCTCCCTCCCTCTCCCTCTCCATCTTCGAATTCGATCAAAATCCAGCCTCTAGACCTCGATATCGTTCGATTACAAGGTGCACAACTTGTTGGAATCATCAATTGCAAGTTATAACTTGTTTAAAGGTTAGATTTTTCACGTTTTTGTGAGTTGTTCATAGTGTCCGAACCCTAATTCGTGAATTGGCATTCATGGAGTCGAAATTGATGTTGTTTGATGATGTTAACATGTTAGTTAGATTGTATACATGTTAGTTAACGTCGATTATGCAAGAATTATATGTTTTTAGGGATTTGATCATGAATTTTGGTGTTAAGCAAACCCTAATTCGAAAATGGCTTGATTATGTGATGTTGATGATTGTTTGATGAATGCTTGATGATTATTGGGTTGTATGAATGTTAGAATACGTTGATTATGCAAGAAAGTTGGGATTTTGATGCGTTGTTCATAAGTTACTAAGAATAGTAACTTTATTTTGCATGTAGTAGTGATCTAGTGATGGATTGATGTTATGGATGGGTTCATGATGATAATTAGATGCTAGATTGATGTTATGAATGCTAGAAATCTTTAATTTGATGATGTTGATCATAGCTTGCCAAAAGTAGAAACTTTTGTTTATGAAGATTGTTAGATTGAGATGTTTAAGTGTTGTTGATCATGTCTAGATGTTAGTATGAGCTTGAATTGGTATATTATTGATGAATTCATGTATACTTTGGATATTTGATAGATTTTGGGATATCTTTCCCAAAAGGGAAACTTTATTTGTGTAAACGTTGAAGTATGATGTTATGATCATGTTGGGATGATAGGAACTTGCTATTATGTTCAAGGATGGATTCTAGTGTGATAGAACGTGTTAAATTAGTTGTATGGCATGTTTGGATAATCATGGGTGATAATTGGAATTGGTAATCATGTATGGTTTGGATGTTTGTAGTAGTAGGACATCATGCTTGGGTCTGGTAATTGATTGTTGTGATGTTGTGAATGCAATGTATATGCTTAAAGAATTTGGTTATGATCATTATACACGCGTGCGGATCTGAGGCCCCTACTTAGTAGGATTGGCAGGGTTTAGGATGTGAAGTCGTGAGTGGCTTCACATGGCATGTGATGAATGGTTGAACCTTGTGTGACATGTTAGTTGTATTATAACTAATGGTTATGTTAATGATCTAGATTCGCATGACTTGTATAGTACTTGATTGCATGATGATCTAAGTGATACACCTGGTTGATATAGCATATGTATGATACTATTTGAATGTTAATCATGTATGTTGTATGTGCTCATTGGCTTTATTTGAATTATACTCATAATGTCACCAACGGGTCAAACGGGTCAACTAGGTCAAACGTGTCTATTTGTCTGGAAGCTTGAGTCTTGATTTTGGTATGATTAGGGTTTCACATGTCTTTTATTTACACGTACTTATGTACTCACATGATCTAGGTAACCTGTGAAGGTTGGTTATCCTCTCGTTTCTCAAAATAAACCCTAAGTACCTTTGCATACATCAGGTGAGTTCATGCCCCACTCTTTACTTAATCTCTTTTGGGGGAGATAGCATACTGGTATTTATACGAACGCTTTCATTATTTAAGTTGTGTAAAATATTAATATAGTGTTGTTTACCATGAGAAAAGTCCTCACACTTTTGAATTGTTAATATTTAATAGCGGGGAAACTTGGGTAGTACTACTGGGTCTGACGAGCCCCACCCGTGTGACTCGAGGTCAACCGGGTGCAATTTGTCCTATTGAACATTGTCACGACATGGTAAGTCGTGACAGGAGGCAACAACTATCACAGTCAGCTTCAATTGCAAAATCACTATGTATTAATATTTATTGATAATAGACTAGCTATCTATTACCATACACTGCTTATATATATCGCAACTGTTTACATGTTTATTGAACTCAAACTCTTGAACTCACCAACCTATGTGTTGACATTTTAGTATGCTTTTCTCAGGTCCTTAACTTGCTTGCCATAGGAGCACTGCATGGTTCACTGCATTTTAAGACATTATGCTTCAAGACAATGTGACATTTTAACAATTATGGTTTACTTTTTGGTTTGGCACTTGTTTTGCCATAAGTTATACTTTATTGACTTGGGTTGTTTTCAAAAACGCTTCCGCATTATTTAACGTTGGTATTTTGGTTAATTATGTTTAAATTATGGCATTTAGAGTCGTTCTGAGTAACTATTGACTGTGATCCTGGTTTGTTCACACGCCTCGCGGTAAAACTCCGCAAGTGGATTTTGAGGGTGTGACATTTTCACTTGTCATCCACTTCTTTAGTGCTAATGATACCATAGGATTTATATAACAATATGAAGCTAATGCACCTCATGTAATGTATATGTTGTATTATGACTTGAAAAAGTTGTATTAGGTATTAAAAATGTTACATTAGCCTAAAGCAACATTTTTACCAAAGACTGCATGAAATCAAGTTGCATTTGATCTAAAAAGATATTATTCTTAGACAATGCAATCTTATATTAGCAAATGCAAGTTTTTGATAGGTTGATTCAAAAACTTTGCAATAGGATCATTTTTAGTAGTAGGAAAACATAAAAAATAAAAAGAACAAGTATAAGACACCATAGTCGTAGCTATATGGGAGTGGCGTTACAGAGGACCATGGTCCTACGATGCGCTGTTGGCATAATTGATGGCTAGTAAGGAACATGCGACGCCTCAAAGGATCGTAGTTTGGTAAGAGAGAGTCGTGGTAGAAGAGCAGCTAGGCGGAGAAGCAACGCCAGGTATTACCATACGATGGCCAAATGTTAATTCCAATGGCGGATTATAGCAGCAAATAAGGGCTATAATTAAATTGAAATAACGATAACACACTACAAAATATGACAGAAAAGGGCAGCTCATGTGCCCTCACACGCTAGCGCATGGTATTAGAAGTAGCAGAAGTGTTGGGGGTGCGTATGGTAGAGTTTGAGCACACCATTATATTATATGGGTTTAGTTATGATAAGTTTATTAGTTAAATTAGGTTTCTAGGATTTCTAGATTATTTTATATATGGTATTCCTTTCATTGTAATAGACATACCATTAAGTTAATATTATTAAGTATCTTTCAAAGTATCATAGTCAATGCTCTTGGTACATACATATCAGGGTTAGAATAGACTAAATTGACGATAACGCAAAACAAAAACCAAAACCAAAATTACCAGTCATGTCCCCGCACAAGTCTGCACGTGATGTAAGTGGTGATGGCACATATAGTAAGGTTTGAGCACAAAATTGTATTATTAGGGTTTTATATGTTATGCTTATAGGATAAGTTAGGTTTCTATGATTTCTACTCTTATTCATATATACGGAGTTCCCCATCATTGTAATGGACAGATCATTTAATAATTTTATTCTAGTATGTTACATGGTATGAGAGTCAAGACACTAGATAGCTAGATACAAATCCTTGTTGTCATCACTTCGTCACTTATAGAAATCTCAGAAATCTAACTTGGCTCTTTGGGCTAATTAACATGACTATGTTCTTATAATATATTTTCTAGTATGCACTTGAATCCGACTATAGAGATGCTAACCATTGGTTTAATTTAAATTACAAGCGAGGCTTTATTAAAATTAATATTTCACTTCTTCAATTAGTTTCATGTTCATTTTTTGAGACTTCTCTCTCTTTTTAGACATGCTTTCACGAAGTTAAGGTAACAAATAGGGCTGTACAAAAAGTTCGTAGCTCGAAATTCGCTCGAAGTTCGCTCGAAAAAAGCTCGAATCTAAACGAGCCGGCTCGGATCGGCTCGAATTCTAAACGAGCCAAACTCGAGCCAGGGTTAGCTCGATTCGAGCTCGGCTCGTGGCTCGGTTCGTTGGCTCGGTGCATATAATATATGTATATATATATTATATAGTATAATTATTATTACTATTATTATTATTATTATTATTATTATTATTATTATTATTATTATTATTATTATTATTATTATTATATTATTATTATTATTATTCAGAGGGTAGGAAACCTTGCCCGCCAACTAAAAAGAGCGATTGAGAGTGGATTTCAGGTTCGATAGTGTCGAGAAGGTATTAGCCACCGGTGGCCTTTCGTAAAAGCACCATTGGGCGGTGGTTCCTCTTCTCTTCTTCCTCTTGAACCTCGAACAAAAAAAAGATCTCGGCATCAGCTCGACTAAGAGTTCCGAATCAAAAAAGTAAACTGAACTTTACTTAAGACGAAGGAACCGAGCGCAAAAAAACGGGTTTCATTATTATGATTATTATTTTTATATTAGGATTTTAAAAATATTTTCTTAAAAATAAAAATGGATTTTTTAAATACATTAAGTATTTTGTTTAAAAATATATACCTTGATAGTAAATTGTTTATATTCAAAATAATAATCTTTGTTCCCATAAGTATGGAATACCCAACAAAATATAAAAACCCAAATATATATTTTTTGTGTTTTCATATAAATTAATGTGAAAAATTAAAAAAATATATTTAAATCGAGCCGGCTCGAACGAGCCACGAGCTGGCTCAAACTTTTCACGAGCCGAACTCGAGCCGGTGTTTTGAGCTCGTTAAAATTTTCGAGCCGGCTCGGCTCGGCTCGATAAGCTTCGAGCTCGAGCTCGAACCCATCATGGCTCGGCTCGGCTCGGCTCGTTTACAGCCTAGTAACAAACAAACAAACAAACATATCCAGTAAATTCCACTTAAGAGCAAGGTTTGGGAGGGTAGTTGGTGGCGAGTCTTTCCTCTATCTTGGGAGATAGAGAGACCGCTTCCGAAGAGACCCCCGACTCAGTAAGGAAAACAATAACCATAGCAATTATAATATGCGGCATACAACACACGGGTATAGATTCACATAAAAGCTGAGAAATTGAGTACAACAAATAAGCGTCAAGAAACGCGCGAAAGGGCAGATTGAAGAAAACAGGGGTCCCGCAACTAAGTCTACGACTACCCTTCCTACCCACAGATCCCGCTAAAAGTCCATAATTTTAATTCTACGCCTCCACGCACTCCTATCCTCGATCATGTGCTCAGAGGGGTGCAAGTCTACCATATCTTGCCTAATTAACTCGTCCCAAGTCAACCTAGGTCTACCTCTGCTCTTCCAACCCTCCTATTCGCGAACCCTCCTCATGTGCTCAGAGAGGTGCAAGTCTATCATATCTCACCTAATTAGCTCGTCCCAAGTCAACCTAGGTCTATCTCCAAACCCTAATCGCGAATTTAAGTTAACTAAGTTAATTTGAACATAGAGATGTATACGGTTAGATTCTATATAATTTGATTATTAATCATCTGCCTAAGAGCAAGAATCAATATTTGTATAGATACTTATTAAGTGCTTTACCTTCTCATTAAACATTACATATGTTGTTCATGAAAGTTAAGTTACACCAATTCAACACAAAATATAACACCTTTTATTTTTAGTAGGAAAGTAGTTATAATCAAGTACTGTCACGTATCATGTTATATTTATTTCAAGTATGATATAGTCTTTCAGGGTTAGATGAGGAGTAACATGTATTTTAGAAAAAAACTAGAATTAAGTCTTTGCATTGCGGCGGGGCCGTAAACCGTGTCAAATAGCACAATGTCACATCACTACCGGCAACCACCAACGTAAAACACTGAAAGTATAACTAAATCGATCTAGGACTCACGCTTTGCTACAAAACCTCTTAAACGGAAAAAATAGACATAAAGCCGTTAAACCACATACGCACGTTGCATTGTGTTAACCCAAAAAATTTAGAACGAAATGTAAAGCGAAACATAAAAATGTTGAACTATACATACATGGTGGCCATGGTAACTTGAAAATTTTTAGAACGAAGCGTAAAACAAAAATTTGTGAAAGATAAAAAGTATAGAAGACCAAATTTAAAAGTAAAAAACTTATGAGGTTATATTACAAAAGATGGAAAGTTTTGGAAAAGAAGTAAAAATTAAATTTTGTAAGATCACATTGCAAAATATGAAAAACTTTTGGTTAAAAGTACAAAATCAAAAAAAAACATCTTAAGCATAAGATACAACACTATTATGCATAGAAAATTTGCAAAAACAACTATTAAGCCAAAGGTACAACCTCAATGCATAAACAAAATTAATAATTAGTATAATATAAATAATGAATGAGAGATTGAGGTGGTTCGAGCATGTATGAAGAAGACAGATGACATCACATGTGCCTTAGTTATACACTTATACGTATGTTTTCAAACTTCTTACGTGTGCCTTAGTATTAGCCTACTTTAGTCTTAGGTATTTGGCTTGTAACCATCTCGTGTCAATGTTACACCCTTTTTAGGCATGTCTTTAGTTTTATGAATGCACGCTAGTTTTAAGTGTTCGGTTCAGTTTAAGTATGTCTTTAGTCGTAGGTAAGGTTTTACCTGCCTACTGTAATGTTAGAAGTTTCTCTTGTATATTCTATGAATTTTCCACCGCTCTATGTAAGAAAAAATAGTGTTCTTGAAATTTATTAATTTCATGTGATAGAGATCAAGTTTGCATTAAACTTATTCTCTTCAAATCTTACTATTTAATAAGATTATTGTATATATTTATTTGTTTTTTTAAATTGTTTAATTGAAGTTTCAGCAAAGTTAGATCATAAGATTCTAAGTACCAAATGTTATTGTATAAATTTAGACATTCGTCTTGGAAGTTTTCATAAGCCGGTGTTTAACTTTTTCACAAGGTTAATTATTGATAAACATTTGTTCACAAGGTCACTGTTAGAAAATGCTAACCTAGAAAAGGTTAAATTGATAATTTTAATATTACACAACTATGTCTACGCTGATACTTTATTAACCCGTTATGCCGACACATTAATGTTTACATCGGAATTCTTTTTACTATATTTAAATACTTGTTAAAATTATATGCATTTCTTATTTTCTTATAATAATTCAATGCAAACTTGTATAAGCGTAATCAAATATTTTGACAAAATAAAATGTGATTATAATAGTAGTAACTACTGATAGTTAAAAGATGCAAACAAAATAATTTAAACGATGGTCACAACTTCTATCATATTTTTAGAGTAAATTGCACGAATAGTTCCTATGATACGTTTAAATTACAGTTTTGATACCCCGA
The DNA here is from genome assembly GCA_025506515.1 of Flaveria trinervia. NCBI lineage: Eukaryota > Viridiplantae > Streptophyta > Magnoliopsida > Asterales > Asteraceae > Flaveria > Flaveria trinervia. The sequence continues at coordinate 60,597,899 of CM046458.1, read as the reverse complement.
TTTGAAAAACTACAAGAAAGTATGCATAAACGCAAAATATTTGGTCCTTGATATGGATGGACGGTTATCTTTTTCCATTAAGGGGCTGTTTGGCAAATTCTGAATAATTAAGTGCTTAACCAATAAGAGGTTGAACCATTAAGAGCTAGTATATCGTTTAACTATTTAAATACAAGTGTCTAACCAATTCAGATAAGATGTCTTAACCATACAGCGTTAGACATCTTAACCATTCAGCAGTAGTACTTAACCATTTAGAGGCAAATATCCGAACCATTTAGAAATTTGTTCGCGAAACGAACCATCTGAATCATTAAGTGCTAGTTAAGAGGCTGCCAAACAGCCTTTAAGTTTTATGAAATGACTAAAATACACTTACTATAAAAACAAAAGTAAAATTACAAAAATACCCTCCTTCTATCCCCTCCCTCTCACTCTCTTTCTCTTGATCTCTTTGTCTCTCTCTTGCTCTTTCTCTCTCTATATATCTTTCTTCTCTTTCCACCATTCTCCCTCCCTACCTTTCTCTAAACTCTAGATATAGCCACCACCTCACCATTTTCAATCACTAGCAACAACCTCGCTTGAGCAGACCAGATTTTCCATCAACTACCATTGTAGCTTCCCAATGCCAAACAATCATATTCTCCAAACCCTAATCACACATGCCCCCTCTCACATACCATGCCATCCTCACACACCTAGTCGCCATTACCGCCTAAAGGCATCGTCACCGTTAGCCACCACTACCACTCATCCTCATCGTTTATTCATTGTAATCATACTTCGCACTCTATTCGACTAAGTTTTCTTGCGATCGGAGATAGCGATGCTGGTCGTCGGGGACATGGTGAGGGTAGCTTAGGATGTAAGTAATGATAGTGATGGTGGTCGTCCAGGAATAGATAGAACGCATACGATGGTAATAGTGTTTAGGAGATAAGATCGAGGAAGATGGATAAAGATAGAATGGAGATCCATATGTTATGGTGTTGGTGTGGTGGAGGTGGATCTAATTGATTGTGGTGATGATTGCGCGTTGAGAGGGATCGCCTGAGTGGTGGTCGCCAGTACGGTGGTTGTGGTGATGGTTTCGTGATGGGATTTGACTTTTGAGATCCAAAGGTGGGTTGAAATATGATGGGTCCATTAATTTATTTCATACATATTTAATATCATGCGTGCATCAATAAAGTTAAGTTTTTTATTTTTTAGGTTAGTGGAAACTTGTAAAAAAATAATAAAAGTGGTTATTGCTAAAATACTCATCTAATAAATTTTTTTCCTGCAATTTGATTATATTTATGATTGAGATTATTTTTTTAGTTTTAGTGGTATTTTTATTTGAACTTTTCCCTTTTACTATTAGTATAGACTTTTTGTAAAATTATATCATAAATTTATATATGCTTTATATTAATTTATGTTTGATGTTTCTATACTTTGTTCAAGAAAAATATTTTTAAGGTTGTGCTGCAAGTAATTTTTTGTGAACGACTAATTGGATCACTAATGGATTTGATAATTTTCATTACTCAAGTATGAAACATTGGACATTAGGCTGACACGTCTACGAAGGGAAGCTCGTACATCAGTTTGTATCAATTTGTTTCCAACATGAAACCACCCTCAAGAGAAAACCTAACTAAGATGAGCAAAACCTCTTCTCCAACCTAGATTCCTTTTTTTAATTACAAATGGGACTTGAAACTAAAATCTCCCTTATTTTAATGACTCCTTAAGGTATCTCATCTCAACTATTTAAGCTAAGAATTATTGGTTGTATTGTAAGTAAATAATGAGTGATTATACTTTTATGTTTGCGTGAATACAGGCATAGGTTGTGTGTTTAATTTTTATAGGTGTGCTTGATTATATACATAAGTTTGTGAAGATTTAAACTGTCTTGTAGAGTCATGACTAGAGGCTCAAGCCACACGGTGTAACACCCGGTTATTTTCCTTTAAAGCCAAAGAAAAAGAAAGAAAAGAAATAAAATCCAAGTTGAGGGACCAATCTTGCGAAAAAAGGGAAATGTTTTGAAGAGTGGGTAAAAGGGAATGGCAGCCCATTCCCCCTCTCCCATATTCAATCGGTTCTAAGGGTGGAGAAAAGGGAGAAAAGGCTGAACTTAGGGTTTTTGAAGAATCGAGGTGCAAAAGTCAAAGTCAAGCGGGTTGTGAGAAGCTATACCCGAAGAGACTGTCAACGTGAGTTCTAGGACTCCTCTTTTACATATTTTTGACTGATTTTGGGGCTGGAACACATCTGAAACCATTTTGGTTGTGTGGGGTGTTAAACCCGTAAGCATGTGTATGTGTGTGATTCGGGTGGGGTTTGATTTCGAGATTGGTTGTGCTTGAATGGTGTTGTGGTAGGTGTTTCTAAGGTTTAGGATGGTTGATTTGAGCTTAGAACAGGTTTGTGTGGGTTTGGAGGCTGAAAATCGTAGATTAGGTTCGGGGAGAGACTACACTTTGCATCAACTAGGGCTCATACGACTGGAGCCATGCGACTCGAGCCATGCGACTGGAGCCATGTGACTAGAGCCATACGACTGGAGCCATGCGACTGGAGCCATGCGACTGGAGCCATGCGACTGGAGCCATGCGACTGAAGCCATGCGACCGAATGGTATGTGACTGGAGGCCATACGGCCGAAAGATATGCAACCGAGGTCCATGCGCGTGGGTGCCATGCGACTGAGGTTCGTAAGCATGGAAGTCATGCGACTGGAGGCCATGCGCCTGGATGTTATACGACTGAGGTCCATGCACCTAGAGGCCATGCAACTGAGATTCATACGCATGAAAGTTATGCGATGAAGGCTATGCGACTAGAATGCTCATACGCCTTAGTGTTCATTCGCCTATAGGGTACATACGCCCAAATAGTGCTCATGCGCCCGAAGGAACATAGTTTACTTTCTACTGTTCGGGGGAACGTATAGATGTAGGCTTTGACTTGGGAGATTCCTAGGGGTTCATGTAAGTTCACTTTTGGGGCCATAGATGATGTGATGGGCATGAACGTTGATGTAGGATTGTTGCTTATGCATGTATGATGTATGTAATGTATGTATGATTGGTGCTCGGTGTGGTGATGTTGTATGTTCTTATCCATGTTCCTTGCTATGTATGATTGTCTTCCTGTGGCTTACTTGTATGTTAATGAATGAATTGAAAGTATTATGTAATGTAAACTGGAAGATAACGAAAAAAGGAACGAAATGAAAGAATGCATGCATTAATGAATGAATGAAAGTAAGAAAGGCTTGCAAGCAAATGTATGGAGGTTCACACACAATGAAGGGTGTTAGCTCAACCGTGTGCGCGTTAGCTACCCCAGAAGGATGCACACTGGGGCTTAGTTCGTGTGATTAAGCAAATGTATGGAGGTCCACACCCAATGAGGGGTGTCAGCTCAACTGTGTGCGGGTTAAATACTGCATGAGGATGCACACGGGGGTCAATCTTTGTGATTGACCATATGTATGGGGCCCTTGTCGCTTAACCCTAGATGAATTGCTTGGTGCTCTAAAGGGGGTTAAGCACATGACAGGACCTAGATGGAAACGAAAGATAATAAATGTACGAAATGAACAATGATGAAGATAACAACTATTACCTATGTGTACGTACGATGTGTGATCACGTTCTAAGCCTGGTATGATTTGAAAGAAAGGAAAGAACGGTTTTAAACGAAAGATAAAGTATGTGTTATTATAAAACTAGAACTCACTCAGCAACACTGACTTTTATGTGTTTCCAGTTGGCAAGTAATGTTGCTGAGGATGGCACGACGTGGCTACTCGGCTATTTTGGATGGTATTCTTTTGTTCAATGTTTTTGCATTATAATGCAAACAAACAATATTTTATAGTGAATGTTGTATTATTTTGCAAAAGCGTTCATTATAATGAAATGTTTGTTTTAAATGTTTCCGCTGCAACACTTTATTAAAGTCAATGTAATTATACGTTTTATGTGCGATGATTGACCAACTATAAGTGTCCCGGGAACGAGGCCTTACAAGTTGGTATGAGAGCCAAAGTTTAAGTGAAACAGGTAAATTTTCAAAACAAACCTTAACTTAAACTGACAATGGGAAGGAGAGGGAAAGGATGCCAGCCTAAGTAGCTGTGTGCCATCAGGTATTTTCGTAATGTTAACTGGTATTACGTGTTCATGTTATGTGGTTTATGTGTTGTTTGTAGATTTAGATACTGATGTAGTTAGGATAGGTAATGCATGGGGTATGAAGAGTAAAGTAAGTGGCTAATCACAACTAGCCACTATAATTAGGGACTTACTATACTTGACATAAACTAAGTTGTTCCCTTGAATGACCGTGTTGGTGTTTGAATCTTTCAGTGTGTGTTAGAGGATGGCCGGTGGTAGATCATCTAAAGCTTCGAGGGGTGGAGGTCGTGGTGTACGTGGTGCTGAACCGCGGCCCAAAAGAGAAATACCTAGAGTCGAAAAGGTGGTTCATGAAGAACCCGAGACCTCTCATCCGGAGGGTGGTGATGAGAGCGCCAATTTGAGAGCCTCAGTAAAAAGGCCGTTGTAGAAGAAGTTCATCAAGTCATGCAGACAATCTTATCGTCTGTGGTGACCAAAGTGATAAAGGTCGTAAGGGAAGGAGAAAGAAAGGAGAGAAACAGGTCCTCGGGAGCGACCGGAGCCTGAAATGGTTCTCTCCGATGATGAAAAGGAGGAAGAAGAAGAACTTGCGCCGCAGGTGGCACGAGGCTGTAACTACGGGGCATTTCAAAGGTGAAAGCCACCCTACTTTTAATGGCAATGGCACTATTGCTGCTGCTCACTGATGGGTGAGGGAAATGGAAGCTACTCTGAATATCAGCGAGTGCCGAGAAGACCAGAAGGTGAAGTTTGCTACCCACTCGTTTGTGGACTCGGCTCTGTGTTGATGGGACAATATTGTCCAAGCCGAGGGTAGTCAGGCAATTGGGAGAATGAGGTGGTCTGAGTTGAAGAAGCTGGTAATTAAGGAGTTCTGTCCTCACCGGGAGATGGATAAGGTGGAAAGGGAATTCCTACAGGTGGAGGCGAGAACAATGACCTATCAACAATACACCACCAAATTCAATGAGATGGCACGGCTAGTGCCAGATCAAGTGACACCTCTATCACAAAAGATCAAGAGGTATACTCGGGGCTTGCTGGTGGATATCCATAGGCACATGATTGCTGCTCGACCGAGCACGTTCCGGTCGACGGTTGATTTGGCAGGAAGATTATATGATGAGTGAGAGGTGGTTGTGATTGGAGTTGGAATGGGAAAAGATTTGGTCAGGGTGGTGCCCTGACGAGTAACAAAAGTGCACGGGTGGATGACTGTCGGGTGGTCACATCCAGTGCGGGATCAAAGAGTGTGGAAAGTGTGGGAAGGAGCACACGGTGAATGTAGGTTTGGATTTAACATGTTCTTCAAGTGTAGGAAGCCTAGTCATATGGCAAGGGAATACAAAACAGGGAGATGTTTCAACTGTGGCGTGGAGGGCCACATAAGTAGGGATTGCAAGAAGCCGAGGGCTGAAGGTTCAAGGGTGAAGAAGGCTGGGGGAGAAGGATAGAGGGCAAGCACCAGAGTGTTTATGATGACGCAGGAGGAGGCTAGGATGGACCTTGATGTTGTGTCAAGTACATTTCTAGTAAACCAAACTTTAGCCTCTATGTTATTGGATTCTGGTGCTAATAAAAGTTTTATTTTTGCTGCTTTCTGAGCTAAACTGTCTGTTAGTAGTAGGAGTGTTGATGCGCCCTTTGATGTAGAAGCTGCCATAGGAGAGTCTACCAGGATTTCTAAGATGATAGAGGTTGTGACGTGAAACTAGAAGGTCATAAGTTTCCTGTTAGACCATTCATGATGACCTTAGGTGGTTTCGATGTAGTTCTTGGGATGGATTGGTTAGCGGACTATGAGGGAAACATTGTGTGTCGCAAGAAGATGATTCGGTTAACAGCGCCTGACGGAATATGGTGACGGTTTATGGTGATCGAGTCATGACGATCCCGAAAGTGATCTCAATGGCGGTGGCGGGAAAGTGCATAAGGCGTGGATGTAGCACCTACTTGGCATATGTGAAGGATGTGGATACACCAACACCATAAATGTCTGATGTACCGGTTGTGTGTGACTTTCCAGACGTGTTCCCAGAAGACTTACCAGGAGTGCCACCTGACCGAGAGATCAAGTTTCAGATTGATTTGATACAAGGTGCCCAACCTGTTGCCAAGGCACTATATCATTTGGCTCCGACTAAGATGAAAGAGTTGATGGAGCAATTGCAAGAGCTGCTTGATAAGGGGTTTATTAGACTAAGTATCTCTTCTTTGGGTGCTTCGGTCTTATTCGTAAAGAAGAAAGATGGTAGCATGAGGATGTGTATCGACTATCGTCAGCTGAATAAGTTGACGGTAAAGAATCGGTACCCGTTACCGAGGATTGATGATTTTTTTGATCAACATCAAGGTGCCAGTTGGTTTTCAAGGATAGATCTTCGATCTGGCTACCATCAGCTACAGGTGAAAGAGCAGGATATTCCTACAATAGCTTTTCACACACGTTATGGTCAATACGAGTTCCTCGTTATGTCATTTGGGTTGACCAATGCGCCAGCTACTTTTATGGACTTGATGAATCTAGTATGTCGGCCGATCCTGGATAAATTAGTGATTATGTTCATTGATGATATTTTGATTTATTCAAAGAACGAGAATGAGCATGTCGGTCACATTCGAGAGGTGTTGGAGACGTTAAGAAGGGAGAAGTTGTACGCTAAATTATCCAAGTGCGCATTCTAACTATGTGAGGTTCAATTCTTGGGGCATGTGGTGAACCCCGACGGGATTATTGTGGATCCAAAAAAGGTGGAGGCAGTGATGCAATGGAAGTCTCCAAAGACGCCATCCGAGATTCGTAGTTTCTTGGGTTTAGCAGGCTATTACCGAAGGTTTGTTCAAAACTTCTCTAAGGTCGCTTCTCCACTAACCAAGTTGACCCGGAAGGATGTAAAGTTGTTATGGGGTCAAGCTCAAGAGAAGGCGTTCGAGGAGTTAAAGGCAAGGTTGACTCAAGCTCTTGTTCTGTCGTTACCCGATGGAAGTGAAGATCTAGTGGTTTATTCTGGTGCTTCCTACTCGGGGTTAGGGTGTGTGTTAATACAGAGGGGAAAAGTTATAGCTTATGCATCCTGACAGTTAAAGGTTCATGAGGTTAACTATCCTACTCAGGACTTGGAACTAGCAGATGTGGTCTTCGAGTTGAAGATTGGAGGTGCTACCTGTGCGGGACGAAGTGCACGATATTCACTGGTCACAAAAGCGTTTATTATAATGACATGTTTGTTTTAAATGTTTCCGCTGCAACACTTTATTGAAGTCAATGTAATTATACGTTTTATGTGCGAAGATTGACCAGCTGTAAGTGTCCCGGGAACGAGGCTTTACTCATGGCTTTGCCACCTAGTTGGGCACATCATAACATGCAGGTGCGACCTCGGGCTCTATTAATTTAAAAAGTACTTTAAAAAAATTCATTTCACCCTATAGATACTAACCCACTCTTTATAAGAAATCATCACGTTACTATTTATTTTCTCTTCTTTCTTTTTTGATGTTTTTAAAACTATTTTCACTAGAAAATGTTGTGTCATTAGGATGATTCATTCGACCAAAGTTTACATCTCATGGACAATGAGGCCTTTTAGAAAATTGTGTTTAGTCAAATTGGTTATCCCAACGAAGTCATTCCGAAGACACAACCGACTCAAAGCGAACTGCGTACTAATGATCTTCATAATGTTCAAGTAAAAAGACGCTCTCATCACAAGACTATGAGAGGAGCGAGAGGTTCAAATCAACCGTAAGAGTTAGAGCCTTGTAAACAAAATATACTCCTTGGTCAAAAAAAGAAGAAAATTGCTTGGTGTCGTACTTAGAGTTAAGAACCCGAAGAACGCAAAGCCGGCATTTTATTAATTTTTTCTTTACAAAAAATTTAGTTAAATTTATTTATTTTTAACATTTTGTTTAATACTTTTTGTAGCTGACTATCAGAAATCGAAGGTGTTGTGGGTGAAAATTAAGAAGTCTTTCTAGGAGAAAGTTGGTAGTAGGGAACGCACTACCTATATGATTTCAGGTTGTTATATGTTGCATTATTTACGAATTTACATAATCAAAATAGTCGTCAAAGTGGTTGTGATAACCAACAAGTTTACAAATTCACACATGAAGAGTGGAAACAAGAGTTTTTAGAAATTATGGCGTGAATAAAGTTTTTGTCGAAGATTATTAGTGTAAAATACTTAAGGGGTGCTCAAAATTGCTCAAACTAGTCGTGCTAGATGCAGAGGAAGCGCAACCACGAATGAATACTAGTTCGTCCACCGCGTACAGGAATTCAACTGGTTCGAATGGTCGTATTAGCATCGACCTAAACTAAGTCCATTCAGGCGCTCCAACACAAGGACCAAGTCGCCAATTGGAAGGGATCGGGGAAAAAATCTGACGCAAAGTGTCGATTCAGAATTTCCCTTAAACATCAACAAAATAACAATAGGTATCGAGATGGTGGCAAAGATGAAAGCGATCTAAAGCTAGGTTGAAGAAATTGACTTTTCTTACCCCAGACTTCAGTTCTTTCATGGCATCGAACAAAGCTTTGATGGAAAAAGAAAAGAATTGTATTCATAAGGAATTGAAAAAGAAAGATTAGTTAGATTAGTTTTTTATTTATTATGTTTTTTAATGTGTTTTTATTTATTATGTTTTTTAATGATATTTATTTAGAGTATAATGTTTAACTTTATATATAATTGTTTTACATTTTAAAAAGATTAAATAAACTAAATAGTTCGTTAGATCCCCTAGTCATATGAACCACAACAGTGCAGACTACTTGATCAGATGGTCTATCTAGTGTCTAATCAGCATCCGGTTAACGTCACATAAAATAATATTATAGGATAACATGAGAAGTAGCTTTATCTCACAACCCATAGTCTTATCACCACACCTAGACTTAACCCGAAAACATTTCCGAAAAATATTTCAATTATTATCATATATCATTAACCGAACTTATAGCAATGACTATACCTAAAAAAACTTATCTTATTTCTCTCATCCTAATTTCCTAATAAAAATTTTAACTTTTCTAAATCAATATAATCTTCATAAATACAACCAAGTTTACAGCTTGTAAAATACATTTTAATTCAATCCTAAGGTATGTTTGTATACAGTAATTATAGGCGGAATAAGATGAACCATTGTGAGAAAATATAAAAGAGGTGTTTTGTTCGATAATGAGATGGAATTACCTATTACGCGAGGAATCTCATTTCTCTAAACACCTCAATATCATTTATTTGCTCCATCTTATTATTATTTATTTTAGAGTAAATTACAAATTTTATTCTTTAAGTATACTTAAAATTATAAATCTTGTCCTTAAACTTTCATAATTACACTGAGCGTCCTTTATTTAAAAATTTATCACGTTTTATGTCCTTTCTACTAACTGAAGTTAACTTTTTCAGTTAGTTTTTTGTAAAAGACCATTTTACTCTTACCCTTTAAAGAATGAAATCTTTAATTTTTACTAATCTTTTATTTTTTTCCTTTTTATTTTATTTTATTTACTTTATTTCTCTCTAAAAAAATTTCTCTTTTCTAACCATTTTTATTTTAATAAACTTATTTTCTTAATGATCATTTTACCCTTAACCCTTAAAATGATAAAATATATTATTATTATTTATTTTATTTTATTTACTTTTATTTATTTTTAGACCCTTTTGTTTAAAGAAATAATCATAAATATTCGTAATAATTTAGTTTTCTTTTTTATAAAATGTAATTTTAATTATAGATTTTTATTTTCTTATAATTTTTTATTTGTTCAATTTGTTCATTACCATTGTAATAAAACTAATAAAAATTAGACAACTAAATTTTTAACTTTTGGTACAAGATTTTAAATAGTTTGACTTACTGTTTATATGAATTTTTAATTTTTTGTATTCAATCAAATGGTTTGTTTTTAAATATAAATTTAGTTTATGGTTTGTTTTTAAAATAAAATATACTAAAAGGTTACTAAAGAACTACTCTGAATTTTTAAATAACCAATCATTCAATTTTTTTATTAAACGTACTTTTATTTATGGTTTTATTTAAACTGTTAATAATAATTTTTTTATCAACGGAAATCAAAACCAAACCACTTAAAATTAAAACGAACCCAAACCAAACAATTACTAAGGGTTTGTTTTGGTTTGGTTTTATGATTAAGTTTATAACCAAGTAAAATATAAAAAATCATATACTAAAATCGTACGATCTCTAATATGTTTCTAATATAAACAGTAAGTCAAACTATTTAAAATAGTTGAAAATTCTTATACCAAAAAGGTAATAGAAAAACAATTTAAGTAATCATAATACAGAAAGGTAGATAACTAATTTTTAAAAACAAAAAAAATATAATAAATTAAAAAACCTATAGATAAAATTATATTTTATAAAAAAATATTTAAGTAATCATAATGTAGATAAGTTTATAATATAAATTTGATTAAAAAAGATAAAGTAAATAAAATAAAAACAAAATGAAAATAGTAAAAGATTAAGAAAAATTACAGATTTCATCTTTTAAGAGATAATGGCAAAACGGTACATTTACACAAAACTAACTGAAAAAGTTAACTTCAGTTAGTAAATAGGACATAAAACGTGATAATTTTTTAAATAAAGGACGCTCGGTGTAATTATCAAAGTTTAAAAACAAGATTCATAATTTTAAACATACTTAAAGGATAAAATTTGTAATTTACTCTTTATTTTATTATATTTTCTCTTTCATATCATTCATACCGATTTGATACGAGTACCAATACGATATAAATACCGATACCAGTAATCGATACCAAAGACTCATCCTAAATTGAAACCGTTATATCTACTCTCAAGTAACTTTATGTAGTTACCTCCCATAGTGAGTATATTACCATTATTCCTTTTTGACTAAGTGTGCCATGGAACCTTCGTTATCTAGAAGCAATTAAGATTATAAAATTATATCTTTTGTCTTTATAACGATCCACAAAGATTCTACGCCCACATTCTATATTGATTTTGACAATTAATTTATATTAAAAAATTGTACGTATCGTGAAAGTTTACAATTCAAAAACCAACCATAAGTTTGAATATATGATGACAATGAGATCCGATTTTTGTTTCATGATAAAAGTTACTCTCAACCCCACAATAACTGGTCATGTTACAAGTGGTCACACAACCAACCAATTATTGCAAAATAAACACAAGTTTTATCATGTCACAAAGTGTAATATTTGATTAATAGTTGAAAAACATTAAGGTGTTATCTAAAAAGGATTCTAGAAGGAGGGACCATGCTTTATGTCATTGACATTAAAAGTTTAATAATAGTTTATTTTTTAATAACCAATGAGGTCGTTGGATTTGGTTTCTAGAAAAAATTAAGTACTTCAAGGCAAAATAGTATTGAATTGTGTTTATAATCAAAAATGTTTTTGAATTCCTTTTTTGACTTTTTTAAATTGATTGTATAATCAAGTTAGTTGGTATCAATATGGGCTTTTGATTATGATCTATCTGGACTTTAATAAAATAAACCTTCAAAAGCAAGTTCCTCTTTAGTCTTATAATAAGCACCAAAAAAATTAAATTTTGTCCCCAACCAATGTGATTAGTTTTTTGTAACAGACAATTATATTCCCTAAAAACTAATCATTAAATCTATACATGACAATGATTTAAAACTATAACCACTAAACTAAAGAGTATATTTTTTACCATCAAGTTATCTCCTCAAGGAAACCAACATAACCAGTTGGCAAACTTTTAAGTGACACAATTTTATTATTAAAACGGGTCGAATAAAAACTATTAACACCCGCAATGAACTATTCACACGAATATTGCCTTCACATAGATTGCAATCGCCCACCACGCTGGTCACATTGTGAATGCTCTTGTAGTCTTGGTGATCAAAGAAAGAGCAAAAAGGGTTTGCAGTAGTGAACATAAGTTGATAATGAAGCTAAAAAATAATTACCAAAAGAAGTAAAGTAAGTTGTAGAATCTGCATACTAAAAGCTAAAGGGAAAAGTCATATCTCTCAATAGATATGACTGTAGACAACTTAGGGAAAGATTATATAGGAATTTATCCCAAGAGATCCTTTTATACAATTTATCCCAGGTCAAGAGATATACTGTTTCAACAAACGATCTTCAGGTTTCTGAACCTCTTGAGTCCAGATTTTAACTGTTCTATCATTTTGAAGGGCGCCGAAGCGATCATATTCTCAGTTGGATGGCACGCAACAGCTATAACAGTATCAGTGTGACCTTCAAGTTTCTGCATTATTATTTGTGTTTGGAGTTCCCACAAATGACAAATGTGTTATACACATTTGTCCTCTGACCCGCTCACAATGTATTTGCCATTGGTGATGGAAAATGCTGATGAAATTCAGTATTTTGTGTTGGTGTGACTGATGTGTGTCTTCGAGAACTTGCCAGTTGAGAAGTTCCATAACCTCTGAATCAAGAATAAACGGATACAAGAACATTAGTTTCATAACAAATTGAATTAGTGAAAATCGATTCATTGTTTCTTTAAACATTTGAAAAGGCCTCTTTAATTCCTGATTGTGAAAAACTTATGCGACTCCAAATACAATGATTGGTTATAATGTGAACGTTTCAACGATAAATGGGAGGCAAATATATTTTCAACTGTTTCCTCAACCATAGTTCCATATCGCCATATCTTAATCAAAATAGATCATGATATAAGTATGTACGTGTGTATCAAGGGATTGTCTACCAACGTCTAGGGAAAATGGAACTATGAAAGTGTTTAAAAACACACTGGCAGTTGCATTTAGTTCTCCGTATCAAGCGATCATTAACTACCCTCCTTAAAAAGGAACTTCGACAATATCAAGAAAACCTTTCTCCTACTTAACGAACTCAAACAACTCAAGAAACATCACCTCAACGGCCACCTATCCTTCTATACACGTGCGTCCTCCTTAAATTCATCATAGCATCCACATGTCTACTTTCAAGGAGGTTGCACAGCGTTAAGATCCTGATTCTTCTAGCTATGTTTTATGAATATACGATCCCTAGAGCTGAGTAGTTGTTTTGCAAAATCACTTCTAAATTGTTTAAAACCATATTGTATACACAAAACTCATTTATATACGACACATATACCATGACTTCCCAAAAGTAGTACTAAACAAACAATGCAAGTCTATGTGACCTGGGTAATAATAAAAAGTAGACAGAAATCAAAAACGAAAAGACCTTACTAAAAAAGTAAAATTGCCAATAGCAGTTTTTGACCGTAGAAGAGACCAGTAACAAACTTAAACTAAGAGGCCAAGAGCAATAAAAATTACCAACAGCAGTTTTAACCTTACCAAAAAGTAAAAGTTACCAGCAGCAGTTTTAACCTTACTAATATATAAAAAGTGCCAGCAGCAGTTTTAACCTTACTAATATATAAAAAGTGCCAGCAGCAGTTTTAACCTTTCTACAGAATAAAATTTACCTTCATGGAAGCTGTGAAGCATAACACCAAGTAGAAATGAGAAAAAGAAGGAATGCGGAAGAAAAGAACAGTAACTCAACGAACATGGAGTCGTTGAGCCAAGCTGAGAAGTGCAACAGAACAGCAGCCACTAACGAAAAAGGCAGACCTTTGTGACCTGATTTCTGTCACTTGTATAGTTATCAAAAACATGGCTTTTAGTAACTAAAAAACGGACTATTTGAACAATATGAATTATAAATAACAGACCCACAAGATGAAACATTGCAGCAACACTGATGCTCCAGATGTGCGCAGATGCACCTCCGCAGAAGCCGCCCTACTGTGCATGCCTCGTCATAAGCACTTAGCCCCTTGCTTGGGGTTGCCTCAAGCTTAGGTGTGTCTCAGGTGTGTTTTGTACTACATAGCCTTAAAAATAAGGTCTAAGGTTCGAATCTAGCTTCAAGCGATTACTGCCTTTTAACAAAGGAAGACTTAACATACGAGGAGTCGCTAGCCAGGCAAAGAAGTGCAACAAAGCAGGAGCCACTAATGAAAATTGAAGACAATTGTGGCCTGCATTTTGAAGCGTAGGTAAACAAGCGTGTGTGCTTAGTTAACGCTCTCTGAAGCTTAAGTGTTTACCAAAATCATGGGCATTTAGTAACATTAAAATCTGAGCTTAAATCAATTAATTTAGGAGCATAAATGTACTATAAAGAATATACAAGTAATGGACACATAAAATAAAAGAAAAGTTGCAACGACACTAGGCTCCTGATGTGCACAAGCGCGCCTCGCCTGAAACAGCCCTACTGCACATGCCTCTTATGTGTTCATTGCATGCCTTCATCAAAGCAGTTAGCCCCTCACCTAGGGTCACCTTAAGTTAGGCGCGTCACAGCCCACTGCACACTTTGTACGACGAAACACCCTTCTACCAAAAGGTCTCAGTTTCAGCACAAAGTAAGTTTTACCATCTCCCATTTGTTGACAACAGGGCAAACCTAAAACTAAACCAATGAGAGACTATTTCAGGGCTTACATTAGATACATATGATGAAAAAACACTAAAAGATTATCTTTTTTACAAGCCTTGGTAATCACCAAGAAAGTTACTTAATGGGCAATCAAGTTGAATCTATATGCTGTTATTTGCATGTTTTTATCATATTCTTGAAATTAGAGAGACTCTTGAGACAAAAAAGTAGGTGAGGCTATTCAAAATTAGATAGCTTCTTGGGACACATGGTAGTCAATAATATCCCAATTGATGTATGCATGTTAATTCATGGCCTCTGGGGATAATATCATAATATCAATCACCACAGCCAAAAGAACAAGTGGCACATACAATCACTTGAACAAATTTCACATAGGAATGCAGATAACGAGGTTCAAAAACACAATGTATAATGGGTAAGATTGTAAGAAGTCACTCACCAGTGTGCTATCCATTGAGGGTGTGTTGGAGCTCATCACGCCATTGTTAGACTCAAGAGAAACAGAGGGAGTGTGAAAGGGACGAAGGTGATTCAAGTGTCTACTGGTGTGAGTTTAACTGTTTAAGGGTCAAGTGTAAGTTAGTTTAATAGTGATTAGTTATGACAAAATTAAGTAATAACTAATAAGTCTACCTATAGTTATATGAGTGCTTGAAAAAAGATTACGTGCAAGTAGACATATATAGAGATATTTATATAGTTAATTTTTGATTGTTTAATATTATATGATTATTATTATTTAAATGCAATGCAAAACACTTTTTGAAGTCATCTTGATGTTCTTAAATATATATATTAGAGTTAAAATAGTCTTCATGTAATGTTCATATGCGATCGTATCTATGGTTATGAAAATTTAAAGATTAAGGGGGCGTTTGGTTGAAAGAATGAATGGAATGGAATAGAATTTGAGAAACTAGTATAATTTTCAAATAAAATTATGTTTAAGTAGGTAATAAAATGTAAACCAAGTGAATGTTTCACCTCAATTCATTTGGTTGTGGGATTTCAAATTTCCTCTCTAGGTGGAAGGATTTTGAAATCCCACAACCAAGGGAATTGATGTGAAACATTCCCTTGGTTTTACATTTCATTACCCACTCAAACATAATTTACTTGAAAACTATACTAGTTGCTCAATTCCATTCTTCCAATCAAACGCTCCCTAAAGTCATTATCTCAATTGTTAAAACATAATGAATAGACATTAGGTTTTTCAAATAATTTTTTTAAATGACCATTATACATGTGTTAATATTAATTGTTGTTGTTGTTGTTGCTGCTGCTATTGTTATACTTGTTGTTGTTGTTGTAAGAGTGGGACACACCATCTTCACCTCACCTCTTTTCATCTTGACACACCACCCTCCTCCCCACCACCTACATCACCACAAACCTAAATCAAGCTCATGTCGAAGCTAGAACATCAAACCGAACACCCAAATCGAGAGCACCCTAATAGAACAACAAGTCGAGTAAACCACCTATACTATTGATCGAACCATCACACTTCTACAACTAAAATCTGCCTTCTCTCCATTTCATCAACGAAAACAAGATACAAACCATATGTACTATTAGAAACACCCAAATCGATCCTCTACCTGATATTCGGGTGTTTAAATGGGTTTTTAACCGTGTTAATTATAAGGTTTTAATGAGTTTACTTGTTCGAATGAGGTTATTGTGGGTGTGTTTATGATTTGCGAGTGCTAGGAGCCAAAATATGTAAATAAAGCTAATTAAGAAGTCCTGTGATGAAGTTGGGCAAGCCCGAGTAAAAGACAAGAAACAAGACAAAAGATAAGAGGAAAAAAAGGAGTTGGCCACCGTAGGTCTCCTGGCCACCGTAACTTACGGTGGCCCTGGTGAAAAAAAAAATCAGAAAGGCCCTAACGTAACCTACGGTGATCACATGACGTACAATGCAAGGCACGCTGAAATTTTATATAAAGACGGGAAATTTAGGTTTTGAGGAACCAATCGATTTCCAATCGTCTCCAAGTCCCAAGAATGATCGATTTTAAGGCTCAAGATCTTATTTTTATCATTTGGTTTGATTCTTTAATGTTTAGAACAATGTTTTCATTCGTTTTTGTGTTAATTTTCATTGCCATGTCCGGCTAAACCATCCGTGATCTTCTCCGGTGGTAGGGTTGTTTAAGTTTGACTTGTTCTTGTGTTTTCAATTGGGTTATTGTTGAACTAGGCATCTTAAGTCAAATAACTTTATTTGTTAATTAGAACTTCTAAATTTTGTGTTGATTGACACCTGCATTCCGGTTTTTGTGATTGTTTGAGATTCCTTGACATCGAGAAACTTCACAAAGATTAGGATTGAGTTGGTTAACATAAGTTAGGTATGATCCGAGTAGTTCCTTTACAAGCGTCTCGTTCAATCCCATTAGATCTAGTTAAACCAATAATGGTTATGTCTATGTGACTATTCGCAAACATCTAGAACAAGTCATTATTTGCAAACCTGAACCAGAGAAAATTACCTTTCCAATTATTGTTTTATAATCAATCCAATTTCAAATACATTTCTTTTAAATTAATTTTCTTTTTAAGTCATTCTTAATTAGTTTCCAAACCGTAAATCAAACTTTTCACTTTACACATATTTCTTGTGGAGATAACCTTACTTCACTATCTACTTAGGTGAGCTAAAATCACATAATTATATTAATTTTATTAGGTCTGACAAATCACATCATTACCCCATACCATTTTTGCCATAGCCAAATCTATAGCCATCGCCATTGCCACAAGATGACGCAACAAGATCTAGGTTCATAACTGCAAGACCGTTGAAGGGTAGTCAAATACAACACAACAACACAAAGAGCAGAGTAACTAAACTTAATCAAACAGTAAACTGGATTAACCACAAGTAAAGATACTAAGAACACAAGTAATTAAGAGATGGAACACAAGAACAAGATACACAAGGAGATGGTTTTTAAGATTGCAGTATATTGCTTTCTCAATGTTCTATTACAAGTGTTACAAAGTATATGAATAAAGTTACAAGAACATGAGATACTTATACTACATCCTACAGCCGGCCATACTATGAAAGCCAGCTGGATACAATTGACTAGACACAAAACAAAATCAATTGTAGAGTCAAAAAGGCAGATTGCCTTTTTGACTTTGTGACTATGGCATGCCATAGCTCACATCCTTATCTATTACAAGCATGGTCCTGTTCACGGCAGAAATGGGTCTAGCTTTATGGAAAAGTACATCAGATAAACCATGTTGTTATAAGGCTTCGAAAGAAATCTGTCTTCAAGAGTTGAGTTTTGGAAGACATTGTCTCTGAAGCTCCAGAAGACTTCATCTTTGGCTTCGGAAGATATTGGTCTTGGCTTCGAAAGATATTGGTCTTGGCTTCGAAAGATTTCACACTTAGAGTATTTATGTTGCTTGTGTGAAACTTCCAAAGCATTCTTCTTCGATACTTGTGCAGCATGCATGCAGAAAGACTTTGGTTGCTTCAGCCTCTTCAAATATTCTCTACAACAACTACTCGAAAAATATTAGAACCAACACCACACCCATCAACGATTCAATTTCCTTAATTTGAGACTTGATGGGGGCCTGGTGGCAAGCTTGTTCATTATCCGAATTGGACTCAAAAAATCCAACTAAACCATTTCTAATAACCAAATTAAAATAACATATATACTTTTTTTAGTTTTTCCATACGCAACTCATTTTCATATATATGATAGTATTTTTCTATATTTTATACTAGTTTAGAAACTCATGTTTTACACGCGTTGAATTAAAGTATTAAATTAATAGTTAGTAATAATATTAAGAATTTTTAAAATAACTTTTAATTGGATGTTATTTGAATTACTTATAATCACTAGCTTAAGTAATAAAGTAATAACAGTATTTTTCAAACTTTTGTCTTTAAACAAATTTTGTTTAAAAAATGCTTATTAAACATTCCATTTTTTAATATTTATTGTTTAAATGTCATTTTTTAAAGTTCTCTGTACTAAAAAAATTCCTATTTTTTAATTACATTTTGTTAAAAAATTTGTTTTATAAGTGTGAAATAATATCTTTAGCATTTGTTATAATATTTAGCATTTATTATGATCATTAAATAATTATTTTTTATGCTAATGAAATGTGATAATGAGTGTTTAAAAAAAATGACATGTG
Source organism: Flaveria trinervia (assembly GCA_025506515.1). Classification (NCBI taxonomy): domain Eukaryota; kingdom Viridiplantae; phylum Streptophyta; class Magnoliopsida; order Asterales; family Asteraceae; genus Flaveria; species Flaveria trinervia. The sequence goes on along the minus strand of CM046458.1, from coordinate 60,579,082 downwards.
ACAAGTAGAGTATGAAAAGATGAGAAGTGGTAAAATTTTATTTTGTTTTATTAGTATAAATAATTTATGTCATTATATATAACTTATTCAAATCTGACTATCCAACCTATTCGAATAAATCAAGCTAACATAATATGTATATATTTTTAATTTCAATTTGAATGAATTACTTTCTATATTAAAGCAGATGGGAATGAATATGTGACGACCCTAAAAATAAGGTTAGGAAAAATTAATCTACGAATAAATTCTTTTATATGTTATTCATTATTTAGCTAACCCTACATATATATTATAGATGTTTATGTGTATATATATATGTTATACGTATGCATGTGCCCGAATACATAATCTTTTGATAGAGAGATACATACATATATATTATATATATATATATATATATATATATATATATATATATATGTAGTACGTATACATGCTTGCATGCATAATATTCACGTGTGCATGTATGTATAACTTTGTGACATTACACATTTAGGTAATCAAAACACATCTACATATTGATAATAAATCATACACCAAACTAACCAAAAATACAACCCAATCAAACACCACAATACAAGTTAATATCAAAGAACTTGACATCAAAACAAAACTAAGCAAATCTTATACATTTATACCTCAAACCTAAGATTAAGACTCGTTCATTAGAGTCTTTAGACACTCGTTAAGTTGGTGACATTACAGAGTTACAGCAGAAATGGGTCTAGCTTTATGGAAAAGTACATCAGATAAACCATGTTGTTATAAGGCTTCGAAAGAAATCTGTCTTCAAGAGTTGAGTTTTGGAAGACTTTGTCTCTGAAGCTCCAGAAGACTTCATCTTTGGCTTCGGAGATATTGGTCTTGGCTTCGAAAGATATTGGTCTTGGCTTCGAAGATTTCACACTTAGAGTATTTATGTTGCTTGTGTGAAACTTCAAAGCATTCTTCTTCGATACTTGTGCAGCATGTATGCAGAAAGACTTGGTTGCTTCAGCCTCTTCAAATATTCTCTACAACAACTACTCGAAAAATATTAGAACCAACACCACACCCATCGACGATTCAATTTCCTTAATTTGAGACTTGATGGGGGCCTGGTGGCAAGCTTGTTCATTATCCGAATTGGACTCAAAAAATCCAACTAAACCATTTCTAATAAACCAAATTAAAATAACATATATACTTTTTTTAGTTTTTCCATACGCAACTCATTTTCATATATATGATAGTATTTTTCTATATTTTATACTAGTTTAGAAACTCATGTTTTACACGCGTTGAATTAAAGTATTAAATTAATAGTTAGTAATAAATATTAAGAATTTTTAAAATAAACTTTTAATTGGATGTTATTTGAATTACTTATAATCAACTAGCTTAAGTAATAAAGTAATAACAGTATTTTTCAAACTTTTGTCTTTAAACAAATTTTGTTTAAAAAATGCTTATTAAACATTCCATTTTTTAATATTTATTGTTTAAATGTCATTTTTTTAAAGTTCTCTGTACTAAAAAAATTCCTATTTTTTAAATTACATTTTGTTAAAAAATTTGTTTTATAAGTGTGAAATAATATCTTTAGCATTTGTTATAATATTTAGCATTTATTATGATCATTAAATAATTATTTTTTATGCTAATGAAATGTGATAATGAGTGTTTAAAAAAAATGACATGTGACAAGTAGAGTATGAAAAGATGAGAAGTGGTAAAATTTTATTTTGTTTTATTAGTATAAATAAATTTATGTCATTATATATATAACTTATTCAAATCTGACTAATCCAACCTATTCGAATAAATCAAGCTAACATAATATGTATATATTTTTAATTTCATTTGAATGAATTACTTTCTATATTAAGCAGATGGGAATGAATATGTGATGACCCTAAAAATAAGGTTAGGAAAAATTAATCTACGAATAAATTCTTTTATATGTTATTCATTATTTAGCTAACCCTACATATATATTATAGATGTTTATGTGTATATATATATGTTATACGTATGCATGTGCCCGAATACATAATCTTTTGATAGATAGATACATACATATATATATATATATAGATATATATATATATAATATATATATATATATATATATATATATATATATGTAGTACGTATACATGCTTGCATGCATAATATTCACGTGTGCATGTATGTATAACTTTGTGACATTACACATTTAGGTAATCAAAACACATCTACATATTGATAATAAATCATACACCAAACTAACCAAAAATACAACCCAATCAAACACCACAATACAAGTTAACATCAAAGAAACTTGACATCAAAACAAAACTAAGCAATCTTATACATTTATACCTCAAACCTAAGATTAAGACTCGGTTCATTAGAGTCTTTAGCCACTCGATTTACACCCTAAGTATTGATTAAACTTGTAATGATAACATGATGACTCGCTTATCCCTTTGATTGCCACCTAGCTTCACCATGACACCAAGGGTGTCTACAAATCCGCCACCTCTCATCCTTAGAAACAACTAAGCACACCTAAATTGTTCACACCACATTACTCTAAGTATAGGTCTAATCATGACCACTATATGGTAGTCGGCCGAGAACCCTACATAGACCACCATCGGCCTCTCAAATAAACCACACACCACCATCAACTCAACTCTCTCGGTCACCACCTCCTCAACCGAATACCATTATCATCTACACCCCCGATTACCTCCACTCTTTCTCTCTATAACTCTCGGTTACCACTTTAGTTTCACCACAACCAAATGTCATTATCTTCCAACCGATTGTTACAAGAAGAACAAGGCTTGGAGACTTGAAGACCTTCGCTTAATTCGGTTCGACAAAGAAGAAGCTGCCATAAGTTATCACTACCCTCTTTCTTTATCAAAATCAAGGTTTTAATCTCTAAACCATAACTAGTCAAGTTTAGCAAAGTGTATATATATGTGTGTCTAAACAACACATATAAACAAACCTTATGGTTAAACCCACAAATTCTTCACATAATCATACAAATATGTTAAAGTTATTGAAAGAATATTAAGAAGGTTTTATAACCAGAAGAAAATAGATGGTTGTTGACAATCCAAAGTTATATAAAAGAAATTATCAATAAAAGATGTATCAACTTACAAAAATTGGTTTAATATATATTTAACTGTGATTGTGGGAACAAATGTTATAGATATGGACATTAAGAAGTAATATTCTGCAAAGTTTGATGATATTACTACAAGTAAAATAATTTATACAAATTATCTAAGTATTTGGAAGAAAATTTTATGTCGGAAGAACTGAACCTGGAAAGTAGTTGAAAGAATTATATGTTGACTCTTATGATTTATAAGATTTACAGAAAAAAATTCATGATATATGTTTGAGGTACTGAAAATTTTGAAGAAAATATATATTTTCTAAACTATACATATTTTGTTTATAGGTTTCTCTTGGAGTAAAGATGAGACTCATAGCCCCATTTTTATTTTTATAAACTTTTGGGGGAAAAGCATACTGTTTTGTATTTGATGCAATTTTATGAGATAACTGTCATTTATGTTACAACCATTAATTCGGATGTGGAACCATTGGATAATATAGGTAGCGCTACTTAGGAAAATATTTCTCTGCACCAACAAGATGAGTGTTATGATGCTATATTATCTGATTTTATGAATTATGATATGACAGTTACAATCATATGAGTATTATGTAAGGTTTGGTTGTATATGATGCATCAAAATATTTTGTATAAAGTTTAAACCTATGATCTCACCACATTATGTTGACAATTTTGAGTATGCGTTTTCAGGAAATCATCATGAGTAACAGTATAATGTTTTCTTTTGACGTTTACAATGGCTAGGGAGAAATTATGGGAAAAGTTTGTCTTAATCTAACTGTAAACATGTATCATCTCAGCTTATCGGTGGACGCGCACTTCCATCGTTATTGAAGATGTAGCAGTTAGATTATATGTTTGTAATAGGATTATGTTAGATCAAATTTTGACTTTTTATGATTTGATGTAATCCTAATATTATATGTTATGTTATATTTTGTTGTGCTAATCTGTTTAGTCATTTAATCAATGAGTTCTGAACAAACGAGTCACACCCAAAAGCATCTCACGCTTCCGCCGGGATGTAACAGGTTGGTATCAGAGCCATTGTTATAGAGAATTAGGTAATATAAAATGCCTAGACTATAACCATACACTCAAGGTATGTTAAGAATAATTAATGAATATATATGGTATGATTTTATGTGAAAATAGTAATTTTATGTGAATTATGTGACTATATGTGAATTTTGTGATTATATATCATTAAAAGATATATGATACATGATATTTTATGAAAATATATTACTAACTTTTTGCCAAAAATGATAAAGAAATTTTTGCAGTCATGAATCCAGATAACTATTCCAGCGAGACTGATCCTTCTGAGTGCTTAGACCATAACAACTTTAGGGAAATAACACCTGAACCAAAACCCTAACAAGTTATAAAAACTCCTCAAACTAAAGTTGAGAATAATCTTAAACTAAAATTTTATGTCCGGCGTGCACCAGTAAACATCGAAGGATATACAATCCAGACCCCTAGGAAGAAGATACGACGAGGAGAAAGGTTTGTGGCTAAGCAAAAAAGAAAATATAGAAGTAGAAAACTCTGACTCATCCAGGAATGAAGAAAAGGTAACTAAGAGACAAAAGTTGGATGAGGATCAAACAAAAAAGTCCAGCAGACCCTTAAAAAGCTTAAGAAATACAGCAGGAAGTCCGGAAGATTCAGAAGGATATTAAGGAATTAAAGACCCCTAAGAAGAATCTTTTCAAAAATATGGAACTAGATTCATGAAAATTAAAAATGTTTTTCTAAGGTTCTAATATATCAAGCACTTAAAATAATAAGAACTTAATAATATATATGTGTGTTTTATGTGTTTGAAATTATTGTTTGTTATATGTTAAAATTATAATAGGGTTATAAATTATGACTTGTTGACATAAATTATAAATTACTATAGTGAAACATGCCATCAAAAGGAAACACTCAACCCGTGAGAAGAACAGCACGAGTGGACGACCCAGAACGAGACTAGGAGAAGAAACTCCTGTTAACACTACTAAAAATGAGAACGACAGGATTTCTCAAATAGTAGCTCAACAAATAGAAGCCACTATGCCTACTTTAATAGCTCAGTTACATAAAACTTGAATTTCAGAAACACCTCCCACGACAACAAAGAACCAGAAAATACCGACACCAGGGATCAACAAGAAGAAGAAATCCCAAATGGAGTCAGAAAAGGATGTTCCTACAAAAATTTCATTTCTTGCAAACCCCGAGAATTCGATGGAAAAGGGGGAGCTATGCAAGCTCTACGCTGGCTGGATGAAATGGAATCAATTCTAGAAATCAGTGACTGTGTCGACAACAACAAAACCCTCTTTGTCTCATATTCACTAAAAGGAGAGGTACAATCATGGTGGAAAATGGAAATGCACACAAAAGGGAGACATAATATGAATGGATTGAGGTGGGAAGAATTCAAAAATCTGGTAATTGAAAAATATTGCCCCTATAATGAAATAGAAAAATTAGAAACTGAATTCTTAGTGCTAGAAATGAAAGGAGCACCCATCGAGAATACACCGACATGTATAATGAACCTTCTAGACTTGTACCATATTTAGTAACTCTGGAAACAAAAAAGAATAGGTAGGTATATTTGGGGTTTAGTACCACAAATAAGAGGATTAGTGAAGTCTGCTATGCCTAGAACTTTCCAAGATGCCGTAAGTCTATCAGGAAGCCTGACTGATGAAATGATAAGAAATGAATCATTAAGTAATCCTAAGGTAGGAGAAAAGAGGAAATGGAATGGCAATGACTCAGGCAATAGATTTGGAGGAAATCCTCAGAAAAGAATAAATAGATAGCCAACTAGAAATTTCTTAGGAATGGCGCAAGAAAAGAAGCCCCAAACAGAGAGTCAGCCATGGTGCAATACCTGTCAGTAATATCATCTGGGTAAATGTGCAATGGTAATCTGTTATAACTGCAAAAGAAAGGGACACATCTCCCGAGACTGTAAAAGCCCCACTAACCCAAAACCCGTATGTTATCAGTGAGGAGACGAAAATCATTTTCGGAATAAATGCCCACAATTAAAAGGTAAGGCTCCGATCAAACAAAACAATCCTCGCGAGAGAGCTTTCATAATGCAGGCCGAGGAAGCCTGGCAAGAACCTGAAGTAGTAACGGGTACGTTTCTTATTAACGATCAATACACAACAGTATTATTTGATACTGGATCAACCTGTAGTTTTTGTTTCAAATGCATTTAGGCCATTGCTTGACCTAAATTCAGAAAAACTAAAACCTAAGTATATGGTAGAATTAGCTAATGGTAAAATAACTGAAGCATGTGAAATCATTTCTAACTGCACTTTAATTTTAGATGATTATTGTTTTACCATAGATTTGATTCCTATTGAACTAGGAGGTTTTGATATAGTTGTGTGAATGGATTGGTTATGTGAAAATCAAGCCGAAATAGTATGTGGAAAAATATGATAAGGATTCCTTTGGTTAAGGAAAACAAAACTCTTTACATATATGGAGAAAAACCCATAGGTACCATGAAAATAATTTCCTGTAAAAAAGCACAGAGTTGTTTAAGAAAGAAATGTTTAGCCTTTCTAGCCCATATAATTGATGCAAAACAAGATAAGATAAGCTTAGAAAGTGTTCCTGTCATCAACGAATATCCAAATGTTTTTCCTGATGAGTTACCTGGTTTACCTCCCCATCGGCAAGTAGAGTTCAAAATAGAATTAGTACCAAGACCGCTCCTATAGCTAAAGCGCCATATCACTTAGCACCAACAAAAATGAAGGAATTGATGAATCAATTACAAGAACTATTGGACAAAGGATTTATACGTCCTAGTATATCACCTTGGGGTGCACCATTCTATTTGTTAAAAAGAAAGATGGAACTTTCAGGATGTGTATAGACCATAGGGAACTCAATAAAATGACTATAAAGAATAGATATCCCCTACCCAGGATAGATAATCTATTGACCAATTACAAGGGTCTAGTTACTTTTCAAAGATTGATTTGAGATCAGGATATCATCAACTAAGAGTTCAAGATGAGGACATATCAAAAACTGCATTCAAAACTAGATATGGTCATTATGAATTCCTTGTAATGCCATTTGGGTTAACTAATGCTCCTACAACATTTATGGACCTAATGAATAGGATATGCAAACCATACTTATATAAATTTGTCATAGTCTTCATAGATGATATCCTAATCTATTCTAAAAGTAAGAAAGATCACGAAAGGCACTTAAGAATGACTTTGGAGTTGTTACAAAAAGAGAAACTGTATGCAAAATTCACAAAGTGTGAATTTTGGAAAAGGAAAGTACAATTCTTAGGGCATGTAATTAATCAACAAGGGATACAGGTTGATCCAAAAAAAATAGAAGCTGTTAAGAAATGGGAAGATCCAAAGACACCAACAGATGTACGCCAATTTTTAGGATTGGCGGGATATTATAGAAGATTCATAGAAAATTTCTCAAGAATAGCTCAGCCACTTACAAAATTAACTTAAAAGACAAACCCTATATTTGGGAAGAAAAGCAAAAGGCTGCATTTGAATTGTTAAAAAGTAAATTATGCAGTTCCCCTATCTTAGCATTACCAGAAGGAACTGATGATTTTATCGTATATTGTGATGCCTCACATCAAGGATTTGGATGTGTTTTAATGCAAAGGAATAAGGTAATAGCTTACGCCTCCAGGAAACTTAGGAAAAGTGAAAGGAATTATACCACTCATGATTTGGAGTTAGGAGTAGTATTATTTGCACTTAAAATCTGGAGACATTATCTGTATGGGACAAAGTGTACAATATATACAGATCATAAAAGTTTACAATACATATTTAATCAGAAAATGTTGAATATGAGACAAAGGAGATGGATAGAACTACTATATGATTATGATTGTGAAATCAGTATCATCCAGGAAAGGCAAATGTAGTAGTTGATGCTTTAAGTAGAAAAGAGAGAACAAAACCATTACGAGTATGTGTCATGAGGATGGAATTACGTTCCGAGTTGATAAGTCAAATTCAGGAAGCTCAGCAAAAGATAAGTTAACAATAAAAGGCAAATAAAAGATTTGGAAGAAGATACAAATGGAGTTTTGAAATTCAAAGGAAGAACCTGGATACCAGATGATGTTGTACTTAGAAAAATTATTCTACAAGAAGCACATAAATCAAGTTATTCTGTACAACCAGGAAATAACAAAATGTACAAAGATATGAAGAAATCAATTGGAGAATTTGTAGGCAAATGTGATATTTGTTCAGGAGTAAAATCTGAATACCAAAAACCCTCTGGATACTTGCAACAACCGGAAATTCCAGAATGGAAATGGGATCAGATAACTATGGATTTCGTAACCAAACTACCAAGAACTTCAAACGGATACACACTATTTGGGTTATAATAGATAGGTTAACCAAATCAACACATTTTCTACCAATTAGAGAAGATTATAAAATGGAGAAATTAGCAAGGATTTACATCAAAGAAATTGTATCCAGACATGGAATACCCATTTCAGTTATATCAGACTAAGATAGTAGATTCACCTCCAATTTCTGGCAAACTTTAGAAAAGCTTTAGGAACTCAGGTAATTCTGAGTACAGCTTATCATCCACAGACAGATGGTCAAAGTGAGAAGACAATTCAAACTTTGGAAGATATGTTACGAGCTTGTGCATTGGATTTTAGTGGAAATTGGGATACACATATTCCTTTAGTAGAATTATCTTATAATAACAGTTATCATTCAAGTATTGGAACAACCCCATTCGAAGCTTTGTATGGAAGGAAATGTAGATCACCCCTATGTTGGAATGAAATAGGAGACAGACAACTTACAGGTCTTGAATTGATACAGGAAACATCAGATAAGATCCTTGAAATTAAAAATAGATTGAAAGCTGCCAGGGATCGACAGAAAAGTTATGCCAATAAAAAAAGAAAACCCTTGGTATTTCAGATTGGAGATAAGGTCTATTTAAAGGTATCACCCACAAAAGTCGTAGTTCGATTTGAAAGAAGAAATAAATTGAATCCTAGGTATATTGGCCCATTTGAAATCACAGAAAAAATTGGCTCAGTAGATATAAGTTAGATCTACCAGAATTAAGTGAAGTACACAACATTTTTCATGTGTCCAATCTAAAGAAATGTCTAGCAGATGAGACATTAAAAGTTCCAGTTCAAGAGATAAAAGTAGACAAGAAGCTTCATTTTACAGAAGAACCAATAGCCATATTAGATAAGGAAGTGAAAAGGTTAAAAAGGAGTAAGATTCCCATGGTGAAAGTTAAGTGGAATGCCAAAAGAGGTCCAGAATATACTTGGGAAAGAGAAGGTAAAATTGTGAGAAAATATCCCCACTTATTAGAAGTTGGTAACCAGATAAGTTCTCCTCAACCTTAGATATTAATTTCTAAATAAATTTCAAGACAAAATTTTTTTACAGAGGGAGAATGTAAGGCCCCGTTCCCGAGACGCTTACAGCTGGATCCTCATCGCACATAAAACATATAACTTCATTGTATTTCATAAAGCATCGCAGCGGAAACATTTGAAAATGACATTTCATTTCAATATAGTAGCTTTTGCAAAATAATACATCGTTAATCAGTTACAAAATACATTGTTGCGTTACATCACAAAAGCGTTATATAAATGGATGTCATCCCAAAAGAGCTGAGTAGCCACCTCGTGCCATCCTCAGCAATCATTACTTGCCAACTAGAAACACATCAAAGTCAGCATTGCTGAGTGAGTTCTAGTTTTAATAAATAAAACATACTTTTCCTTTCGTTAAAACCGTTCTTTACTTTCGTGTGATCATACAACATACGTACACATAGATAATATCATGATTATCTTCTTTGATCTTTCATGCTTTCATTCTTTCATCATTACTTCTTTCTTTTCCTTCCACCATAAACTTTACCCAACTATTCTCTGATATTGGACCTAACATAGACTAGCTATAATAGTGCATCGCACCTCTGGCCACAGTACCTAAGGTAGAGTTTAGGTGTACCATTGCTATATGCAATACCCAGCTATTCTGGTATTGGACCTAGGTCTATCATAGACCAGCTATAACGGTGCATTGCACCTCTGATCACAGTACCTAGGGTATGCAGCAATGGGGCTATACAAATGGTCAATCACAAAGAAAGACCCTGATGTGCATCCTCCCGGGGTAGCAAACCCTCACACCGTTGGGCTAACACCTTTTAATGGCGTGTCCCGACATACTATGCTTGCAAGACTTTCTTTACTTTTATTTTTCATTAATACATGCATTCTTACTTCATGTTCCTCTTTTCTTTATCTTTCACTTTACGTTACATACTACTTTCATTTCGTTCATCAACACAACACGTAAAGCCACATGAAAGGTAAACATACATCATAATAAGGAAAATAACATACATAGTCATCAACTTCATACAGGGCAACATCATACATACATAACATGCATAATCATGCAACATCATCATCATCATGCCCAACATGCTCTTTAAGGCCTTAACAGTCATTTTACATGAACTTACAAAAACCTTTACATCAAAAACTTACATCTGCACTTTTCCCCGAAAGTCAGAAGTTAAACTACACTTTTCCTCGGGTGCAACATCCCTATTAGGGCGTATGGACACCCTTCAGTCGTATGGCCTCCATGTGACTGAACATCATGCGAATGAACCAATGCGGATGAACACTCATGTGAATGAACACCCAATTGTGCGAATGGACTTAATGCGGATGGACCTCATGCAAATGGAACTAATGCGGATGAGCACTTAGGCGACTGGACCCTCAATCGCGTGACTCCTCATGCGACTGGCCCCAATCGTGCGAATGAACTCTCAATCGGGCGAATGAACTCTCAATCAGGCGAATGAACCCTCAATCGGGTGAATGAACCCCAATCGCACCTCATTCGGCCGTATGGCCTCCATTCGGTCGCCTAGCCCTAGCTGACGCAGAATGCAGTTCATCCCGAACCTAATATGTCATTTTCGACCTCCAAGCTCATCCAAACTCATTCTAAGCCTAAATCAACCATCCTAAACCTTAGGGATGCATACCACAACACCATTCAAGCACACACAAGCTCACAAACAAGGCTCAAACACATCATACACACACCTACACATACACAAACGGGTCAAACATGCACACACTCAAAAACCCGATTTTCAGATGTGTTCCAGCCTTAAATCATTCAAAAACGTTTAAAGGAGGGGTCCTAGAACTCACACAAACTACCACAACGAGAAGAGCTTCGATTTGACTCGCTTCTCAACGATTTTGGCTCACTCGAATTAACCTGAACCGACTTTTCTCCTTTTTTTTCTCTTATTTCTCTCTTCTCCTCTTTCCTTGGCTGAAAATGTGGGTGTGGGGAGAGGGTAATGGCTGCCCTCTCCCTTTATATACCCCCACTTACCCAACTTTCTCTCGTTGGGGAGTTTGCTCCCTCAACTTTGGACTTTATTTCTTTTCTTCCTTCGTCGACTTCAAAATAGATAAATAACCGGGTGTTATAAGTCCCCCCCCTTAAATAGGTTTCATCCCCGAAACCTGTTATTCCTCGAACAAACGTGGGTAATGATGTCTCATTTCTTCCTTAGTCTCTCACGTTGACTCGGATCCCTTCCTGTGCTTCCACTGTAGACGCACAAGAGGAACCACTTTATTTCTCAGCCTCTTTTCCTTTCGATCGATGATTGCCACCGGTTGCTCCACATAATTGAGCCGTTCATATACTTCGATATCCTACAGTGGAAAAATCATGTCTTCATCAGCTAAGCACTTTCTCAGATGAGATACATGGAATGTCAGGTGAATTTCACTTAACTCTTCTGGTAACTCCAGTTTATAGGCCACCTCTCCTACTCGAGCAACGATTCAGAAAAGGCCTATGTATCTCGGGCGCAACTTGCCATGCTTTCGGAAACGAATGATACCCTTCCAAGGTGAGACCTTCAACATAACCCGGTCACCCACCTGGAACTCAATCGGTCTGCGTCGTTTATCAGCATACGACTTTTGTCTATCTTTGGCTTCCTTCATGAAGTCTTTAATCTTCTCAAGCTTCTCAGTCATAGCCTCGATTACCTCGACGCTCCCCAATTCCTTCTGACCAATATCACCCCAATAAACGGGTGTTCTGCATCTCCTACCGTATAGCATTTCATATGGTGGCATACCAATGCTGGCATGAAAGCTCTTGTTGTATGAGAATTCGGCTAGCGGTAGGTGGTATCCCAACTTCCCCCAAAATCAATCATACATGCCCGAAGCATGTCTTACAATGTCTGAATAGTCCTTTCTGACTGACCATCAGTTTGGGATGATAAGTCGTGCTAATATGTAACCTCGTTCCCATGGCGTCGTGGAATTTCTTCCAGAATTTGGATGTAAACCGGGTGTGACGATTAGACACAATGGACACCGGCACACCATGACGAGTTACAATTTCCTTGATGAATAGATCCGCCAACCTTTCAGATGAATATGTCTCGCGGATCGGTAAGAAGTGAGCACTCTCGTCAGACGGTCCACAATCACCCATATGGCATCATACCCTTTCGGAGTATGCGGAAACTTCGTAATGAAATCCATGGTGATGTGCTCCCACTTCCATTCCGTATATCCAAAGGTTGGTTCTTCCCACACGGATTCGGATGCTCGGCCTTCACCTGTAGACAAGTAAGGCATTTACTCACATACTCCACCACGTCGCGTTTCATGCCCGGCCACCGGTAATCCTTCTTCATGTCTTGGTACATTTTCGTGGCACCTGGATGAATGGAGTATCGAGTCTTGTGAGCTTCATCCATGATCTTCACCCGTAGATCCCCAAAACGAGGAATCCACACCCGTCCAAGTCGGGTTTTAACACCAAGTGTATTTTCACCCAATTCCCTAACCAGACCTCTCATTCTTTCAGAGTTAAGACGATCTTCCTTTAATGACTTATCTTGAAACTCTTTAACTTGCTTCATCACGTCAGAGGTCATGATCAGCTGATATGCTTTCACCCGAATCAGCTCGGGCCTCTCTTTCGGCTAAGGGCATCAGCCACCACGTTAGCCTTGTCCGGATGGTAATGGATCTCACAATCATAATCCTTGATAAGTTCTAACTTTTGGACCAAAAGAACCAATGAGCCAAGATCAGAAAACCTCTAAGTCCCACATAGTATCACTACAACTGTTGAAAGTTTCATCAGCAGTTTGACAAGTGCTGAAGACTTCAACAGCTGAAGATCAAGTGCTGAAGACTTCAACAGCTGAAGAACTAAAGTGCTGAAGTACAACAGCTGAAGAACACAAGTACTGAAGCTGAACAGCTGAAGAAACACAGTACTGAAGCTGAACAGCTGAAGAATACAAGTGCTGAAGCTGAAAGACCAAAGTACTGAAGTACAACAGCTGAAGAGTTTACAAGTGCTGAAGATCAACAACTGATGTACAAAGTCTGAAGACAAAGACTGAAGACATCAGCTGATGATATCTACTGAAGTCCAGCTGATGATATCTACTGAAGTCATCAGCTGATGATATCTACTGAAGTCATCAGCTGATGAAACATCTGAAGGTCAAAGTCTGAAGATCAGTACTGAAGCGTCAGTAGTTTGTCACAACTGCTGAAGAGTACTTCTTCAGTAGTTGTGATATCAGTAGTTTTATATTTTTTAGTTTCAGTAGTTTTGTAAAACGACTGAAGAGCTTGTTCTTCAGTCGTTGTAGTTTCAGTAGTTTTATATTTCTCAGTAGTTGTAACAACTGATAACACTTAGCATATTTTGTGTAAGAGATGTCCTGTTTTGACATCTTCAGTATTGTTGTTTTAGTTGAAATAAATCTGTTAGATGTCACTATCAAGTGACATCAGCAGACGTCACATCTCTTATATAAGAGGTGTCGACCTAATCATAATGTGACATTCTGTTACCACAAAAGCGAATATTGAATGAAATATATTTGCAGATATTCTCTCATACACCGTCTTTGTTCTTCATTGATATCGTTTTGTTCTTGTGAATCGACTAATTCATTGTTTGAATTCCGCTGCAATACTCGTCAATCAATCAAACATAGATCACTGATCCTAACACTAACCATCTCCTCTACCTCATGTTCAGATCTTTTTGCTCGAAGAAGTACTTCAAGCTCTTATGGTTAGTGAAGATGGTGCACTTCATCCCATAAGATAGTGCCTCCAAATCTTTTGTGCAAAGACCACGGCTGCTAGCTCCAAGTCATGAGTAGGATAATTGACCTCATGAACCTTCAACTGTCGGGATGCATAGGCTAAACCTTCCCTCTTTGCATTAATACACAACCCAACCCCAAATAGAAGCATCAGAATAACCACCAGATCTTCGCTTCCATCGAGTAATGACAGAACAGGAGCTTGAGTCAATCTTGCCTTCAATTCTTCGAACGCCTTCTCTTGAGCTTGACCCCGTACAAACTTCACATCCTTCCGGGTCAACTTAGTTAGTGAAGAAGCAATCTTAGAGAAGTCTTGGATAAACCTCCTATAGTAGCCCGCCAAACCCAAGAAACTACGAATCTCGGATGGCATCTTACGAGACTTCCATTGCATCACTGCCTCCACCTTAGTCGGGTCCACCATAATCCCGTTAGGATTCACCACATGACCCAAGAACTGAACTTCGCTCAACCAAAATGCACACTTGGAGAACTTGCCGTACAACTTCTCATTTCTCAACGTCTCCAAAACCTCCCAAATATGACCAGCATGCTCAATCTCGCTCTTCAAATAAATCAGGATATCATCAATGAACACAATCACTAATTTATCCATCATCGGCCGACACATGCGGTTCATCAGATCCATAAAAGCAGCTGTCGTATTGGTCAAACCAAAAGACATGACAAGAAACTCGTAGTGACCATAGCACGTGCGAAAAGCTGTTTTAGGGATATCTTGCTCCTTCACCTTCAACTGATGGCAACCATATCGAAGATCTATCCTTGAAAACCAACTGGCACCCTGAAGCTGATCGAACAAATCATCTATTCTCGGTAAGGGGTATCGGTTCTTCACCGTCAACTTGTTCAGCTCACGGTAGTCAATACACATTCTCATACTACCGTCTTTCTTCTTCACAAACAAGACCGGAGCACCCCAAGGAGAGATACTCGGTCTGATGAACCCCTTATCAAGTAGCTCTTGCAACTGCTCCATCAACTCCTTCATCTCCGTCAGAGCCACCGATATGGTGCCTTGGCAACAGGCTGGGCACCCGGTATCAGATCAATTTGAAACTTAATCTCTCTGTCAGGTGGCACTCCTGGTAAGTCTTCTGGGAACACGTCCGGAAAGTCACACACAACCGGTTCATCGGATAGTTATGGTGTTGGCATATCTACATCCTTTACATAAGCCAAATAGGCGCTACACCCGCGCCTCATACACTTTCCCACCACCGCCACTGAGATTACCTTCGGGATCGTCGTGACCCAATCCCCATAAATAGTTACCAAACTCCCATCAGGCGCTGTCAAATGAATCATCTTCTTGCGACACACAATGTTTGCCTCGGAGTCTGCCAACCAATCCATCCCAAGAACCAAATCGAAACCACCTAGGGTCATCACGAACGGTCTAACAGGAAACTTATGACCTTCTAACTCCACATCATAGTTCTCTATCATCTCAAAAATCTTGGTAGACTTACCTATGGCAGTTTCTACATCAAAGGGAACGTCAACAAGTCTACTACTAACAGGCAGCTTAGCACAGAAAGCAGCAGAAATAAAACTTTTACCAGCACCCGAATCAAATAACACAGAAGCTAAATTTTGGTTCACCAGAAACGTACCGGACACAACGTCAGGGTCCGTCCTAGCCTCCTCCTGTGTCATAGTGAATGCCCTGGCACTCGCCCTTGGTCCTTCACCCCCCCCCCCCCCGTCTTCTTCGCCCCAGAGCCTTCCGCCCTCAGCTTCTTACAATCCTTACTTATATGACCCTCTTCACCATAGTTATAGCACCGGATCGTACGACAATCCTTGGCTATATACCCTACCTTCCCACATTTGAAGCATCTGCTAAATCTCAACCTACATTCTCCTGCATGCTCCCTTCCACACCTGCCACACCTTTTTGACCCCGCACTCAATGTGGCCACACGGCGGTCATCCACCCGTGCCTTCTTGTTAACCGTCGAGACATTACCCCGACCAAACCTCTTCCCCTGCCAGTTCCGATCACCACCACTCTTCTTGCCACCCTTAGCGACCACCACCACAGCCCTTTCATCATATAATCTCCCTGCCCAGTCGACCACCGACCTAAACGTGCTCAGTCGGGCAACGATCATATGCTTGCGAATATCCGCTGGAAAACCCTGAATATACCTCTTGATCTTTCGAGACAGAGGTGTCACCTGATCCGGCACCAGATGCGCCATCTCATTGAATTTGGTGGTGTACTGTTGCTGTGTCATGGTTCCCTCCTCCAGTTGCAAGAACTCCCTTTCGACCTTGTCCATTTCTCGATGAGGACAAAACTCCTCAATCACCAACTTTTTCAGTTCGGGCCATCTCATCCTCTCAGTGGCCCTGCAACCCTCAGCTTGGACTATATTCTCCTACCAGCACAGAGCCGAGTCTACAAATGAATGGGTAGCAAACTTCTCCTTCTGGTCCCCCGGCACTCGCTGATATCAAGAACAACCTCCATTTCTCTCACCCACTAGTGAGTAGCAGCAGAAGTGTCGTTTCCATCAAAAATTGGGGGCTTGCATCTCATAAACGCCCCGTAGTTACAGCCTCGTGTCGCCTCCTACACAGGCTCTTCTTCTTCCTCCTCTTCTTCATCATCTGAGAGAACCGTTTTAGGCTCTGGTTGCTCTCGTCCTCCCGAGGACCTGTTCCACTCCTTTCTTTTCACTTCCCGTACTGCCTTAATCACTTCGGTCACCACAGACGCAGGGGCAAAGCATTTAAGGGGCCGAGGGGTCGCCACCCCCCTTATTTTTTCATCCTTAATGTTAAATTTTAGCTCGATAGTGTAAATTTTTGGCCCGGTAGTGTAAATTTTTATATAAATATCGAGTTTGCCCCCCTGAAAAAATCATTTTGCCCCCGCCCCCCCTACAAAGATGGTTAAGCTCCGCCACTGCACAGATAGTATCATCTGCATGACCTGGTGAACTTCTTCCACAACAACCTCCTTTGGTGCTCTCGTCACCACCCTCCGGATGAGGGGTCTTTGGTTCTTCAGGAACCACCTTCTCAACTCTGGGTCTCCCTCCCTTGGGTCGCGATTCAGCACCGTGACCTCCATCACGAGAGGCTTTTGAAGATCTACCACAGGCCATCACACGCACACTGAAAGATTCAAACACCAACACGGTCATTCAAGCGAACACCTCAGTTTATGTCAAGTATAGTAAGTCCCTAATTACAGTGGCCAGTTATGATTAGTCACTTACTTTACTCTTCATACCCCAAGCATTACCTGTCCTGACTACATCAGTATTAAATCTACAAACAACACATAACCACATACCATGCGCACATAAAACTGGTTAACGTTACTAAAATACCTGATGGCACGCAGCTACTCAGATTGGCATCCCATTCCCTTTCCGTCCCATTCTCAGTTTAGGTTAAGGTTTTTTTGAAAATTTACCCATTTCACTTAAACTTTGGCTCTGATACCAACTTGTAAGGCCCCGTTCTCAGGACGCTTACAGCTGGATCCTCATCGCACATAAAACATATAATTTCATTGTATTTTATAAAGTATCGTAGCGGAAATATTTAAAAATGACATTTCATTTCAATATAGTAGCTTTTGCAAAATAATACATCAGTAATCAGTTACAAAATACATTGTTGCATTACATCACAAAAGTGTTATATAAATGGATGTCATCCCAAAAGAGCTGAGTAGCCACCTCGTGCCATCCTTAGCAATCATTACCTCCCAACTGGAAACATATCAAAGTTAGTGTTGCTGAGTGAGTTCTAGTTTTAATAAATAAAACATACTTTTCCTTTCGTTGAAACCGTTCTTTACTTTCGTGTGATCATACAACATACGTACACATAGATAATATCATTATTATCTTCTTTAATCTTTCATGCTTTCATTCTTTCATCATTACTTCTTTCTTTTCCTTCCACCATAAACTTTACCCAGTTATTTTCTGATACTAGACCTAGGTCTAACATAGACCAGCTATAACGGTGCATCGCACCTCTAGCCACAGTACCTAGGGTAGAGTTTAGGTAAACATACATCATAATAAGGAAAATAACATACACAGTCATCAGCATCATACAGGGCAACATCATACATACATAACATGCATAATCATGCAACATCATCATCATCATGCCCAACATGCTCTCTAAGGCGTCAACAGTCATCTTACATGAGCTTACGGAAACCTTTACGTCAAAAACTTACATCTGCACTTTCCCCCGAAAGTCAGAAGTTAAACTACACTTATCCTCGGGTGCAACAGCCTTATTACGGCGTATGGACACCCTCAGTCACATGGCCTCCATGCGAATGAACATCATGCGAATGAACCAATGCGGATGAACACTCATGCGAATGAACACCCAATTGTGCGAATGGACTTAATGCGGATGGACCTCATGCAAATGGAACTAATGTGGATGAGCACTTACGCGAGTGGACCCTCAATCGTGTGACTCCTCATGCGACTGGCCCCAATTGTGCGAATGAACTCTCAATCGGGCGAATGAACTCTCAATCGGGTGAATGAACCCCAATCGCACCTCATTCGGCCGTATGGCCTCCATTCGGTCGCCTAGCCCTAGCTGGTGCAGAATGCAGTTCATCCCGAACCTAATCTGCCATTTTTGACCTCCAAGCTCACCCAAACTCATTCTAAGCCCAAATCAACCATCCTAAACCTTAGGGATGCATACCACAACACCATTCAAGCACACACAAGCTCATAAACAAGGCTCAAACGCATCATACACACACATACACATACACAAACGGGTCAAACATGCACACACTCAAAAACCCAATGTTCAGATGTGTTCTAGCCCTAAATCATTCAAAAAACATTTAAAGGAGGGGACCTAGAACTCACACAAACGACCACAACGAGAAGAGCTTCGATTTGACTCGCTTCTCAATGATTTTGGCTCACTCGAATCAACCCGAACCAACTTTTCTCCTTTTTCTCTTCTTTCACTTTTCTCCTCTTTCCTTGGCTGAAAATATGGGTGTGGGGAGAGGGTAATGGCTGCCTCTCCCTTTATATACCCCCACTTACCCAACTTTCTCTCATTGGCGAGTTTGGTCCCTCGACTTTGGACTTTATTTCTTTTCTTCCTTCGTCGACTTCAAAATAGATAAATAATCAGGTGTTACAGAAAATGTGACGACCCTAAAAATAAGGTTAGGAAAAATTAATCTGCGAATAAATTCTTTTATATGTTATTCATTATTGTCTAACCCTACACATATATTATAGATGTTTATGTGTGTATATATATGTTATACGTATGCATGTGCCCGAATGCATAATCTTTTGATATATACATATATATATATATATATATATATATATATATATATATATATATATATATATATATATATAATATATATATATATACACACACATATATATATATATGTCGTATGTATACATGCTTGCATGCATAATATTCACGTGTGCATGTATGTATAACTTTGTTACATTAAACATTTAGATAATCAAAACACATCTACATATTGATAATAAATCATACACCAAACTAACTAAAAATACAACCCAACCAAACACCACAATACAAGTTAACATCAAAGAAACTTGAGATCAAAACAAAACTAACAAATCTTATACATTTAAACCTCAAACTTAAGATTAAGACTCGGTTCATTACAGTCCTTAGCCACTCGATTAACACCCTAAGTATTGATTAAACTTGTAATGATAACATGATGACTCGCTTATCCCTTTGATTGCCACCTAGCTTCACCATGACACAAAGGGTGTCTACAAATCCGCCACCTCTCACCCTAAGAAACAACTAAGCACACCTAAATTGTTCACACCATATTACTCTAAGTATAGGTCTAATCATGACCATTATATGGTAGTTGGCCGAGAACCCTACATAGACCACCATCGGCCTCTGAAACAAACCACACCCACCTTCAACTTAACTCTCTCGGTCACCACCTCCTTAACCGAATACCATCATCATCTACACCCCGGTCACGTCCACTCTTTCTCTATATAACTCTCGGTTACCACCTTAGTTTCACCACAACCAAACGTCGTTATCTTCCAACCGATTGTTACAAGAAGAACAACGCTTGGAGACTTGAAGACCTTCGCTCAATTCGGTTCGACAGAGAAAGAAGTTGCCATAAGTTATCACTACCCTCTTTCGTTATCAAAATCAAGGTTTTAATCTCTAAACCATAACTAGTCAAGTTTACCAAAATGTATATATATGTGTGTCTAAACAACACATATAAACAAACCTTATGGTTAAACCCACAAATTCTTCACATAATCATACAAATATGTTAATGTTATTGAAAAAATATTAAGACGGTTTAATAACCTGAAGAAAATAGATGGTTGTTGACAATCCAAAGTTATATAAAAGAAATTATCAATAAAAAGATGCATCAACTTACAAAAATCAATTTAATATATATTTAACTGTGATTGTGGGAACAAATGTTATAGATATGAATGGAATATTAGGAAGTAATATTTTGCAAATTTGGAAGAAAATTTTATGCCGGAAGAACTGAATCTGGAAAGTAGTTGAAAAAATTATATGTTGACTCTTATGATTTATAAGATTTACAGAAAATGTTTCGTGACCTAATTCGAAGTTATGAATAAATTATGAGTTTTAGAAGTTTCTGCTATTAAAAATGGGGAAAAATACTTAAGCTGCGAAATAAATTATGAAAAATTTATAGAAAGTATAAAAATTTGAACAGAACAATCTGTATAAAAATTAGAATTTTTGGGTATGTTCTGATATTTTTATTGAATATTGGTAAAATGATGAAAATCATGAGAAAGGATTCTGCTGTGATTTAGGATCTAAGAAAATTTTGAGAACCTGTAAATATAATGAAAAATATACTGACCAAGTTTGACAATTTTTAGAGACCCGAAGGTAGATTTGTCCAAATATTGTAACAATTATAGAAAATAATCTGAAAATCATTAAAACATGAAAATTTAATATGTTATGTTTAATTTATGGATCCACTTATTGTAAAAAATTTCATGATATATGTTTGAGGTATTGAAAATTTTAAAGAAAATATATATTTTCTAAACTATGAATATTTTGTTTATAGGTTATTTCTTGGAGTAAAGATGAGACTCATAGCCTCATTTTTATTTTTATAAACTTTTAGGGGAAAAAGCATATTGTTCTGTATTTGATGCAATTTTATGAGATGTACTGTCATTTGTGTTACAACCATTAATTCGGATGTGAAACTGTTGGATAATATAGGTAGCGCTACTTAGAAAAATAATTCATGAGTGTTGTGATGCTATATTATCTGATTTTATGAATTATGATATGACAGTTATGAATCATCTGAGTATTATGTAAGGTTTGGTTGTATATGATGCATCAAAATATTTTGTATAAAGTTTAAACTTATGATCTCACCAACATTATGTTGACAATTTTAAGTATGCTTTTTCAGGAAATCATCATAAGTAACAATATAATGTTTTCTTTTGACGTTTACAACGACTAGAAAGAAATTATGGGAAAAGTTTGTGTTAATCTAACTGTAAACATGTATGATCTCAGCTTATCGGTGGACGCGCACTTCCATCGTTATTAAAGATGTAGCAGTTAGATTATATGTTTGTAATAGGATTATGTTATATCAATTTTGACTATTTATGATTTGATGTAATCCTAATATATATGTTATGATATATTTTGTTGTGCTAATCTGTTTAGTTATTTAACAATGAGTTCTGAACAAAAAGTCACATCCAAAAGCATCTCACGCTTCCGCCGAGATGTGACAGAACAGTAACCCAACGTATATTCGTAATTTGATTTTCTGGTGTGTGTAAATAATGGAAGAGATAGAACATGCATTTGTATTTTGCTGAATTTTGTTGCAATTGCCCTAATTTCGTCGTTGTCGGTTCCGCTTCTTCCTCTGCCGCTTCTGCCTTCTTGCCTAATCCGACAGGATTTTGGTGTTTTATGAACGTCGGTTGTACCGATCATGGCCTTGGTCTCCGATGTGTGTAGGTCCGTTCGAATCCTTCGCCGCATCCGCCTCTGTTTACAGTAAGAACATGGGTGGATGGTGGCGATGGTGGCCATTGGTGGTTAGTGAACCTTAAGCGGTGGTGGATGGCAGCGATGGTGCCTGATTGTGTTTGTTCTTCCATGATTCCTCATGTGCATGTTTGTATCTGTGATTCACTCGATGATGATGACTCATCACTCATCTGAGAGTTCTATGAACCCCTGTTTCGTAGATATATGAGTCTTTGAGCGTTTTGATTATGTGATTTGGTCTTGATGGGTGTAAACCCTAGCTTTCTGTTTCACTTTGTTACTTTGTTTATGTTCTTGAGCCGATGATGGTAACTCTAGGCTTATCTTAAGGCTTCACAGCCTTTGATTTTGATGCAGATATGTGGAACAACCACGCCTAATAGCAACATCTTGACATTTGGGGTTTTAATTTGGATGTGTTGTTGATGATTACGACGAAAGATTATTATTGTGTTCTATTATTTATTTGGCTGATTTCTGTTCTGATTCATAATACAGTTTTTCTTTTTGCTTATTGATTGTGTTTGCATGAGTTGGTTCTATGTTTTTGTGTTTTGGGTTGTTGTGTTTTTAAATGGTTCTGATTTTGACCTGCACACAAGTTATTCGACAAAATGTCAAATGCAGGTTGCATTTCTTTTGTTCTCCATATCGTCAGTTTGGTTTTGGGATTGTTAATGATGATGCTAAGTTATCATGCTTGATTAAAATATGCCTAATTCGCCTTTTTATGGCTATCATTCATATAAGTACTTACGTTTATCTTCCTTATTTGAAGTGATATTTTTTGTTGCTTGGGTATAATGACTTATGCATTGATGTTATTTATAAAAACTAATATGATTGTGGGCTTTGTAGTTGACATCTTGGGATTAAAGAATAAATAAGTCATTATTTGTTTATTTGAATGCTAATGATTTACTCATCATCAATACATTCAATACATTGTTGAATATATATCTATATCTTAAATATTTATTAAATTTAAGAAAATCGTAAATTCACTCTTTGCATAATGAGCTTGCGCAGCGCGCGAGCGAACCAACCTAGTTTGAATAAAACTGAATTCAAACATAATTTCAACTTTCGAATTCGAATCAGTTGCTAATTTGAATTTGAATGGATTCGAAATTCATATCCAAATTTTAAAATGTCAAAATTGAATAAATTACATAATATTAATAAACCAAATGAAATGAATAGGAGAGTTTGGTTTCTTCAACTTTGACCACAACAATTTTTAATGTTTCTGCTTTTAGTCATGTTCTATGGTCTCTTTAACATTGGCCACAAGACTTATAAATATTTTTGTATTTCTTTAGAAACTAAATGAACAATTATTTTTGTCTTTTATTGTATTTGTTATTGCTTATTAAAATTTGTTTATTGTTTGAGATAGTGGGTCAAATCAAATATAAAACGTTCGTTTGACAGTATAAATATGCCTAGACGTAAACATACGTGCCGGGTAGAATACAATGTGTTTCATTCGACAATATGCACGTTGCGACGTAAATTTAGTTCAGAATGGTGTTGGGTCATATATAATATGTTTCATTCAATGGTATAAATATGTTTCAACATAAAATTAGTTAAAAAACGAGTCGAGTGCAGATTGTAATATATACTTTATCACGTTGCATACATCGACGCCGTTGCATGTGTTTTTTCATGTATGTTTTGGGTTTGTCTGCGTTTTGACATAATTTTGTTTGAAAAAGAGTCGGGTTCAAATATAATACGTTTTCATTTAATAGTATAAGTTTTAATCACTATACTTTTCAACATAAATTTAGTTTGGAAACAAGTTGAGCTGCTTGTAGTATATACTATCACGCCGTGTATGATGTCGCAGCAAAGCGCGACGGGTAAAAAAACTAGTTGTTTTGAATAAACAAAAGTAGCCAGAAACCAATCTGATAAACACCTTGACATGGTGTATTTGCGGCTGCGAGAGAGAGGGAAGCAAGGAGGCTTTGTTAGCTTCGATGATAAGGAATGGTGAGTTTCATGTGGTAGTGAGTTGATGGTTAAGTGGGGATAGGGGTGGGATGGGGTAATCTAATATTTATAATATATATTTGTTTATCCAATAATATACATTCATATATTCACTATAAATGAGTGTCTAATAAATAACGATCACTTTTTACTTTTTTAATGCTAAGTGAAAGTTTGGTCATTTCACATTAACTTTACCAAAAAACTTTTAACATTCATTTATGTTAGAGATAACTGGTGTTACGTGGCAACCGTGGAGACTGTCCCTGTACTTTCCAAAAGTTTGGGACCATACATGCAATCGAAACATATCATAGAAATCATCTGTGTAATTAACTTAAATATATTATAATGCTTTTAGGTTACATTAAGCCTGAAAAATAGGCGGGGATAAGATAAACTGTTGTGAACAAAATCAATTCTTGTCAAAAGAGTACGTTGTTTTAAAAAGAAATTATATTGGTTCACAATAAATTAAAACCAACTAAGATGAATTCAAGTTGAGATGATATTATCTTAGTAAAAACAATCAGAATGAGTTTACATGTATGGATGCCACTGCGATGGGTGGAGGTGGTGCTGGTTCTACTGGCAGTGACAGGTGGTGGTAGTGTTGGTGTTAGAAGTAGTGGTGGTGGTGGTGTTGGAGGTGACGATGGTTTTGTCGTTGATCACTATCGGTGGTGACGGCAACGGTGGTGGGTGGAGGTGACAACTAGGGTCGTTCATGAGTCGAGCCGAACCGGGCAGACCTTTGCTCGTGTTTGGCTCATTTCCAAACCGAATTAAGCCTGATCGACTCATTTACAACTGAGCAGAAAATCAAAAGCATTTTTCGAGCGTTAAATATTCGAGTGAGCATCGAGCAAGCGCAAACGAGCGTCGAACAATTTATACAACCCAACTATCTTGTGTGTCATAGGATTTATACTGCAGCAAATAAGGTTTAATGAATTAAAAACTAGACATGTTTTATTATATAATATTTTCATGGATGACAATACGTTGTAGCTGACGATAAATCTAAGGTTGTAGCCACTAAGGCGTAAAGCATATTTGATATAACAATAATAGTAAGAGTGTGAGATGATCGAAAAATATCTTTTAACAGCTTAAGATTTCACGTTTATGTTTAATGTAGAATTCTTTATTAGGTTGATCGATCAAGTATGCATAAATATATTTATATTTGTATATAACGAGTCAAATCTGCTTGAGTATTACGCATAAACTATATATACATATTAATTCAAGCCGAACCAAACCGAGTGGACCTTTGCTAGTGTTTGGCTCGTTTACAAATCAATCCAATCAGCTCGTTTACAACCGAGCAAAAATTCGAACAAGCATTTTTCGAGCAAATTCCGAATGAACGTTGAGCGAGCGTCGAACATCGAGCGGTTTGAACAATCTTAATGACAACCATGTTGGGCGGTGATAGTAGCGTAATAGTTACATATAAGTTATAAATCTAAATAACAATAATAACTCCTATAAAGATTCAAAAAAATTGATATCAAACTTACTAACTGAATTGATGAAGATGGTCAATACATATACACGCATAAGGTTGTGCCTGACTTTGTTTTAATCTAGGAATACAAATACAAATAATTGATAAGGGTAATAAGTAGAAAGCATATTTAGTAATATACCCCACAAGATGGAAAATTTTGGAGAAAAGTGGCTTGGTGAGAACACCAACTTGTTGATCATCACCAGTCATGTGTCATACTCGTAGAGATATTAACCATGGTACCTCGATAGTGGTAGATGTTTCGATCCAAAATTCTGCTTTGATGGAGCTTCTCGCTAGTGTGCTTTATCATTTTGAGCTTCTCGATCCAAAAGTCTGCTTTGATGGGGTGACCAAGGTAAACAACACAAGTGATAATACTTTTGCTGTTATCTTTTTCACTAGCCCAATCCGCATCAATGGAGCATGTAAACTAAGAAGTGGATTATTCAATATGAGTATACCGTAATGAGAAGTAGTTTGAAGATTTCTTAGTAATCGCTTTAAAGATGTCCAATGTTAATATGTAATAATGTGGGCGCATGCATAAACCGTGAGAGACGATAAACAATGAAGTAGTTTAAAGATTTCTTAGTAATCGCATGTGTCAAAAGTTTTATTGCTTTGTTTGATGTTTTATTTTGGATATAGCACGTTAATAGGATTTTCTAGAATTTACATCCCCCTACTCTAATAAAAGGGTAATTGAAATTGCCACATAACATGTTTCTAAACCCATTTTTGTCACATGACATCTTCTATGAATCCTTTTTTTTCTTTTTCCCGCCCATTCTAATAAGTCTATTATAAACACGCGGACCCTATTCTTACCCACTGACCCGACCCATTTATCCCCCCCCCCTTCTTAAGAATAACAAAACCCTAAAATCTTCTAGCAGCACTTCAAAGTCAGATCAAAATCAGTCATCTTCTTCGCAAAATCGCTTCTCAATCAAAGGAGTTCCTCATCAATTCCGTTGTCCTCCTTCAACCTAATCGCAATGAATCAGTATATCCTTCTTAAATCTGTATTATTACCATTCGTTTTATACTTTTTTGTGGTTGTAACCTCTTTGTATGATTAACCACAACGTGTTCTCATTGAAATCGTCTGTGGTTATTGAATCTGTAACCTTCAATTGTTTGTTTAATTATTACATCTTCAATTGATATTCAATCCACCTCAATAATAGGAAATCAGTTATTTTACATCACTTATTAGTTATTTAACATAGTGCTTATTGATTAGGTCAATAGAATTTTTCTCTTACATAACAAATCAATTATAGTTGAAAATTATGATATTTGAATATACTAAATATCTAAACGTGTAAATATATTATTATAGAATAGAATGTATTTTAATATTTCTAAAATCACGGTTAATAATTTAGTTTGTTGCATCATAATAATAATATTCTACATTTAATATTTTTCTTACTTACCATATATATAATTTATATTTAAATTGACCTTATGGATTTAAAAAATTCTCCCTCCGAAAATTTTATTAGAACTTTTTGCAATTCTTATTTTCAAATTTTAATCAGTAGTTAACCATACCAAAATTACAAAAAAGTTCATTGTTCATATATTTATTTATATGAAAATAACTTATTATTATAAAATGTTTATAATAACTTTTATAAAATTTATTTATATAAAAGTTCATTGTTCATATATCTTTTATTTATTTATAAAATTTACGTGTATTACATTGATAACTTAAAATGTTTTAAATATTATTATGTATGGTGTTTTAATAATTCTAAAATCACGGTTTTAAATTTTAATTATTTATTAAACACGAATAATTACATTTTGCATTTCATATTATCTTTACTTACCATATAGATATATACATAATATATGTAAATATTTAAATTTAAATTTTACGACATGTATTCAAAAATCATCACTCCTATTCTATTTGGGAACTTATTGCAATTATTTAAATCATTCTTCAATCAGTACTTAACTTTTACATAAATATACACTAACACCAAATTTAAATTATATTAACATTAAAATAAAAATAATAAAGTAATCAATTATAAATCATCAACATGTTATCATAAATATATATATACTTACCAAATCTTGTCATTGCAGCCTAAGTAATTAACATTTGCTACTACATTATGTTTATTATTTTTCAGAAAAATGGAAGTAGCAAACTACTCTTCATTTCGCGACCTCGATGTATCGAGAGATGACTACACATTGAAGGTTTGGATTGTTAGACTATAGAGCAACCAATGTTTAAAAATCCATCACAACCTTCTCTATTGAAATGATTTTAGTAGATGAGGAGGTATTTCTAAATAGTTCTTTTTTTCTTTGTTTTTCATTACTATAAAACACAAATTTTGAAACCTATTGTTATGTATTCTTTATGCAGGGTAACAAAGTACAAGCAAGTGTTTTGCATAAATAGTTTTGTGGATTTGAGAGATTCCTTACCGATATGGCTACTTTGGTTATCAAGAACCCACAATCGGTGACAACTCTGCAACTTTTAAATATGTTGACAACCCTTTTAAGATGTGCCTATACTACAACACCTCAATTACAAAATGCAATGATTTCAATGGCCCACTTTATGGATTCTCCTTCACCGACTTTCAGTCTATATTGGAACGAACTGTCTCTGAATCGGGTAGCATAGGTATGTCCATTTTGCAAATATAATTTTAAACGTGCATTAAATTAATTATGTTTTTAACTTTCTTATAAAATAAAAGTATATAACCTTTATTTACACATTTTTTTTATTTTTTAGATGTTATTGGTTTAGTTGTCAAGTACTACAAAATTGAAGATATAATAACCAAGAATGGAAAACAAGCTTTCAAACTCAATTTTCATATGCAAGATTGGGAGTCAGCTGAATTTTGTCATACTTTTTATTTGTTTGAATGTGTTTCATATTATAAGAATTGTTTTAAAAAAATACGCGCACAGGTCTTCAAATATATGTTACCTTATGGGATGATTATGCTAAGGAGCTTTATGACTATCTTCTTAAGAATCCAGAAGCACGTAAATATTACAATTTGGAAAGTTCAAGAACTTTCGAGGTCTGCTCCTTATCTTCATTTTCTTTATTACTACTTATTTATTATATATTATTTTTGGTAAAAAATTTATATTAACAAATTTAGTGTTGGTTAACATTATATTTTATCGAATCATACATGCTTGATGAAATATTTAATATTAAACTTTTGAAATACATGCTCTAACTTATATATTTGTATTATATCAGAAGGATACTCGGTTTCAAACTCGTATACGGTTTTACGTTTGTTCATAAATTCAGAGATAACTGAGATTTTGTCATTCAAAGAAAGGTTTATTCATTTACATTATTTATTCAGGTTTCCGTTAATAACAACACTTCTAATATATAATCATACATTTTTATATGTTAGCTGTCTCAAAATGTAACGGTGATGAATCGTTAGAAGTTGGTGTACCGACCTCATTTATGTTGGTCAACCCGAATGATGATTTCCTAAACAAGGCTGAATTCAACAATATCGCTAAGGTCAATGACATAGTTCAGGTTTGATTTATTTTTTATATTACTTACTGTTGAATACTTTTCTTATTTAAAACAAGATAATACCACAAGAAATAACATAATACAACAACTAAATTGTGACTTACCAATTCATCTTATTTTATCTTCAAATATGCAGGTTAAATCTGTTGTGGTTGTTGAGATAGTTAAAATTATAATACCAGATGTTGAATGGTTCTATCAGGCTTGCAAGTTCTGCATGAAAAAAGTTGTCCGTGATGATAGTCAGGATACTGTAGTTGCTATTTCCAGCTCTGTCAGTGTTCCTATACTTTATAAGTGCACAACCGATCCGTGCAAAGATCGTCTAATAGATATTATTCCTAGGTGAAGTCATATTTATATCCCACAATACTTTAATGGATATTTCCCTATATCTACACTATTTAATATGTTTTTTTCATTATTAATTATTTTCTACAGATTT
Organism: Flaveria trinervia; assembly: GCA_025506515.1. Classification (NCBI taxonomy): domain Eukaryota; kingdom Viridiplantae; phylum Streptophyta; class Magnoliopsida; order Asterales; family Asteraceae; genus Flaveria; species Flaveria trinervia. The sequence continues at coordinate 60,549,063 of CM046458.1, read as the reverse complement.
AAAATTCTCATTCGAGTTCAAGACTCAACCGACATTGTTTCTTTAACCGTTTTTTATCGTGAAGCGAAGAAATATCTCAAACAAAATGCAAGCAATTTATTTGAAGATTACATTCAGGTATATATACAAAATTTTATTACACATTATTTTTAATTTATTAGGTTTTAATTGGATATATACTAATACATTATGTTTTGCTTATATATTTTAGGGAGTTGGTACGAGTGTGTACACAGATGTTTTTAACACCCTTCTTGACAAAAAAATTGCATTTAAAATTGACATCACTAGCTATAATGTTGAAAACAATTATAAATTCTTTAGAGTTTCAAAAGATGACTTACGACCCTTATTTTATAACTGAGCTTGAGAAGAAATATAACTTGGAACAAGTATGTGACATTTTATTTCTGTTATTATTTATATTATTCATTCGGTCGTCATATGTATAATAATTTAATCTATTTTAAATTTAGGAATCAGCTTTTGGCTCTCTTAATCTGTCAGTGGAAGATTACAAGTCACAAGACACTAACAAGTACAAGGTTTGCATTTTAAAACTATGGTTACCTCCTAAATATATTAAAACTCTTAATTTTTTTAAAATAAAATCTACTCACACATGTTTACCGTCACACCCTCAAATTCCACGTGCGGGGTTTTACCGCGAGGCGTGTGACAAACCAGGATCTCAGACACGGTCATATCAAACGACACTATATGAACTTAAATAAACATTTGAACTTTAAATCAGAGTGAACATAAATGAAATAAACATCAATGCGGAAGCGTAAAGACGAATGTAAACTAATACTAAAAGTTCCCAAAGTACTATGCCAAAACAAAATGTTCAAAGCAAAATAAATGAGTTTGATGATGCATGTCCTGAGTGCGTTCATTAATTGTGCAACATGAGCTTAAGCGTTCCTGTGACCTGAGAAAACATGCTAAAATGTGTCAACATAAAGTTGGTGAGTTCACAGGTTTAATAACTGATAAAAATGTTTGTAACTTTTCAAATGGTAAAGTAATTAAAGCATATCGATAGGTAGCTAGCCTATAACGAGTTACTTAGCGTTTCAAACCGAAGCTGACTGTTTGTATGTTTGTTGCCTTCCCGTCACGTCTAACCCAGACAGTGACAAATATTAGGTCAATAACGCACCCGTTTGACCTCCAATCAAGCTAGCGTGACTAGCCCGGGCGGGGTTTGTCAAACCCAGTAGTACTACTCAAAATTACCTCGCTACACATTACTAACGGTTTGAGAATGTAAGGACTTTTAAGTATGTTTGCACTAACGTAACATGCGATAAATAATGATACTATAAACCATTTATAAATAAAGTTTACATGTTTTCTCCCCCAAAAGGAAAGTAATGTAAAATAGGGGCCGTGAAGACTCACCTCGAATGCGTTGAAACAAAACAAAAAGTGTAAGCACAATGATTTGGTTCCGGTCAACCTGCGTTTTATTTAATATTTATTTGAGGTAAATATTAGTAATGGAATCAATTACTCGGAATAGAATGGTATGGTTCACGATCACGGTTCGGTTACGATGTCGACTATTGGTCTATCCCCACTCACAAGCAAAACACGATCATGCCCAAACTCACACAAATATATGACCTAATTATTCACGCATATACTGAAGCATACTAGTAATTACCCTTTATATATTTTGTATTATAAAAGAACTTTTCATAATTAGACCCATGATCTATACCATACCCATGCACAAGATATATTTTACACAAGATGTATTTTATACACATACAGACATGTTCCCACACATAGATTATGCTCATATACACGGCAGTAACCACATATATATATATATATACACACACACTTGAACATATTCAGGCAGAAGCATACATGCATACATGGACCCTTCTATCGAAACACACCCAAAAACACATGCACACATCGCTTTATATACATGCAACACACATGATGTATTGGAACATACATACGTACACATCCATCAATATATATATCTATATGCATTGCAGAATCTTTACACAAAGAAAAACACATCCATACATACACTTACATAGATATATTCATGCATTGCACAACCTAAACGTAAAGAACACACACATACATCCACCGCAGAACGTGCGCAACCAATCAACGCAGAATATGCATGCACCCAGGAGTAGACTTGCACAAAAAAACCGGGTACGGACCCGACCCGGTGTACCCGAACCGGACCCGGGTCCGGGTATAACCCAGTACCAGGTGTACCCGGTTCGTACCCGGAATAAACCGGTGGTTTTAACCCGGTTTGGGATTTTTTGAAGTTTTAAAACCCGACCCTACCCAGACCCGACCCAACCCAAACCCGACCCGGTCTAAACCCGAAGTGAACCCGGTATTGGACCCGATATTGAACCCGGTATTGGACATAAAAAAAAGAAAAAAAATTAGAAAACATAAACCAAACCCGGTATTGGACCCGGTTCCGGACCCGACCCGGACCCGACCCGACCCTACCCGGGTATGGCGGGTAGGGTTTTCCCGCAAGTGAACCCGACCCGGACCCGTACCCGGGTTTACCAATACACGGGTACAAAAAAACCCGACTGGACCGAACCCGGTTTGAACCCGGTTCCGGGTCCGGCCCAAACCCGATTTGTGCATGCCTACCCAGGAGTGCATACATGCATCTATATATATACGTACGCAGATCGCACAACCCGAACGTACCAAACACAAACCGTGCACCCCGCATCGCAAAACCAAACCCATAATGAACCCGAATACACAAGATAAGTGAGGAATATACCATACGAGTTGTTGTTGGAGTGCAGCGATTAACGGAGAGGGATGTTGATAGAAAACGTCACGCGAAGGCCGGGGTGAAGGAACTTGAACGGGTGAAAACCGTGAAGCTTGAACAATCAACGATCAACACTTCGGGATGACAACCCACCACGATGTGCAGCTACGAAAAAGAAACACAAGGGGAGACGACGGCAGGAGGTTTAGGGTTGCAAATGTGAGGTTGTTGAGTTCGTTCGCAGATAAAGGAGAGAAACCGAAGCTGGGTCGGTTATGAGTTTGAATGTGGGGTTGTTTGGTTTGGCCCATTTGTACTATGCACCCCTCAAGTTTACTTAAGTTTTTATTAACTAATTACAATAATAAAAATCAATATTTATATATATATATATATATGTATATATATTGTCAATTGTCGAAAAAGAGGTTTGTAAAGGTTGTCATGCTAACCTAAAAACTCAGGTTGTCACATCATCCCCTTGTTGAAGGAATTTTCGTCCCGAAAATTAGAGAACATCATGTTAACAGAGAACGCCATATTTAACAGTAACAATAGGAGGTCACGGTTTCTGAGATTTCTGAAACAAACCCAACATGAAGAACGTAAGGTTTCGTGAGAGTTGTGACATCATCCCATTATTGAAGGAAATTTCGTCTCGAAATTTAAAGAAAGATATCTTAAGAATGGATACCTTGGGAAGTAGGTGCCTGATCTTTGAACAGTTGCGGGTATTTCTTCTTCATTTGATCCTCGCGTTCCCAGGTAAACTCTGGTCCACGCTTTGAGTTCCAACAGACTTTGACAATAGGAATACGACTATGCTTAAGAGTTTTGACCTCTCGGTCCATAACTTCCACTGGTTCCTCAATGAAATGTAGTTGTTTATCCATATGTATCTCATCTAACAGAACGACAAGAGTCTCGTCTGTAAGGCATTTCCTCAGGTTCGAAACATGGAACACATTGTGTATTCCGCTAAGCTCTTCTGGTAGGTTCAACTGGTAGGCTATTGGGCCAACCCTTTTGACAATCTCAAAAGGCCCAACGTAGCGTGGGTTTAGCTTTCCACGTTTCCCGAAATGAACTACACCTTTCCAAGGTGACACTTTCAAAAGTACCTTGTCACCAATTTGAAATTCCAATGGTTTGCGCCGTTTATCTGCATAACTCTTTTGTCGGTCACGTGCGGCTGCCATACGATTACAAATTTGCACTATCTTCTCAGTTGTTTCATGCACAAGTCCAGGACCGGTAAGTTGGCTTTCTCCAACTTCTACCCAACAAATAGGTGATCGACACTTACCTCCATACAATGCTTCAAACGGTGCGTCACAATATACCACAAAATCCTCTGTTCCCTCAGGTAGGGATAATATCGGTGTTGTACAAAGCTTTTGTTTTAGGTACTGAAATGCTGACTCCTGCTTGTCACTCCAACTGTACACTATGCCTTTATGAGTTAATGCTGTAAGTGGTTGAGCGATCTTTGAAAATCCTTCAATGAATCTTCTATAGTACCCAGCCAACCCTTGAAGTTGGTCAAACAAATTGTCAATGCAGGGAAGAGGATAACGGTTCTTAACCGTCACTTTGTTCAGTTCATGATAATCGATACACATGCGAAAAGTCCCATCCTTTTTCTTGACAAACAGGACTGAGGCTCCCCATGGTGATGAGCTAGGTCTGATAAATCCCTTACTAAAAGTTCTTGTAGTTGAGTGGACAGTTCTTGCAGTTCTTTCGGAGATAGTCTGTATGCTGCTCTCGCAATAGGTGCGGCTCCAGGTGTCAAATCAATCTGGAACTCGACTTGACGATGCAGTGGAAGACCAGGTAAGTCTTCAGGGAAAACCTCTAGAAAGTCACGAACAATAGGGATATCTTCGATCTTCTTTTCTTCGATAGTCTTTTCTATGATCGTAGCTAAAATAGCGGTATGGCCTTTACGTAAGCATTTCTGGGCTTTCATGTACGATATGATGCCAGAGACTACACCACTTTTTTTCGCCCTGAACATATAAGATTTCACCACTAGAAAGTGGTACACGAACGACCTTTTCACTACAGATAATATCAGCTTGGTTCTTAGATAACCAGTCCATGCCAACGACCACGTCAAAGCTACCAAGTGTAACAGGCATGAGGTCTATATCTAAGTTATGTCCTGATAGTCCTAATTTACATCCTTTGAGAATATGTGTTGCCTCAATTATTTTACCATCAGCTAGTTCTACGGTGTAACTAGGTTCTATTTCGATTAACATTACATCTAGAAGTTTGCTAAACTTGGCAGAGATAAAGCTCCTATAAGCACCGGTATCAAATAATACAGAAGCAAAACAGTCGTTCAGAGGAAACGTACTGGTAACTACGTTTTGATCATTCCTTTCCTCACTAGACCCGATCATGAAAGCTCGATCCTTAGCGCCATTTCCATAATTGTTGTTTCCATTATTGCCCTTGTTCCCGTTCTTTAGTTGTGGGCAATCTTTCCTGTAATGACCCTCTTTGCCACATTTGAAACAACCCATGGTCGCTTCGCCTTGTCGTTGCTATTGAGTTTGTTGTTTAGTCATCAGTTTACCCTTACAGTCTTTAGCAGCATGGCCCATCCTTCCACACCTTTGGCAACGAAAATGATCACACTGGCCATGATGGTGAAAATTGCATTTATTGCACTTTGGGTACCTGCCTGCATAGTTACTCGACCCCTGACAATTGTTGTTGCGATTATTATTTGTGTAGCTTCTAGAGGAATCAAACATTCTGACTTGTTGTTGCGGAGTGTTGTTTGAGTTTGAGGACTTGATGGTGGTACTATCCCATTTTCGTTTACAGTCAGATGAACCAGATGTAGTGCCACGTTTAGGCAGAGTGCCCTACGCCACTGCCTGATTAGTGAGCTTGTGAGCTAGCCGGATAGCATGCTGAATAGTAACAGGATCAGCAGCTATGACACTAGCTTGAATCTGAAAAGCTAAACCATTAATATACTTCTCTATCCTTTTCTTCTTGCCAAACCATTAATATATTTCTCTATCCTCTTTGACCTGTGCCTCTAGTTCCGTAATTCTCACTGCTGCTTGAACACGCTACTGCTCAGATTCCACGACTCTAGCCTCTAAAGTGTTAACACGGGCCACTAGTTGTTTGAATTCTTTAACGAGTCTATTATGGCACTTGTCAGTGGATTCAAGGCTTTCTTTCTGAAGTTCTAAGCATCTATGTGTCCGAGCCTGATCCTCTGATAGGGTTTTAATCCTTCCGGTTGTCTGATGCATATAGCGTACCTCACGTTTCATCGCAGCTACAAAGGCGGCGAATGATTGTTCGGGCGGGTGAGGAATATATGGTAGGATAGGAGTAGAAGCAGGTGTGAAGGGGATAGGAGGGTAGGGCACGTTCTCCTCCCTAATCTATCGGGCAATCAATCCTGGTAACCAGTCCCAATTATGGGTGTTAGGTGAGTCATGGGCATTTAAGGGCTCCCCGTGCCCCGTAGTGGCAACGGTAGTCTCTTAGACTCCGGGTGTGACATCCGGTAAATTTCCGTTACCAAACTCCGTTAGTTCCGTTAAGTCTTGTATGCACGTGTCGTGAACACACACTAGTTTTCGTTTAACGTTGGTGACCTAATAATAATGAATAATGTTAATTTAATGTGAATCTAATTGATTATGTGATTATTGTGTTAGTTTTATGTGTTTACACGTTTTTAAAAGGTTAATTAGAAAATTAATCGCGTAATGCGAAAACGTGCCTATTTATTCGTATGTCGTGTGTTTTTTTATAAAGATAAGATATATAATGATTTTCATAAGTTTATATCTTTATATTATTAAGTTAAAAACACTTTACAAAGAGTTTAAAGCCTAGTTTTTATAAAATACAAATTACAAGGGTTAAAAGGGTAATTATGTAAATTAAAATTAAACAAAACAAATCCCAAACCTAATCCCCACCCATTCGGCCGCGAGTTCTTCCCCCACACCCTCACCATTGCAATTTCGACCTAGAACAAGCATCAAAGCATCGATTTGGTTCGATTACAAGGCATACAACACGTAGAAATCATCAATTGCAAGCTATAACACGTTTAAAGGTTAGAACTTTTCGTGTTTTTGTGGATTTTGGTTAGGGCCGAACCCTAATTCATGAATGATGGTTCATGGGGTCGAATTTGATGTTGTTTGATGATGTTAGTATGTTAGTTGGATTGATTACAGTTGTTTAATGTTGATTATGCATGAATTCTATGTTTTTAGTGGATTGATCATGAACTTTGATTATGAAGCAAACCCTAGTTTGAAAATGGCATGATTATGCATGATGGATGATTGTTTAATGAATGTATGATGATTAGTAGGTTGTATGAATGTTAAGATACATTGATTTTGCAATAAATTGGTGAATTGAAGTTGATGTTCATAGGTTACTAATAATAGTAACTTTATTTTCATGTAATGATGATCTAGTGATGGATTGATGTTATGGATGTGTTCATGATGATGATTAGATGTTAGATTGTTGTTATGAATGCTAGAAATCTTTGAATGGATGTTGTTGTTCATAGCTTGCCAAAAGTAGAAACTTTTGTTTATGAAGATTGTTAGATTATGGTGATTAGGCATTGTTGATCATGTCTAAACATTGTTATGAGCTTGAGATGGTATAATTATGATGAATTCATGAATACATTGAGTGGTTGATGGATTTTGGAATGTGCTTTCCCAAAAGGGAAACTTTATTTATACAAAATGTGAAAGATGATAGTTTGAACATGGTTGGGATGTTAGGAGCATGTTAGTATGATCATGGATAGAATTCTAATGTGGTAGAACATGGTAATTTGGTTGTATGTGATGCCGGGGTAATCATGAATGATATTTGGACATTTATGATCATGTATGATTTGGATGTTGATTAGTAGTAGGACATCATGTTTGGGATTGGTATTGATTGTTGTGATGTTGTAGAATGCAATGCATATGGTTAATGATTATGGTTATGATCATCATACACGCGTGCGAATCTGAGGCCCCTACTTAGTAGGATTGGCAGGGTTTAGGATGGGAATTCGTGAGTGGCTTCGCATGGCATGTGGTGAGTGGTTTGATCTTTGTGTGACATGTTAGTTGTGTTATAACTAGTGAATATGTTAATGTTCTAGATTCACATAACTTGTATGGTACTTGGTTGTATGATAATCTAAGTGATACACCTGGTTAATATAGCATACATATGATCTATTTGAATGTTAACTATGTATGATATTGTGTATGATTACTTGAATGGTTTACAACACATAAAGTCACCAACGAGTCAAACGGGTCAACTAGGTCAAACATGTCTGTTTTTCTAAAATCTTGAGTCCTTGGTTGTAGTGTACTTAGGGTTTCACATGTTCTCTGATTACACGTACTCATGCACTTATATGATCTAGGTAACCTCTGAAGGTTGTCTGTCTATTCTGTTTGACAAGTCAAACTCTGTGTATCTATACGCATATCAGGTGAGTTCATGCCCCACTTTTTATTTACTCTCTTTGGGGGAGATAGCATGCTAGTAAATCACTAACGCTTTATGTATTCAAGTTGTGTACAATATTATATAGTGTTGATATCATGGAAAAGTCCTCACACTTTCGAATTGTTAATATTGAATAGCGGGGAAATTTGGGTAGTACTACTGGGTCTGACGAGCCCCACCTGTGTGAACATTGTCACGACCTGTTAAGTCGTGGCAGGAGGCAACAACGTAACACAGTCAGCTTCAATTGCGAAATCACTATGAAATAATATTTATTGTTAATGGACTAGCTATCTGTTACAATACGCTACTTGTACATCTCTATTATTAAACTGTTTATGTTTGAATATCTCTTGAACTCACCAACCATTGTGTTGACATTTTAGTATGCTATTCTCAGGTCATTAGCTTGCTTGCCATAGGAGCACTGCATGGTTCACTGCATTCTAAGACACGGTCTTCAAGACAATTTTATCAGTTTAATGATTAATGATTACTCTTTTGGGTTGGCACATGTTTTGCCACAATTATACTTTTATTTCTCTGGGTTGTTTTCAAAACGTTTTCGCACTGTTTAATTTATTTACTTTGGTTGATTTCATTTAAATTATGGCATATAGAGTCGTTCTGAGTAACTATTGACTGTGATCCTGGTTTGTTCACACGCCTCGCGGTAAAACTCCGCAAGTGGATTTTGAGGGTGTGACACCAGGGGTGAAGAAACATGTATAGATGCCGAAAGCTGACGAGCAGAATCCTCGGTCTCTTTACTAGTCGAGAGTGATATAGGTGACATGGACGGTTCGGTTGATGATGATGTGGACATCCTGTAACGTAACGCGAGTATGCCATGAAATGTACGTCCAACGGTCGTAAACAAGTAAGAGTGTCTGTGCAATGCTAGTGTTGTGTCTAAGGCTATAGTCTAGATGCAAATGCAATCCTAGTTCTCTATAACTAATGGCTCTGATACCATTCTGTAACACCTGGCCCCTCGCATCAACAATATTGTTCGCTTTGCCCACGAAAAGCTCACGGATTTGCTTTTGGTTGCCCGGGTGAAAACTTCCAAGGGAGGTCACCCATCCCTGGATTGCTCCCACCTGAGCACGCTTAACTGTGGAGTTCTACTTTTATCCACAGCCAATACGCCCAAAACGCGTTGTTAATGTTAGAGGCCAGACATTCCTTATGAACTAGGAATCTCTCCTGTCCACAGCCGATGTGGGATATGTGTAGGGTGTCACAAGCACCAACGATCTGGGGTTGTAGCATAGTTGACGTTGAATCTAAAGGATCAACAGCTGGATAGATACCTTTGGTGGCTAATCATCTTGATAGTACAGTAGTAGCATCTATTTCGTGGGTAAAACGGACAATATTGTTGATGCCAGGGGCCAGGTGTTACATTTACTTTCTTCCATTTGTTATAAGGAATCTTTTTCTATTACCAGCGAAACTATTACTCCCGTGTCTTACCTCAATTCAAGAATATCAAATGAAAATAATGAAGTGGATGAGCATGATAATCGTGACTACACGCCAAGTTTGTTAAAGCGTAATCTCATTGAAGTGTACGATGTCGATGAAATTGGAAGCTCTTCAGGTTCCAAATCACTTAAACATACTTTAGAAGATATGAAGGCAAAGAAGCAAGCTCTACTCATCACACCAAAGATTGAAAAATAATTTTATTTAGACTGTTAACATGTCTTGCGAGAACATGTTTTTTGTCGTTTATTGTTATTTCTGCATTTATATTTTAATGCATATTTTATTTCTAGACAATTTTGTTTTTCGAAAAGTTAATTCAATTTTATGTTTATTTTTATATTCATCTGTTCTTATTACAAAGCATAATTATTATTCACGTTGCATATCAAAATACTGATGGCTAAAATGAATTTCATTTACCTAAAATATATTGTGCTATTAATAATGATAAAGTCTGAATAAACATTCAAGATATTTCTATATTAAATTATTTAACAATATATTGAAATTATGATATGGAAATTAAAATAACATAGTTATACAGAACTAAATTAAACAAATTAAATATCAAAATTTATTATAAACCACATATTTACTACCCATAATTAAAAATAATATAAATTAACATATTAAACAATAATATAACTAACATACTTTCAAACTTAAATATAATGGAATGTTGTATAACATTACCCATAATTACATACAACTTATGAAAACTTATATAAATTGCATGCTATTTTATTATATACATAACAAACAATATCTAATACCACTAATACTTAATAATTTAAGAATTCAAAAATTTACTTTACATATATAAATTCTATCTATTTTCAACTTTCCAAATATAGTTTCCCTATTTTAGAATTTGATTATATTATTAATATCCTTTAAAGTTATTTGAATCTTTCAAATATTGTAATTAAGATACTATTATTTAAAAGGAAGTATTTACATATTTATGATTGATGAGGTTTTACATGTAATATTATAAGTGTTTTTAGATGTATTACTTTATGTTATTCAGAAAATATCCAAACTAAACTTTTTGAGTTTTAATTATTAAATATACTCGTGTAACACACGGGTTACTAAAGCTAGTGTATCTATAAATTCACAATTACGATGTGCACCCATAATTTTTAGTTTACCTTACTTAATCATTCTAGTTCCTTCTATTATGTGTCTTAATTTTTGTGTTTTAATGTGATCAACGTGTTTTAATAATTCTTGTATGTTTTTCCTGTTCATGTGATTGCTCCTTTAGTATATATGTAGACTTGCAATCTAATCATGCCAAGCAAAAGCTTCAAGCATTTAGTTACTCATATAGTTTCCAGTCAGGCTTATAATCTAGTTATTGAGGCACTATCTCAACTATAACAAGAAGTGAATCAAGAAAGAGGCAATATACAACCAAACAAGAGCATTAAGATAACAGTTTTAAGTGTCATTTGTTTATATAGCTTCTTTTGATGTTCGTATTCTCAATCGTAATGTACACACCTAGTTCAACTGTCATTTGTATATATAGCTTATTTTGACGTTGCTTCTATTGTGTAATTCGTTTTGAAATTTTGTTGTGTTTTATTAATCCTTACTAACTGTCATTGTGTAATTCCTTTTGCTCATTTATAGCTTTTTATTCTAGGAGCTTGTATATTTTAATCCCATAGCCAATGGGATCTATATAGATCTACACGACAATGGGCACAGTTATGGACTGATGAATGTATGTTTCATGTCCCTTAATTGTACGCACGTTATATCAGTCACTTTATATATTTTTCACTTCATTTCATTCAAAAGAATGATTTGTTATTTCTTAACTCCATCTCGCATATTACTTATTTTAATATTGAATATTAATTTTAATATTACTCTTAAAACCCTCCTCACACTCATTAACACGTTAACGAGAAGGGCCTTCAACACCACAACGTAGAGGTGCTCCACCCCCATAACATATGAAGACAGAGTGAACTCTCTCGCTGTTAGGAATACCAATGGGCCTAAACTAGAAAATTTAAAATTGAGCTTAAATCATTGGTTTAATAAAATTGTATATGACCCTATGGTTCTATCTTAGTCATATCTTATGTCCATTTAAGACCAACTTTATAAACCTTGTTCTTTACAAATTTATATATTTTAATATCTTTTTCTAAACAATCAGAATTTTTATACTAACCATTTATACTTTTATTGCATAAGTTTAAGCCCTTCAAATTTTAATAATAACAATTAAAAATTTGTCTATTATTGGTCCAATTGACCGAATCCTTATAATTTTTTTTCTTTTGAGTTAAATTTATGTAGAACGTCTGTCACTATATAGAGTTTGTGGTCCAAGGTATTCTATTACATCTTTTCTAGATGACATGTGCAAGAATCTCTATAGCCATTCTTTGCTTATTATACAGCATTTTTTTATTTGATTATTATTATACTAACATTTTACACATTGCCTAGTCTTCATGCACGAAGTACAACATGGGATGTATTATCTCTATTATTTTTTTAATTAACATTGTTAAGCCCCCGTGTTGCAACGGGGTGCGTAAATCCATGCAAAGTTGTACCAATGTCAACTCATAATCATCAATCATCTACACCGGAAAAACTCGTATTAAAAAAGAAATAACGAATAAATAAAACCGAATGTAAAACATACGTAAAAACTATAAAGCACACACGTGAAACGTAAAAATATTAAAAACAATAATTAAGTCGATGTAGGACTCACACGTAGTGACAAGGTCTTTAAACATGAAAAATCGACATAAAACGTTAAACCACATGCGTACATTACGGTATGTTAGCTCGTAAAATTTAAAGCGAAATGTAAAACGAAAATTTGTAAAAGATGAAAATTAAGGGGACAAAAATTTAAAGTGAAAAAAATTTAAGAGTTAAATTATAAAATATATAAAAAAAATTAGGATTAAAAGTCAAACTAAGATTAAAACACATACAAAAAGAAGTACAAGTCATTAAAGCTAAATGTACAACTTATAATACATATAAAAATTGATAATTAGTATATATATAATACCCTTATAAAATATCATTCACACCTTTTAATTTTATATTTTATATCTTATACTTATTTATTTTTTTTAATACACTTACAAATCATTATGTCTCTTATATATTTTATAGTCTAATGTTGTATAATATTATGTTTTAGTGTTACAACATGATTATTTTTCCAATGCTTATGTGTACATTTTATTTAAAATGAAGTAGAGGTTGCAAAATAATTGTTTTGAAAGTAATTTTGGGTCATAATGGGTGTTCTAAAAATAGAGATGAGTTAGAATGGATTAAATAAAAAAACACAAGGGGGCCAAGATGGGTTAAATATTTATTTGGAAAAATATAAAGATAAGTCAAAATGAGTTTTTAAAATTAAAGCTTCAAATCACAATAAGTCAAGGTTTCTTTCACTCAAACTGATCACCTTGGTCGAGTTTTATCGCGCACCACCACCACAACACCACTGAACCACCACCATACCACCATCGAACCACCACCATACCACCATCGAACCACCACCGGTCCACCGCACCTCCACCGCACCACCACCGGTCTACTGCATCACCACTGGTCCACCGCACCTATAGTCAAGTTTCATCATGCACCACCACCGCACCATCACCGCACCTATAGTCGAGCTCCGCATCAGTCTCCACCTTCGTTGAGTTTCATCGCTCACCACCACCACACCTACAGTCGGGCCTCCGCTTCATTATCGCATTATTATCGTCGTTTTATTGAAGGTACCACCCTTTATAGATGAAGTCGTATATGTATCTTTTTGAGCTCGTTGAGTTTCATCGCATTGTCTATATGCGTTGTTGGATTGTAAAAAACTAGTAAAATAACATTGGCTTTTTTAAAAAATGATTTATTTTGACCCAAACCCATCCTAACCCAAACTAATCCTGGTCTTTTTTTTAATGATCTATCTTAACCCAAACTCATCCAGACTCAAATCCATCCTAACCTAACAATCAACTCAATCCAATCCATTTTGCCACCTCTAAAACGGAGTTATACCTCATATTAAAATTCAAACCATATACATGATTATTTTATTAGTGTTAATGATTTTAACTGTATGATATTTTCATTGCGGCCATGCCGCAACCACAAGTTTGCAACAGTTTCCTTTTCTATATAGAATTTTGAGTGTTGTGAATGATGTATCTTTTGTTTTTGTGACCTTTTACAATAACATTTTCATGTTAACTTTTTCACGAATTTGCCCTCTTAGGATAGGGTTTTAATACTAGGGTTTTAATACTGGTTTTTACATGAAAAGAACACTTAGCTTGTGCGAACTAGAGTCACAAGAATACAATGAATTTTCACGCATATATGACGATTTATACATAAGTTTTTCCGAGTGACACCATTGTGTTTTTAAATGGTAACTCCATTGGCTATTAAAAAAGACATATAAATCCAAAACTTAAAAACATAGACTTTGATTTAATTAATTAATTAACTAAATAATCTCATTTCCATCAAATACCCACAAAGATATAAGTTACAAAAGCAAATTAGTTCGGTCCAGAAAACAGTAAAAGGATGAACTTGCAAATTGCATTCAAAAGTCAAGAGGTTGAAGTGAAGACTTGTTGATCAGAAGACAAGAATTCAATACTCATCACTTAACGGATTGTTGATAACCAACTAGTTGGTTTTTTAACGTGTTTTATTCTATGAAGCATGTGAAGACGAAGTTAGTAATCAGATAGATGATGAATACATAAATGTTTATTGTATTTGTTATGATGTTGGACAAAAAAATCTTTTACTAAACTTCTGTCTGCAACATTTCTAAAGATGAAAGATCGCAGAAAACAACCATATGATGTTTTATTTCAATTCGTAAAAACTATCGTTTATATATCGCATGTTTTTTTTTTAAGTTCTAATGATGATTTTTATATTATATGGACAACCGGTGCAGCGATCGAGACCGGCTAATGACCGGTCGTAACATAGCGATCGGGATGTGCAAAAGAGAGAAATGATGAGGAGTTGCAAGAGTCGAACACGAGCCCAACCAACCAGCGTGCAATTTTGACCGGCAACGACACCGGCTAATGACCGGTCGTTGTCGCGTGCGGATGAAATTAATTGAAAGCTTCTGTTGCATTGGTTGATGTTATTTTGACTCTTCCAACTGCATGTATTGCAATCATCTTCTTTTTGTTTCATGCATCTTTCCTTTTCTTTCTGATCCCTTTTATTTATTGTTATGATCAATATTATTAATAAATTATTATTATCTTTCTTCTCGTTTACTTTTCTTTTCATCTGTTTCGAGGTAGATTTCTTTATTCCTTTTTTATAAGTTGGATTCCTTCGTCATTTCTTTCATTTTTCAGCGCATGTGTTGATTGTTGTGGTGACTGCCTGATGAGTGGTCCATAATCTCATCATGAGAGTCTCAGTACGCTATTTTTTTTTCAAAACTTAAAGTATGGTCCGCTCGTTGTATCGGTTGAATCTGATCTAACCAGTTAGATCACGTTAATAGGAGGATACATTTTTATTGTAGACCAACTAAATTAATAAGGGTCAAATTTGTTAGTTGTTACAAATATAAACATATTATATAGAAGTTGGAGGGCCTTTAAAACTGAGTGCTCAAACTCTACCAACTTTGAGCTTGGGGATGTATGTAAAGAGTCACTTTAATATATGTATTCATAACACTTCCTCCTTGACTATCCACGTGATAACATATAATATTAAATTATTCTTTTATCACAAGTGGTGAGTTTGTCTTGCTAAAATCTTGCTAGGAAACTTAACGGGAAAAAAACAGATAAGAGAAAAATACTGCATCTCATATTTCTTCCTCTGATTGGTTATGCTCCTTTGGTCAATTACGTAAATTAATTTCTTGAATGTTGAGGTCAAAAGTGATTTCATAATTTAGTCTGCTTAGTTTTCGCAAGAATGAATTTGTTTTACGACAATATCATCATGTGAGGTTGAGTTGTGCAAGCATGTTATCGTGTATTCAAGTAAGATTGTTGGCCTTTCGTCTCCAGCAAAAAAACCATATGATCCAAGAATTTTTATATCACAGTCCACAACTAAACACATTTTCAACTACTCCTTGTATTGCTTATATTTCTACAGATTTAGATAAACTAATCATTGTTTATTTCACGAGACGCCATGACATTATAATGCCTCCATATGTAAATATTTTATCCAGTTTGAAATCGACCAGTATGAAAACCAGACATATATCTTTCATCTGTGAAATCAACTAGACTTGTTTTTATTGGTTAATAAAATACAAACCCATATGTTTATTTCCTTACAGGCATCCAAATATGTGTTTAACCCCATTCGAATGTCTCTCTACCACGCTAACATGACACATGATGTACTAATTACACTTAACCATGGTACTTTTAAACCAAAATTTTCTTTTATTAATACTATTATTATCTTTCGATTGGTTGGCTTTTATAGAGATAAAGTTAAGTAAAGTGTTACCCTAAATTCACAAAAAAGTTAATAGAATATAAGTATTAAACGTGATCGCTTTAAATCTACTTCATGGATCATTCACAAAAAAGCTAATGAAGCCACACAATTGGGCTCATTTAACTGTCTTGTGTTTTTACTAAATCACATGGTCCATTAACAATATAAAAGCTTTATTCTTGAAAGATATTATTTTATTTCCAAATTAAACTGGGCTTTTACTCGTAAAGAAACCCGAAGCAATTCTTCGATTCGAAACAGGATCGTAAGTTTATCATTAAACAAAAAAACTCATCATGGACATGAAATTGGTCAACAATTTTGACCCGGTGGACTCCGATCAAACTCCACCACACCTCCGGCCGATCGAGTGGTGATAGTGCGATTCTCCGGCGACGATGGAGTATCGGAACAAACTTGTTCTTGCTCCAATGGTTCGAGTTGTAAGTCTTTTCTCCCACTCAATTGTTATTGTTGCACTTAGGTTTCAATTTCGCCTTCTAGATTGCAATCATTAACAATTTCAGTATGCTCAGTTCACACTCTTCTGTATTCTTATATGTATTGATTTTGGGATGAAAGGTACAAAAAACAAAGCATAATTGTTTTTTGTTGCAATTGGTTAATTGTGGTTTTAGGGTTATAAATAGGGGTTTAGTTATGCAACTCTGTGTGTGTGTGTGTTTTTCTTTTGTCAGGGGACATTGCCATTCAGATTGCTGGCAGCTCAATATGGTGCAGACATTACATATGGGGAGGAGATTATTGATCATAAATTACTCAAGTGTGAACGGCGTATAAATGGTAACTATAGTTGCAGTGATATAGTTCTTTTGTTATTCTTAATTGTATCTTTTTTTCCAGTTTTACATATGATGAAACATTTACGTGTTTTATGGGGCAAAAGAAGTAATGGAGAATGTGTGATTTTCCCTAGTTGTAATGTTGAGTGTTCATGCTATATCTGTTCCAAAATTATTGATAGGTTTTGACTTTTGTGGCCATGTCATGGAGTAATTATTATTGTTTCAAAGTTTACATGTATTATCCAGGACTGAGGAAAAGAAAGATGTAATCTTGGATTGCAAAATGCTAAAAGCAACAATTAGTTCACCTTCAAAAGTAAAATAATGTGTCAGCTTCTTATTCCAAGCTACCTGATACTTATTTGACCACAAAAAGAGATGTATCATAGAATTGAGACGGGGATAATAGTATATCATAACTGTAATTATTTATCTAGATCAAGAACAATAAACTACCATGGTATATGATATTGAGTATGGTATGTATAACTAGCTATATTATAAGTTTATGACGCAATATTTATGATAAAAGAATGGTTGACAGTTTTGAGTTGTTTTTACCTGCTAGATGCTCTTGGTTGTACTGACATAGTGGAGAAGGGTACGGAAAATGTTGTTTTTAGAACATGTGACGAAGAAAGAAATCAGGTGGTATTTCAATTGGGCACTTCAGATGCTGTTAGGGCTTTAACTGCAGCTCAGCTGGTGTAAGTTTCTTCATTCTATGTGTTATGTGCAAATATTAAATCATGTTTCAACAGGAGGTTTGATTAACCTTTACATCAATGTTTCTGCGACTTTATTTTGTGTAATATTTCTTGTACAACCATGCTAGATCTTAGTTTACTGTCTGTTTATTTCTGGTGGATCCATATCCAAAAAATAAGTGCTAGATTTGGGTATGGTTTTATGTTTCTTTATATTTTGGATAATCATAGCTTCCAGGACAAGCTAGTCTAGGATCTTGATCAAAGATCAGGGAACCATAGGATTCTAAAAGGACTAATAAAGCATGTACAACTTGCTAAGCGTATCCCTTGTAAAATCATCTACATATTGTTCTAGAAAGTTTACAACCCGATCATATTTTCTTCCTTTCTGCCATTACATCCCATTAAGTGACATGCAAAACCTTAATTCTCTCAATGAGACAAACATACTGGTTGTTTTTTTTTTCTTTTGCCAAAACTTCGCCTTACATCCCATTAAGTAACATGTAAAACCCCCAGTTCTCTTCAAAGAGATACATATACTGGACTACTGGTTGGAATTTGAAATTAAAAAAATGCAAGATGTCTCACTTCACAAAGGTACATAAACCTTAATTGGAACTTTTTTATCTTAAGTAAACATTTAAAGTTGGAATAGGAAATGGAAACCAGATGTTGAGGCTGTCATCTAAATTGTGGATGCATTTAAAAGGTTAAAGCAATTATATGGCACGTCTTAGTTTCAAATGTAGTAGTCAACTTTCAGGATGGCTGCTTTGTTGAGCCTTTGTGGCAATTGTAATAATAACCATAGATCTTATTGTGATTCCTATCAATACAATTTAACCTTTGACAAATACAAATGGAGTTTATTGCTTAGTGTTTATTCTGGATTTTACGTTTGTTTGATTGTTGTTGGTAAAAGATGATGATTAGTTAAGGTTGAAACTGGAAATGAACAAATTGTGGCAGTTTAATTAGAAGAATTACACGGATAGTCTCTGTGATATGTTCATACTATGGATTTGGTCCCTAGGTTTACACCTTTGCTCTTCATTGTTTGCTCGAAATTGCCCCTGAAGAAATAATTTTCATTTTGCTGTAAAAGATACGTAATAATTTCAACACCTATATGAAAAAGAAAAAAATAAAAAAGAAAGAAAAAATATTGAAAACCCAAATCTCCTCCCCTCTGCAGCTGACTCCCCTGTTCACTACATTATCTCTAGGGACCAACCAAATTTCCGGTCACCACTTCATCGTCTAGCCAAATCTTCCAAAACAAACTCACTAAAATCTTGAACATACATCAATTGAGAGTGGAGACCTTATTTTATCTGAACACCATCACCTAGATTTTTTATGGGTGAGGCTTGAACCCATAACCTTTTGGTTGTGGGACACACCTCTTACCACTAGGCCTAACCCCCCACCCCAATTGAGACCTCATTTGATGCAGCTTTCATGTATTCCAGAGCCACCGCCAACGAATCGATTTCTAGTATAGACCGATTTTCGCGTAAGATTGTTCAGTTTTCTTCACTAACTTCAACCGGTCGAACCTGCTTTGCTTTATTCTTATCCAATCTAGATTCATCTCTTTGACAAACTTTTAGCCAAAAACCTCTGATGATGACACTGATCTGTTCAATAGATCTGAAATCGACTAAGAAGATGAACCAAGTTTGTTGCCTTCCTCTTGATCATCATCACTCACGCAGTCTTTCATGCCCATTTTCTTTTGTTTCTGATGTAGTCGGAAACAGAAAGATAGATAATTGAACCTGTTGATTCACGAGAATACCAGGAACAATACTTCTAACTATCATTGATTCACAAAGAATACCGATAATCAGGGTTTACACTAACACAAACCGTGATAGAAAGGAAAACAAATTTCTTTCATAAACTTCAATGATATTTCATCCATCCCTTACAAGCATATAAAGAAACAAAACCAAAGTCGAATGGGCCACAAAACATAAACGGGCCAAAAACTGGGCCAAATGTAAAGTCCAACAAAATGTAAAAATAAGAAGAAAATTGAAATAACTCATAAAATAAGCTGTTTTTGGGCTGAAACGATGACCCAAACCGCCTACGGGTGTTTGTGAAAACGTGCTCCTCAGTCCAATGGTCGTTTTGACTGGTCCCAGGCCCAAAACAAAGACTTCTAGCCCAAGTCATGGCCATTTCAGTGAAGCCTTTTTTGATAAGCGATCTTGGGCTTCCAAAAAAGCTAAAGCTTGCTCATCCACACTTGGGCCCACATCAGTTTCATACCATGATTTGTTTGCATTTGCTTCTATCTTTGTGAAGGCGTCTGGACAGAAAAGGATGACCCAGGCCATTTTTTCTTTTTATGGCTGCTGCTGGAATTCTTCTCACTCCTGGCATACTTGTTAGATGGATGATAAGCACAGATTACCACAAAACGTAGCCTTGTCAGCTGCAAAGATCGTTCGCCGTTGATAAGAACACATTCAGAAGCCTTAAATTTCTTTCCGATAACTCCTACTATTTGTCGTCCATATAAACACACCCAGAAACCTTAAATTTTTCTCTGCGGACTCCACTATTTGTTGCTGTTTTTGTTGACATTCTTATAAAAGATTAATAATCAATGGATGGTGGAGTTGAGAGTAGTACTACACAATGATTGCAGGCTGTCAGGGGTTCAATCTCGCTTGTTCTTCATAAACCTGCAGATACAGAGGGGTCTAAGTGATAAGAGAGAAAGAGAAGATCAGCGACCCTTGCTGATCGAACAGAGCAGTAACCACCGGTGGACCTTGCTTAGTATGCCTCTGTTTAGCCATCGTTGTAACTGTAGTGATGGGGGTTTTGGATGAAGAAGAAGAGGGGTCAGGCCATGGGATCTTGAGATTTTTTATTTATTTTTTTTTGTATTTTAATTATAAGGGGTATAATAGCCTTCTAAGTTCTAACTAAATATTAACTGACATCCACTACAAGGACCAAATATGTTGACTAACAGTGTAATTCTGAAAGCTAGGGACCAATACCGTGATCTTATCAAGACTATAGTCACCTAATTCGTGGTTCGCTCCGGTTCGAAAACGAGGTACGGGTTCGGGGTTCGCGATTCGCTAGGGGCCACGAATCCAGTTCGTAAGGGGGTAGGTTCATTACTTCGTTCAGGTTCAATCCGGTTCGTAAGGCACGTTTAAAAGCATTGAACAACCTAGAATTCAATTGAAAACAACCTGGAACATTGAAGTTCAAATTAATTTTTCAATGAATTCGATTGAAATTAGTCTGGAATTCGATTGGTCTAGGTGGAAATCAATTTTCCCTCCAATTTCATGAATTCATAGTTATAAAAATCGCGAATCATGGTTACCCGATTCTTGAATCTATAGCGAATTTCTTGGACTACGAGCGAATTGCAGCCATGAACCACCGAGCGAACCACAATCGAACCCTTGAGCGAACCGCGAGTGGCTGGGTCGCTATCGAATGCGAATGGGATCGTTTCGAGCAAATTCGAAAATCGCTGGACATTGAGCGAATCCTGTGACTATGATCAAGACCTTAGGGAGTATCCATGTATTCTTTTTCTTTTAATTATAATTGCACAATTTCCTTATTTGTGTCTCTTCTCTCAGGTGTAAGATGTTGCAGCCATAGATATTAACATGGGTTGCCCTAAGGCATTCTCTATCAGTGGGGGAATGGGCGCTGCACTATTGAAGAAACCGGACCTCATCCATGATGTATGCAACTCATGGTGTATATTCCTATTTATTTAATATTTATAATTTATAGCTGATCCTTCAAAAATTTTAACCCTCAATCCAGATTTTGACAACATTAAAGAGGAACTTGTGCATACCAGTAACATGCAAAATACGCCTGTTAAATTCAACTCATGATACTGTAGAACTGGCTAGACGAATTGAAAAAACCATGGTTTCTGCTTTAGCTGTCCATGGAAGGTAATAATTTATGCTATGCCTTTTCTGTTCATTTTAACAATTTGGTAACATCTTTTATGTTTCTTGTTAAGTGAATTGCAGGAGAGTTGCAGATAGACCAAGAGATCCTGCTAATTGGAGTGAAATCACAAGTGTTGTAGATGCTCTTTCTATTCCAGTCATTGCCAATGGTGATGTATTTGAGTATGATGATTTTCAGCACATTCGGGCTGTGACGGGTAGGCAAGCAATTATTCATTGGTTAAATATAGTGTGTGTGAAAATGCCTTTGCTGATAACTTTTTATTGTAGGTGCCTCATCTGTTATGGTTGCTAGAGGAGCTCTTTGGAATGCTTCTATTTTCCACCCCGTAGGATCACCCATTGAAGTTGTGAAAAGAGAGTATGTTAGGAAGGTATATGAAATAATCAAAAGTTAATATCTTTGTTATGATTTTGATAAGATTTTGACGTATATTTTTTCTTTTCTAAATTAAGAATATATATATTTGGGATAGTTTGATATATCCGTATCTAAGCTTGGTATAATATCACAATTAATCAGTAAAAAATCATGATTTTCTGATTTATGACAATTATACCCTTCCCCTAAAAACTTGCATTAGGATATGAGAGTTTGGAGGGTAAGGAAAAAAAAGGATATGATGTTAATGGCCATTTTATAAATTGTACTTAGTGACATGGATAAATATGAAATTATAAGTATTTTGAGTTGGTATACTTGATATAATTTTTTTTTGAGTAAATATGGTATTATGCAAGTTTTCAGGGGTATATATACACTAAATATATTGCCCCTAAGAATTAATCCTTCTTAATGATCTCTCTTTTTGTTGGTTTCAGAGCATTTTATGGGATCATGATATCAAAAGCACAAAGTACACATTGAAAGAGATGATAATGCATTATACTTCTTTGGAGCTCCCAGAAGGAAAGGCTGTGACCAGATCAGAAAACTTGGCCGATATAGCGTATGTCATAAGTTAACGGATTCTAAATTATTTCCTATAATATTAGAGACACAGATAACTTTATCTTTACCACTTACGAAGCATATTAAACCATTATAAGTTTTTGTTACTATTTTCAACATGGAAAACCTCTCTTGCATGCTGATCTGGAGTTTGTGGTGTCGATCTGCTTAATTTCAGGCGTATATACAGGAAGAAAAGTATTATGAATCTATCAACACAAAGCGATCAGGAGTTGCAGTCGGATCAGCAATTCATGCTTTGAATGGAACATGAACTTGCTCTTCACCCAAATGGATAATGACAAGTTGAGTTTACCATTTTTCAACTTTGCTATCCAGTATAATCGAGTGATCACTTACATAACCTGTTTGTGGTGAAAAAGTAGCTTTTTTAGTTCGTAAACACAAACCTTTTTTGGTTTACAGTTAAAGTAGGCATTATTGCTCATGTTTATTTGGGGTGTTATATTTTGTCCAGGTTACAAGTGAATGTGGCAATTTTGGAATTGAAATGTTTACAAGATCCTAGCGGTGACTAATTATTGTGAGTAACTTTAAAAATATTTGTGAGTGCTCACGCACATGATTAGATTCTGTATTTGTGAATGAAAATTTGTATGCTTCTAATGTTGGCATGGAACAAGATTCTAGGGTCCAACCTCTCAAGTGATGACATACAAACCAACAAGTGAAAGTTGATAAATAATATAATGAACGATTGAATTTTTTTATACCGCTAAAATGATCTTAAAACAAAGTGTTGCACACTCAGATGAGAATAACGAATGATGGTGACTTAAGAAGCATGGGGCGATAACATTGATGTTTAGGGTGGTTCACAATTCAACTTGAGCTGATTTTAGTTTAGCTCGAGCTAAAACTATACAAGCCAGCTAAGCAAAGCTTGAAATGCTCACCCAAGTTGAAATTTCGAGCTCAAACTCGGGTATTTTTTAACTTGAGTTGATTTGTTTTTTAAAATATATAAATTCAACAAAAGTTGTTTCTTCTTCTCTTGCACCTAGCAACACAATTCTTTTTAGTCTCGAAATTTTATGTGGTAATTTTTGAACTTATAGATTTGTTAAACACTGTACCCAAGCATGAGCATAAACCAACTTTGGAGGGGTCGTGTTTGTTTTGAAGGTGGCAGTTGTAGTGGGTTTGATCGATAGTTATGAACAAGAGGAGAGAGGGAGAGAGAGATGTCATCAGGGTTTTAGGTTCATGAGGAAGGCTTTTATATGGGTAAACCCGATACAAGAGCCTTTTCCACATGTGCGAGGTCTGTGAGTGTCGAATCACATGACACTTTTGGACAAGTTTAGAATCAAATTATAATTAAAAATATGCTAGGAAACCAACAAGCATGCTTAACTCGACTAACTCAAAATTTAAATGAGTCAACTCAGCTCAAAAATTATTTGAGTAGATTATAAGCGAGGTTTCTTTTAGTCATATGCTAAATTTTATTAATGTTCAACATGAACAAATAAAAATTGTGTTTGGATTGAGCATGGTAACAAAGAAAAAGGAAAGAAGGTTTTGGAAAAGACTATTATACCCTAACTACATGTTAAAACTAAAAGAAATTTACGGTAAAGATAGAACATGTTAAACAAGGTTACAAAAAGACGAACTAAATTCGTAATTTTATAAAAGTTACGAAAACTTCAAACTAAAATCATATGAATTTACTACTCGTGTAACTTTATTTTAATATAGAATTTTAAGAATAAATATTATTTTATTGTAACTTTAATATAATTTCATTTTTAGTATAACGAGCAATCCAACAAAGAAAATAAATAAAGAAAATGGTTAGAAGGCACCAACCAACATATAGCGCACCCACAAGTGATGACGACTATTTCTAACTCTCCTATACGCGGAGAACACACGCAAAACCAAACATGTCTAATTATATATTTCATGATGCAATTATGCTATTATAACGACTTATAACTCTAATAGAAGTTAAATTAATTTATTATTAATTTAATTTATTACTTCTCTTAATAATACAACTCCTAAAATAGTTAAGTGTGCTCTTAAATTCATATAAATGAATTATAATAAGGTTTAAAATAGCAACATATCTATCATTCGGAAAAACAAGAAAACATTACAATCATTCTATAGTTAGCAATGAAAATGTTATGAGCGAGATTTTAGTGAGTTTGTTTTATTTGTTTGTAAACATTTAACATAACAGTGATTAGGTTTTTGTGACAATCTACTAAAGTCACTCATTTTCTTTTAAAAAAAATCATTTAAGTTTTACTGTTGTTCTAATCTTGTGAGAAAGATAAAGTGTTAAATTTGTTATAAATAAAATGATGTAACAGAAAGATACATGAAACGTGGTTACTATTAAGTGACTTGGTTTTCAAATTAACCTAAAATTAAAGGTAATTTCAAAGAAAAAGTCACTAATTAATTAAACCAAATTTCATACTTCTTGTGTATACAAAAACCTAGAAAAAAAAGCACGAATAAGTAGCTAGTGTTCATGTATAGCACTTTCTCCGCTAAAAGGCGTATTAATAGATAAGCCTCATATCAAATTAAATTTATTGCTAATTTTCTTACTTGAATATCTAGTAATAATTAATAATAATAATAATAAAATAATAATAATAATAATAATAATATAATAATAATAATAACAATAATAATAATACTAATATTGATCGTTTATTATAACAAGGCCGGTCATCCGAGGGGTCCAAGGTGAAAGAAACCTACATTTATTTAAGTTCAACTTTTGACTTTAAGCTAGTTTTCTAATTGTCTTGAATAAAATATTAAATTGGTTGTTTAGAAAAAAATATATATAGAGATCGAGAAAATGAACAAGTATTAAACTCTAAATAAAGACGGTACCTATACATTTGGATTCTTTGCAAGAAAATATATTTAATGAATAAATATCTTGTGCGTATAGGCCGGATTGATGTATTGATTATTGATTGTATGATAATTGGCATCAAAAAGTGCAAGTTTGTAGTTAAATGTTGAGATAATAGGAAATATATATAATTGCAATGAGTAAAGAGGAAAAGTTGTAACAAGCAAGCAAACATAACTCTCTTCTTGAAGTAAAATGTTTTTTTTTTTGCATTTTTAAGACTACTCAAACACTGTCTTTCTCTTGCTATGAACATATAATCATCTTGTCGACTATGTTGATGATATGTTTCATTGATTTATTAGTTTTCTTAGCTATGATTTTTTCACGATTGATTTGAACGCTCTTTACTAGTTTCAAACATTTACACATAACAAAATAACAATAGAAATATGTTAGTTTAGAAACTTGCATATGTTATTATCTTCTGGTCAAATACTTAATTTTTAAATCATAAGGTTACTAAGGGTATTCATGTCTCATTTTCATACGATATATTTATAATTACATTAAAAGTTATTGTTTTTTCTTTACTTTTTAATTAAATAATATATATTTATACTTTTATTGTTATATTTATTCTATTTTTTACTCACAATCACTTTAAAAATATTAAAAAAATTATAAAGGTTGAATAGTGTATTACTAAATATATAGATGACCAAATAAAAATCACAATAACAAAAATATAAGAAACATGATACGAATGCTCTAACATAGTGAAATAGACATGTTGACTTGTTAATGTGTAACTTGAGCTTTATTTTACTCTACTTTGTACCACTATTTTCTTCTATCACAACACGTATGTTCGGCAGTGACGGAGCTTAATTAAACAACGGTATGGGAGGGCAAAAGTCTCGAGACCCAAATTAGAAGGGGCCGGACTCAATATGTATAGTCTCGAGACCCAGATTATAAAAGGCCTGCAGACTCAACACGTATAAAATTTTCAAACAAAATCACATATATTTCCACTTCTCCCCTAGCATTCAGCCTCTCGATCAACTCGGTTCAACGTCAACGTAAAGAACATTTATCATATAAATCAATAAAAAGAACATACAAAAATCAAAACTTATTTCCTCCGTTAAAGGTTGTACGGATTAGTCGTGTGCTATTCATATTTCATCTAGCTCGTAATATATACTAGTGTGAGACCCGCGCGTTGCGGCGGGATAAATCTTGAATGATTCATACATCCAGTTACAACAAACTGTAAGGCCTTATTAATTAATCCTTGGAGAGCAGCTATGACATGAACTCTTTCAAGTTTCATCGGGTTAAGGGTGATTTCATATAATTTAGTTAATCCTTGGAGAGTAATACGACCTAAACTCTTTCACGTTACATAGGGTTGAGGGTGATTTTATAAAATTTAGCTTTGTTTTTTAGATACCTTAAGCTACTTCCTATGCCACACACAACATCAATTATGCTTCTAGGTTTCCCTATTGGATCATCTGCAATAAAATTCATACAAGATAAAAGAAAAAATGACATGTGTGGGTGAACATCAAAATAAACAATTTACTATAACACCAAACTCAAAGAACAATAAAGTACAATTTGCATTTCCTTGTGACAGTTCAGCTATACTCAAAATAGTGAAAAGAACAATCCTCAAAATAGTTGAAAGCAAAACACAAAACAAATAACAAAGAGTGAAAAGAAAAGAAGTAGTAGTCGAAACATACATAATTGATATATTCACCTGGTGAAGCAAAGAATGGAAATAACCGACATGACCCAGCTTTAGAACATTTATAAAACAAAAGCTAGTAACTCGAAGATAAATGCCCCAATACCATAAAAACATAAGCACCAAGAATTAACTAACATGAATCAAAATAAAGAAAAAAACAAAAGTCACACATAACTTTCTTATTCCATAAACATAATCCATACTGATTGTAAACAACTCTGCTAAGTAATGAGATTAGCATCACAACTAAAGCAAATATGCGCAAGATCTTTGCAATTTAAACAATGTAATTCATCTCACAAGCGTAGCACACCAAGAGGGCTTGCAAATTACAAGAACACTCTCAGAAAGCACCTGCATAATAAAAAAACATTCAAATTTTATCTAGTATGAATGTAAGTGGAAAGGTATACCTGATGGCTCTTGTGAGACCCATAAAGTTTTTAACAAATGGTACAAGTAGGGCGTTTAAAAATCCAATATATCTGTATCCGTTTTATATATATTTTATTTTTTGTAGTTGGAAAAAAACCTTTGATCATGATCTTGAATGACAAGTTTCTTATGGCTAGTGAACTTCCTTTGACTTCATACTTTGTATCCAGATACTTATACATTGGACTTGCAAACATCTATACTAAAAACTAAAAGCAAGACTTGTGAGTGGTGACTTCAAACTTTTGTAAAATAAAAAAAAAAAATCCAATTTTTATATAAGACATGACACATATAGTGTATGCATTTGCATATATTTTTTTACCAAACCAAATCCTTTGCAGCTCCACACCTAGTTTCTTATGGTTAAAAAATAAATAAGTGGCATTTTAAACTTATTTAGTGTAATTTATATGTTGATTCTATTAGGTCAAAACTATTTTTTTTATGCAAGTATGAAGCAAGACAAACAGGTTAATAAAAATTTTCCAAAGTGTTAATGAAATGATTTAAACCTTTTAAACTTTAGTGTAGTTTCTATATTTACAATTAATACATTTACTATTTATATATAATTCTATAAGATAGCCAAAAGAATTAAAGTGTCAACCAAACATGACCAAAACCCACTCATTTTGATAGTACATGTAGTAAAAAACAAAAACCAAACTCCCCTCTTCTAACTCATTGTCTCATGCATTCTTGGTCAACTTAAATAAAAATAAGATCAAAACTGAATTATGTGAAATAAATAAAGGATGTCAGAAAGTAGAATGTTTACATGCAAAGCTATGACAATTTGAAGACAATCACATATGTTGTAACCCCGTTCCCGGGAATCTAACAATTGGTTATTCACAGCAATTAATACATTAAACATTATAATTATACAATCTTAAGCAGCGGAATTAATTTATCAAAAACCATTCATTGCATTTAAATCACTGTGGTTGAGCAATACAACACTATTTAACTGATCACAAAAAATTATTTTACTGCATTACAAAACAACAGCAACATAAAGTACGAATGGATGTCAGTATTTCCCTGCCGAGTAGCTTCACCCTCTTGCCATCCTTAGCAATAATTACCTGCCAACTGAAAATTTATAAAAGTCGGCGTTGTTGAGTGAGTTCTAGTCTTATAAGTAATAAAATATTTTCTGTAGGTATACATATGAAAATACTCTGTTCACGAAAACTCCATCTCTTTATACGTGAACACGCATTAACTATACAATCAGGTAATACTTTATCTCTTTACTGTATGCCTTGTTTACTCTATATTCTTTTATATTTATCTTTCACTGTCTATGTGGACCAATGAGCAATACCTCAACTACGTGCGCGATGGAAAACGAGTGATGGGCCATCTATATCCCTCGAAAAGGTCAACTGTATTCCCCGAAAGGGTTCTGTGTACTGTGTACAAGGCCGACCCAATCACCCAGGATATGCTACAAGGGTCCTGCCAATCTCAATTGATTGGCCATGTGTGCACAATAGAGTAGCTAACCCGCAGCACAGTTGAGCTAACGACACCACGGTCGTGTCCCTTCTATGAGCATGCAAGACTTGTTAACATTTTATTAGGGTTCCTCTTCTTTTCTTTATTGCTCTTTCGCTTTATTATTATTAGATACTTTACGTTACGATAATAACATGTCACGTAAAATCACATACTATAAGTAATAATAATAATAATAATAATAACAATAATAATAATAAGGAACATCATATGTAATCATATCATGCATGGAACATCATCATTATTCAGCCCTAGTCAACTCTGGTCAAAACCCTAAAACACAGACTCCTAGAAAACTCTGTAAAATTTTCCAAGTGTTAGGCGCATAGGAACTATTTAGGCGCATGAGCCATGTTTGAGCGTTTTACCACTATGCAAACGCATCAGCCAACACTTAATCATTTTATCACTTAGACGCATGAACTATTCAGGCGCATGGGCACTATTGGTACGTATGAACACTTAGGCACATGGATTTTTTTAGATGCATGGACACTTGGACGCATGAGTCACTTGGGCGCATGGGCACTATTGGGGCGCATGGCCCTACACTTAGTCGTCCGGCCAACATTTCTAGACGCATGGGCCACTGTTCAGGCGCATGGGCTGTACTTAAACATTTTTAAGGTAATCTTAGGCGCATGGGCTACTGTTTGGACGCATGGATTACACTTAATTCGTTCTAAGGCATTTTCAGGCGCATGAGCCTTATCTTGGCGCATGGACCTTCTGTTTAACATGTTTCCAGTATGTTTTCAACCCAATCATCAAATCTATCTATTCAAAGCTTAATGTGACTATTCTAAACATGAACAACCTATGAACATTCAAGAATCACATTCAATCATGCACAATACATACGGACATACATACTCAAACATTGGAAAATCATTTAATACATTTCCAGCCCCAACGATGTTTGAAAACAAATAAAAACCGGGGTCTAGAACTCACCTGGTGCAACTTGGGTGTTTTCTTCCTTTCTAACCCGCTTGCAATGAGTTCAAACACCTAAAACAACACCACAAACACACACACACACAAGCACAATCACAACACATAAACACATAAACATATAATCACATAACCGGGATAAAACCCGTTATAAACACATAAAAACCGCGAATTCTTACCTTGAATTCGATTTTTTCTTCTTCTTCTTCTACAAGCCGAGAGTTTTCTCATTCTCTCTCTCTCTAGAACCAAAGATATGTTGATGTGAAGTGAGGGTGGACGGCCATACCCATCTTTACACCAACTTTCCAAAGATTTTTGTACTTTTTACACTTTTAGTCCCTCCACTTGGACTTAATTGCCTTTCTTTCTTTTATTCTTTATATCATGTCTTTCAAAAATAACCGGATGTTACATATGTTGGCAAATGTCTTCACCTAAACTGAACCATCAAAACTGGTAAGAAAAAGAACAGATGTGTAATAAGCCATGCAAGCAAAATTATATAATGGCAAAACCACTGCTATGAACTGGAAGAATAAAGCTTTCACCATGTTCCTGGGCTATCTCATTGTTGCCTAAGAAATATCAAAAAAATATCAAACCTATTTGAGTGTACCAGGTAGGGATGGTTCAGTGATGGCTCAGTCACGAAGCTTGGTGGATCCTCCTACTGCTGTGCGGTTTTACTCCCTTAAGTCCAATTGTTATGTGAAGGTTCTCAGGTTCAGGTCAACTGTTTTTATGGTCAGATGCAGTCCTTTGATAGTTGCTATTGGTCTTGAAAATGAGGTAACATGTCAATTCATTTAAAAATAATCTGACATTGCACTTATGAGTTATTATACGTTGCATGTGTAATTAGCTTAAGCAAAATGCTACTATGATACATCTTTTAGTGAATTCTTCTACTTATATGTCTTATGTTTCATTACCTTAAATAAACAAATGCATCTTCCTATAGACAACAAATAGAATTCATTCGATATAACCTTTGACCCAATAGCCTATTTGTTATAATCTTCGACCCAACTATAGGAAGCTAGCTGCATTACCGCTGCGTTTTAGCACCAACCATGTATGCCAACAGGCTAACATAAAAGACTGTCATATAAATTAAATTAGATTTAGCTAAATATATGGTCATAAATTCAATATTGGTCACAAACTTTATTATTCCTAAATCATGGTCAATAATTTCATATTGGTCACAAAATTATGTTATTTATACACATGTGATCAAGCATAAAGTACCTAAAGTAATGCACAAGTCTCAAACAAACCATATTTATTGGGGCATTTCATCAACACATGATAGACACAAATGATAAAACACATAAACAGTGAACATACTTGATTTTGACCCAAAAAGATGGTAATTTGTTCTAGGTATCAAGAGCCTTAACAGGTGATTGACAATGGAAAACCAAAATACAGCCAATTGTGATCACAATCAATTCCAACAATCAGCACAATTAGAAGAAGAGTTAAAATTAAAAAAATTAATATGACCTTCAAATCGCTTGAGAGGATTGGGCGGGTATTGAATTTGGGTTGCCTTGGGATGTACTTATCATCCATCATATGCATCGATGGTTGTAGATATATGTGTGGGCACTTATAGCATAGAATCGCTTCGATTGAAGGTGTAACTGATATCATCCAATCGGTTCAATGAATGAATGGAAAGAGGGGAGTAACACCGATCCTTCAACTGAAGGTGTCACTCTAAAAGGTTCAATTCAAGGCAGAGGGGCACCCATCGATTGAATGCAGGTGAAGGGGGAAGAGTAACAGGCAAGGTTATGTACTAGAGATACATGCATGGTCACTAAATATTTTAATTGTAGTTTGTACATTACAACTCTGTTAAAACTAAGAGTGTTTAATATATATATATATATTATATATATATATATATACACACACACACTACAAGTTTTTTGGTTTTTGTCATTTTTCTTTAATTTCCTGCCTATCATACTAATATATCTCATCAACTCTAATAATTACAATTTTTTTTATTATTACAAACTTACTATACATAATTTTCAACGTGACCATTTGTGTGACCACTTTTTGAGATCACAATTCCATCGCAACTCTGCTTATAGCTTTATAAAATTTTATATTTAAAAACAATCACACATTATCATCTGATCTAATCTTATGAAATTTGAGTTTTCAAATTAATTCACTTTTTACAGAATGTGAAGTTAACTAACAATGATAGCATGTCGTTGAAATCACGTCACCGCTTGGTAACTTTTTAATTATTAATATCCACATCATTACTGTTATATTTTTATCCTTCAAATTAAAAAAATTAAAAGACTTCTTCATTGCTAATGTGCTAAACTCTAAGAAAGTTATAAAAAAAATTAAAAAGAACCCTTAAATTTTGTAACACCGGAACAAATAAACTAAAGTCGACTAGTCAAGTGGCTTTTTTAAAACTCCTCTTCAAGTTATCCTGTAATATTATGACATATAACATTAACTATATGCTAATTGGATGCTAGATAGCGTTTCTAATCAAATAGTTTAACCCTCTTGATGATTAGGTGATCAAAGTTTCTAACGAATTACTAATTTATTTATTTAATTTAAACTTATAAACCATCTAAATACGTGAATATTAAAAACAAATATTACAATAAAATATAAACAGAAAACACTACTTAAACTTGTTAAAGCCAATACAAATACTAGTCTAATACGAGATTATGAGGTTCTCTAGCCCACAAATGCTCTATCATTAGAGAGAAAGTGAGTGAAATGTGATGGTTTGTATAAAATTTAGAGATTAGTATATATAGGTAGAAAAATTAAAGAACAGTTATTTAATAAGCCTTAACGGCTATCTTTTTAAAACCCCCTTCAAACCCAACAGTCAATTCAGCCGCTAGTCACTCACGCCCAGCCAACAACACCCCCTCCCTGGTCGCGATTCGCACCACCTGTTGCGGTGTGCTCGACCAAAGTGAACAGCCACATGGGTTGCGCCCCGATCAACTACACCATCTGAAATTAAAGTATGAGTTACTTAAACTCAAATTCTATAACACCAAAACATACAAGTAAAGTTGACTAGTTAAGCGGTCTTTTACGCATTAGTAGTAGTTCAAGTCACTATAATAAAATACTTAAAAACTGGTTTACTATTTATGTAATATATCAAAATATAATAATAGTTATTAATTAATTTAATTTAAAAAAACAATAAAAATGCCACATATTCGAACCCAAGTTGACCAAGTGCCATTTGGCATGTGTTTTGCTGGCAAATCTGCCCTCGTGTGTTTATCTACTAGGATAAGTATTCATATTACGCGTTTGCCTCATCTTGTCGAAATCATCGTTTTATTTTGTTATAATTTAATTATTTTATGCTTATACATTTTTTAAGAACAAATCATCAATTCACATGTGATTTTTGAAATTTTTATGTTAAGTTTGGAGCTTATTAGTGTTCTTTTTCACCTTTTTATGAACAAATTGCTAATAGATTAATATCTTGTTAGGATACATTGAATTAGTGTGTACATAAGATATTAATCAACTTAACACGCCTAACATTGGTGTATATGGCCTTGCACCACTTCAAATAGGTACGAGTTAAATCAGTTAAACCAAAAAGATGCGAGTGTTCGTTTTATGTCGGAAAACAAACACAATTTAACATATGATTGAGACTATTTGAGGGTAAGCAACGACCATCGATCAGGATTGTTGGTTTCTATAGGAAAGACTAAACAAACCCATATGCATGTACGCAAAACATCAATATATAGATTTTATAATTCGAAAAACATTACCTTTGATCTTTTATATTTTTGTAAGCATTTACACAATATTTGTAAGTTTAACTTCGGTAGAAGCATAAGTAGGGAAGATGATTTCCTAAATAGTTTTAACATTTATCCATTTGAGCATATTAGTGTTGTCTAGAAAGGATTATGTTGCAGCTTATCATTATATCATGTATTATATATTTATGTTTATATTTATTTAAGAATGAATTTTGATTTTCGTACCTGAGTTTTGTAAATTGTCTCCACTTGAGTACCAACTTTTATTTTGTCATTATTATTGGTCTGATTTTGCAAATTGCTTTTATTTCCGTTCTTTTGATTAACGGTGTTAACATTTTTTGTTAGATTTATTTAAAATGACTAAAATACCCCTAAGGGCTATAACAACATCCTATCTCTTTCAATTTCTATCTCTCTCTCTCTTTTCTTTCTCCACATCACCACACACCACCTTGCCACCGCACACCACCGCCACCGCAAACCACCACCACCATAAAATACCGCCATTACACATCAGATCCTGCAGCAGGGGGGTGTAGTGTTGTCGACGATGAATCGCCGGCTGTTGTGACGAATTTGTCGTCGTCGAGCATATCACTCGAACGATTTGATTTTTGTAGGATTAACGGGAGCACAATCGGGCAGAGGTGTGCTTAGCGCCAATTAGGGTTTCGAGAGGGTTATTCTTGGAAGAGACACACAAAAAGAAAAGAAACTGGAAGGTGAATTGGGTGTAATAGCATTTCATTTTGCAGATGAAGACGATGTTTTCATGGTTGATGTGTGGTGCAGTAGTGTGAGGTGCGGTGTTGTGTGGTGGCGATGCGGTAGTGGTATGTGGTGCAGTGGTGTGTGGTGCGGGTGTGAGGTGTGATGGTGACGGTGTTGTGTGGTGGCAATGCGGCAGTGGTGTGTAGTACGGGTGTGAGGTGTGGTGGTGTGTGGTGGTGATGTTGTGTGGTGGCGGTGCGATAGTGTTGTGTGGTGCGGGTGTGAGGCGGTGGTGTGTGGTGATGGTGTTGTGTGGTGGCAGTGCGACAGTGGTGCGTGGTGAAAGCAGTGTGAGGTGCGGTGATGTGAGGTGCGGTGATGTGAGGTGCGGTGTGTGTGGTGGCGGTGGTGTGTGGTGGCGGTGTTGTGTGCTGACGATGCGACAGTTGGTGTAGTGACGGTGGTGTGTGGTGCGGGTGTGAGGCGGTGGTGTGTGGTGATGGTGTTGTTTGGTGGCAGTGCGGCAGTGGTGTGTGGTGAAAGCAGTGTGTGGTGCGGATGTGAGGTGCGATGATGTGAGGTGCGGTGGTGTGTGGTGGCGGTGGTGTGTGGTGGCGGTGTTGTGTGGTGGCGGTGTTGTATGGTGGCAGTGTTATGTGGTGACGATGCGATAGTGGTGTGTAGTGACGGTGGTGTGTGGTGCGGATGTGAGGTGCATGACGTGTGGTGGTGGTGTGTTGTGGCGGTGGTGTGTGGTGGAGGGGGTGTGTGGCGGTGGTGGTGTGTGGTGGTGGTGGTGGTGTGTGGTGTTGTGGAGAAAGAAGAAAGAAGAAAGAAGAAAGAATGAGAGTGAGATGAAATTGAAAAGTGAGTGTGATATTTCTTTATAGTCCTCATGGGTATTTTGGTTGTTTTTAAAAAGTTAACACAATTAGTTAAAAGGACGAAAATAGAATGATTTGCAAAACTTAAGACAATAATAAAGACAAAATAAATATTAGTATTTAAATCGAAACTATTTGCAAAACTCATGGACAAAAACCAAGAATAAATCTTTATTTAAAGACCATGATGATGAACAGGGAAGTACAACGTGACACACAGACCAAACCAATTTATTCCATCTTGTTTATATATATATATATATATATTATATATATATATATATATATATATATATATATATATTCCAAATCTATTTTATAGAATATTCCACAAAGTCAAACTCAAAATTTTCGATCTATTTTCAAAATTGTAGTTCGTTTCGGTTTCAAGTAATACTTCACGACCAATGATCATTGAACTAACGATTTAAGGTGAGATATCATTTGAGATATTAATAATATGTAAATATTGAAAGGTCATGAGTTCAAGTTTTAATCTGAGCAAAATTATTAAAGTTGAGTCAGAGGTTTTTCCTATTATAAGTTTTCTTCTGATGAGGTTGGGGGTGTCGTCTGGCTGAAAAATAATAGGTGAACCCATTAAAATAACACATATCCTCCGAATCAGGGTCATACGTATGTTGTTAAAAATGTAAATACTTCACAGCTGATTTGATGGATTTTCAATTTGATAAACATTGCATATATAAGATTTTTAAAAAAAAATTAAGATAACTCAATCAAACTTGTAAAAATCATGGTTTTATAATTCTTAGATTTCTCTTGAATATTTTTTGGTTTTTCTAAATTTTATATCTGGTATTTGTTAAATATGATTTTTTTAATTTATAAAGGGTTTGTCAAGTTTTATAAAGTATTTCTAGAAATGACTTTTCTTTTGTAAGAATTGTATTCCTGTGAAGTGCTGATTAGATATTCTTTGTCATGATATTTCAATTTATAAGACTTTTCTTTTATAAGAATTTATAAAGGATTTGTCAAGTTTTATAAAGTACTAGCTTTAGTAACCCGTGTGTTACACGAGTAGGATATATTTAATAATTAAAACTCAAAAAATTTAGTTTATATATTTTCTGAATAACATAAAGTAATACATCTAAAAACACTTATAATATTACATGTAAAACCTCATCAATCATAGATGTTTTGATTCAAGATCAAAAGTTTAAGCCCATCCCGACTCTTAACCCTCGATAATACAACATATAGTTGGCCGTGTATAAAAACAGGGTCTTTTAGGTACAAACCAACTCTAGACAATGATGTTGTCATATGACGAGCATGCATCTTTATAAAATCTGATGATGACAAAGCAAACAACCACTCCTTACAAACACTTTTGGATCGAGCAACTGATTTAGCGGGCATTCTTGATAAAATATCGATTATGATAAAATCACTTGTAAGAGTTTCCATTATAACGTATATATATAAGGAGAATGAAAGTGTAAACTAACGAAATTGATATAAGAATGCATCGACAAATAGCATAATATCATAACGTTGCATATAATAATATAAGTTTGGATACTTTGATGTTGAAATAAATCATAAAAACTAAAATATTCTTATAAGAGATTCAAAATTGTTGTTGGTTGTTATTATATTCTTTAAAAAAGATGTTCAGTAATTATGATTATTAAGTTTAAATTTTATAGAAAGATTATTTAATATGATGCTAGCACATCACATTAAACAAATATATACAACATAATAATGAAAATTAGATTGAAGATGAGTGTTACGTACCCGAATGATTCTTGATTAAGGTTGTAAACTTGATTGATTTCGAAATAATTTGTTTGATAAACTAATGATTTTGAGATGATATCATAAGTTATATAGGTAGATTTATTTTTGCAAATTATTTAATAACCAATGTAAATTCGGAAATAATATGTTTCAAAATTAATATGGAAAGTTGTTATAACTTTAATCAGTAATTATGAATGAATAATTTTATTTAAATATTGATTAAATAAATGATAATTGATATGAGGTACAATTAAAACACATTTCTATAATTATAAAAACAGAGTCTTATTTAAACGGGTTTATATTAAATATTTTTATATATTAATTACTTGATTTAATCTTTCCTTTATTGAGCCCTTAGAGTTCTCCTAATTGAAAATTTATTCGAGAATATGATAAGTAAATAAATTGGTTATAAAAATAATTATTTGAAATGTTAAATAATTGATGTGGATTAAGTATATGATTATATAAATGATGTTATATCTGTATGTATTATAGTTTAACTACTTAATTCGGAATAGGAAACTCACTTTTTAAATAATAGTATATCAATTACAATATTTGAAAGACTCAAATAAGTTTAGAGGATATTAATAATATAATCATATTCTAAAATAGGGAAACTATATTTGGAAAGTTGAAAATAAATAGAACTTATAAATGTAAAGTAATTGTTTGAATTCTTGAATTATTAAGTATATTAGTGGTATTAGATATTGTTTGTTATGTATATAATAAAATAGCATGCACTTTATATAAGTTTTCATAATAAGTTGTATGTAATTACTGGGTAATGTTATACAACATCCCATTTAAATATAACTTTGACCGTATGATAGTTATATTATTGTATAATATGTTAAATTTATATATTTTTAAAGTATGAGTAGTAAATATGTGGTTTATAATTAATTTTGATATTTAATTTGTTTAATTTAGTTCGGTATAACTCTATTATTTTAATTTCCATATCATAATTTCAATATATTGTTAATTATTTAATATAGATATATATTGAATGTTTATTCAGACTTTGTCACTACTAATAGCACAATATATTTAAGGTAAATAGAATTCATTTTAGTCATCAGTATTTTGATATGCAACGTTAATAATTATACTTTCTGATAAGAAACAGACGAATATAAACATATAAAATAAGCATAAAATTGAATTAACTTTTCGAAAAACAAAATTGTCTAGACAATGAAAAAATGTTGTTCTCGCAAGACATGTTAACGGTCTAAATAAAATTATTTTTCAATCTTTGGTGTGATGAATAGAGATTGCTTCTTTGCCTTCATATCTTCCGTAGTATGTTTAAATGATTTGGAACCTGAAGAGCTTCCAATTTCATCGACGTCGTACGCTTCAATGAGATTACGCTTTAACGAACTTGGCGTGTAGTCACGATTATCATGCTCATCCACCTCATTCTTTTCATTTGATATTCTTGAATTGAGGTAAGACACGAGAGTAGTAGTTTCACCGGTAATAAAAAATGATTCCTTATAACAAATGGAAGGAAGTAAACATGTGTGAGTAGATTTTATTTTAAAAAAATTAAGAGTTTTAATATATTTAGGAGGTAACCATAGTTGTAAAATGCAAACTTTGTAGTTGTTAGTATCTTGTGACTTGTAATCTTCCACTGACTGATTAAGAGAGTCAGAAGCTGGTCCTTAAATTTAAAATAGATTAAATTATTATATATACAGTGACCGAATGAATAATATAAATAATAACAGAAAATAAAATGTCACATACTTGTTTCAAGTTATATATCTTCTCAAGCTCATATATAAGATAAGGATCATCAGTCATCTTCGAAACTCCAAAGAATTTATAATTGTTTTCAACATTGTAGCTAGTGATGTCAATTTTAAATGCAATTTTTTTTGTCAAGAAGAGTGTTAAAAACATCTGGGTACACACTCGTACCAACTCCATAAAATAAATAAACAAAACAAAATGTATTAGTATATATCAAAATATTTAATAATAAATTAAAAATAGTGTGTAATAAAATTTGTATATATACCTGAATGTAATCTTCAAACAAATTGCTTGCATTTTGTTTGAGATATTTTTTTGCTTCACGATCAAAAACGGTTAAAGAAAAAATGTCGGTTGAATCCTGAACTCGAATGGGAATTTTAAATCTGTAGAAAATAATTAATAATGAAAAAACATATTAATAGTGTAGATTTAGGGAAATATCCATTAAAGTATTGTGGGATATAAATATGACTTCACCTAGGAATAACATCTATTAGACGATCTTTGCACGGATCGGTTTCGTGCAGAACTTGCAAGCCTGATAGAACCATTCAACATCTGGTATGATCATTTTAACTATTCCAACAACCACAACAGATTTAACCTGCATATTTGAAGATAAAATAAGATGAATTGGTAAGTCACAGTTTAGTTGTTGTATTCTGTTATTTCTTGTGGTATTATCTTATTTTAAATAAGAAAAATATTCAACGGTAAGTAACATAAGACCTCTGTGCGTATTTTTTAAAAACAATTCTTATTATATAAAACACGTTCAAACGAATAAAAAGTATGAGAAATTCAACTTACTCCAAATCTTGCATATGAAAATTGAGTTTGAAAGCTTGTTTTCCATTCTTGGTTATTATATCTTCAATTTTGTAGTACTTGACAACTAAACCAATAACATCTAAAAAATAATGAAATGTGTAAATAAAGGTTATATACCTTTATTTCATATAAAACCAAAAACGTAATTAATTTAATGCACGTTTAAAATAATATTTGCAAAATGGACATACCTATGCTACCCGATTCAGAGACAGTTTGTTCCAATATAGACCGAAAGCTAGTGAAGGAGAATCCATAAAATGGGCCGTTGAAATCATTGCATTTTGTGATTGAGGTGTTGTAGTATAGGCACACCTTAAAAGGGTTGTCAACATATTTAAAAGTTACAGAATTGTCATCGATTGTGGGTTTCTT
Source organism: Flaveria trinervia (assembly GCA_025506515.1). Taxonomy (NCBI): domain Eukaryota; kingdom Viridiplantae; phylum Streptophyta; class Magnoliopsida; order Asterales; family Asteraceae; genus Flaveria; species Flaveria trinervia. The sequence continues at coordinate 60,508,570 of CM046458.1, read as the reverse complement.
GATAACCAAAGTAGTCATATCAGTAAGGAATCTCTCAAATCTACAAAACCATTTATTCAAAACACTTGCTTGTATTTTGTTACCCTGCACAAAGAATACATAACAATAGGTTTCAAAAATTGTGTTTTATAGTAATGAAAAACAAATTCAAAAAATTATTTAGAAATACCTCCTCATCTACTAAAATCATTTCAATAGAGAAGGTTTGTGATGGATTTTTAAACATTGGTTGCCTTCATAGTCTAACAATCCAAACCTTCAATGTGTAGTCATCCCTCGATATATTGAGGTCGAGAAATGAAGAGTAGTTTGCTACTTCCATTTTCTGTAAAATAATAAACATAATGCAGTAGCAAATGTTAATTACTTAGGCTGCAATGACAAACAAAATTTCAAAATTATATGTGTATAATAGTATATAATAGTACATACCTTGAATGTCGTAATAGGAGTGGAAGATGTTTATACAGTAATCGACAATCGACAATGATGTTTGTACCATATTGGGTGTATTTGTTTACATAGACTTTTACAAAATTTGGTAATTATATATATTTATGGTAATGATGTTGGTGATTTATAACTGATTACTTCATTATTTTTATTTTAATAACAATATAATTTAAATTTGGTGTTAGTATATTTATGTAAAAGTTAAGTACTCATTGAAGAATGATTTGAAAAATTCCAATAAGTTCCCAAATAAAATCGGAGGGATGATTTTTCAATACATGTCGTAAAATTTAAATTTAAATTTAAATATATTTAAATATTTACATATATTATGTAAAATATGTATATATATGTAAAAGTTAAGTACTGATTGAAGAATCTTATCTTACTACTCTAATAAAATGGTAAATGGGGGTGTCACGTGTCAGCACCACAATCATTCTCACCAATTTTTTCCCACATCTCTATCCTATTAAATAATTACCTTAATTACTAATAAAATTATTTTAATACATTTTAATATATAATAATTAAGAAAGAAATTTATTTATTAAGGTTATTTCAAAACAAATTGATATTTTTAATAAGTCAATTTAAAAAAAATAATAATCAAATTTGGGAGTTGTAATAAGAATTTTTTTAAAAATAACATTTTTATACGGTTTGTTTTAAAATTAAAATGTTTATTTTAAAAAAGAAAGTTAAAAAGTTGATATCATTGTTTTATTATTTATAGTGTAACACTCGAATATTTATTATTTTGAAGCCGGTGAAGAAAGAAAAGAAAATAAAGTCCAAAGTCGAGGGACCAAACTCGCCCACGAAAGAAAGTCGGGTGAGGGGGAGTATATAAGGGAGAGGGCAGCCCTTACCCTCTCCCCCACACTCACAAATCAGCCAAAGAAAGGGGAGAAGAGAGAAAGAAGAGAAAAAGAGGAAAAGTGCCGGTTCGGTCGGTTCGGGTCGCCAAAATTGTCGTGAAGCAAGCCGAATCGAAGCTCTTGTCGTTGTGCTCGTTTATGTGAGTTCTAGGACCCCTCTTTTACATGTTTTTGAATGATTTTGGGGCTGGAACACATCTGAAAACCCTTTTTCGCGTTTTTGGGTGAAAACCCGTCTGTATGCGTGTATGTATGTGTAGGACCCGTTTGGGGCTTGATTTCTTGCTTGGTTGTGCTTGAATAATGTTATGGTATGCATCCCTAAGGTTTAGGATGGTCGATTTAGGCTTAAAATGGGTTTAGATGAGTTTGGAGGCCGAAAACCCTCGGCTGCAGTCGGGTTGAACTGCATTCTGCATCAGTTAGGGCTAGGCGACCGACTGGAGGCCGAATGGAGGCCATACGGCCGATTAGGGTGCGATTGGGGTCCATTCGCACGACTGAAGGTCCATTCGCACGACTAAGGGTCCATTCGCACGACTGAAGGTCCATTCGCACGACTGAAGGACCAGTCGCATAGGTGTTCACCCGCATTGTCCATTCGCACGACTGGATGTTCATTCGCATAGGTGTTCATCCATATTAGTTCATTCGCATGATGTTCAGTCGCATGGAGGCAATGCGACTGAAGGGTGTCCATACGCCCGAATAGGGCTATTGAACCCGAGGAAGTGTAGAATGACTTCTGACTTTCGGGGGAAGGTACAGATGTAAGTTTTGATGTAAAGGTTCCCATAAGAGTTTTTAAGATGACGATCGAGGTCTTAGAAAGCATGTTGGGCATGATGAGGGTGATGATGTTGTATGTTATGTATGTATGATGTTGCCCTGTATGATGTGATGTTGATGCATGTTAATGTTCCTTAGTGTGATGTATAATATCTTTCCTATGGCTTTACCTATTATGATGAATGAACGAAGTATTATGTAACGAAAAGTGAAAGATAAAGAAAGAGGAACCTGATGAATGAATGCATGTATTAATGAACGAATGAAACGTCTTGCACACATCGGATAACGGGTCCTTCTTGGTGATTGACCCTGAATGTAAAACCTCTACCGCTCACCCCTAGTACTGTGGCATACGTTTAGCTGTTCATTTGTTGACTTCAGCCCGGTAGCTACGACTAACGGGGTGTAGCACATGGTATTGGTAAGGATGATGTCCGATGCGCAAGTAAAGTAATGAAAGAACGAATGAACGATGAGGAAGATAATAATGATATGTGTATGTACGATGTGTGATCATGTAAAAGTAACGAACGGTTTTATATGAAAGTAAAGTATGTTTTATTTATAAAACTAGAACTCACTCAGCAACGCTGACTTTGATGTGTTTCCAGTTGGCAGGTAATGTTTGCTGAGGATGGCACGGGCGACTACTCAGCTCTTTTGGGGATGGCATTCTTTTGATTAATGTTTTTGCATTGTAATACAAACAAGCTATTTTATAATGAATGTTGTATTAATTTGCAAAAGCCTTTACATGGAAATGAAAGATTGTTTTAGTTTTCCGCTGCGATTTATGAAATACAAATGTAATTATATGTTTTATGTGCGATGAGAACCCAACTGTAAGCGTCCCGAGAACGGGGACTTACAAGTCGGTATCAGAGCCAAAGTTTAAGTGAAATGGGTAAATTTCCAAAATAAACCTAATCTTAAACTGAGAATGGGACGGAAAGGGAATGGGATGCCAATCTGAGTAGCTGCGTGCCATCAGGTATTTTCGTTAAGTTAACCGGTTTTATGTGCGCATGGTATGTGTTATGTGTTGTATGCAGATTTAAATACTGATGTAGTCAGGACAGGTAATACTTGGGGTATGAAGAGTAAAGTAAGTGGCTAATCACAACTGGCCACTGTAATTAGGGACTTACTATACTTGACATAAACTAAGTTGTTTCCTTGAATGACCGTGTTGGTGTTTGAATCTTTCAGTGTGCGTGTGATGGCCGAAGGTAGATCTTCGAAAGATTCTAGGGGTGGAGGTCATGGTGTTGAACCGCGACCCAAGAGAGGGAGACCCAGAGTTGAGAGGGTGGTTCATGAAGAACCAGAGACCCCCCATCCGGAGGGTGGCGACGAAAGCGCCAATCTGAGAGCCTCAGTAAAGGAGGCTGTTGTAGAAGAAGTCCATCAGTTCATGCAGACAATCTTACCGTCTGTGGTGACTGAAGTTATTAAGGCCGTATGAGAAGGGGAAAGAAAAGAAAGAAACAGATCCTCTGGAGAACGGGAACAACCAGAGCCGGAAACGGTTCTATCTGATGATGAAGAGGAAGAATAAGAGCCTGCGCCGGAGACGGCACGAGGATGTAATTATGGGACTTTTATGAGATGCAAGCCCCCTACTTTTGATGGAAACGGCACCACTGCAGCTGCTCACCGGTGGGTGAGGGAAATGGAGGTTGTTCTCGATATCAGTGAGTGCCGAGAGGACCAAAATGTGAAGTTTGCTACCCACTCTTTTGTGGATTCAGCTCTGTGCTGGTGGGACAACATTGTCCAAGCTGAGGGTAGTAGGGCCATTGGGAAAATGAAATGGCCTGAGCTGAGAAGGTTGGTGATTGAGGAATTTTGTCCTCATCGGGAAATGGATAAGTTGGAAAGGGAGTTTTTACAAATGGAGGCTGGAACCATGAGACACCAGCAGTATACCACCAAGTTTAATGAAATGGCACGGCTTGTGCCTGATCAGGTGACGCCTCTGTCTCGGAAAATCAAGAGGTACATTCAGGGTTTACCGGTGGATGTTCGCCGACATATGATCGTCGCCCGGCCAAGCACGTTTAGGTCGGCGGTTGATTTGGCAGGGAGGCTGTATGACGAGCGGGAGGTGGTGGTGACTGAAGCGAGTAAGAAGGGGGGTGGTGATCGGAACTGGAACGGGAAACGGTTTGGTCGGGGTGATGCCCCGATGGGTAACAAAAAGGCACGGGTGGATGAACACCGTGTGGTCACATCAAGTGCGGGGTCGAAAAGGTGTGGCAAGTGTGGAAGGGAGCACGGCGGGGAATGTAGGTTTGGGTCAAACTTGTGCTTCAAGTGTGGGAAGACAGGGCATATGGTGAAGGATTGCCTATCGGGCAAATGTTTTAACTGTGGGGAAACTAGTCATATGAGCAGAGATTGTAAGAAGTCGAGGACTGAGGGTTTAGGGGTGAAGAAGACGGGAAGTGATGGACCGAGGGCGAGCGCCAGGGCGTTCACCATGATACAGGAGGAGGCTAGGACGGACCCTGACGTTGTGTCCGGTACGTTTCTAGTGAACCAGACTTTAGCTTCTGTGTTATTTGATTCTGGTGCTAGTAGGAGTTTTATTTCTGCTGCTTTCTGTGCTAAGCTGCCTGTTAGTAGTAGACGTGTTGATGCGCCCTTTGATGTAGAAACTGCCATAGGTAAGTCTACCAGGATTTCTGAGATGATAGAGAACTGTGAAGTGGAACTTGAGGGTCATAGGTTTCCTGTTAGACCGTTCGTGATGACCTTGGGTGGTTTCGATTTGGTTCTTGGGATGGATTGGTTGGCGGATTTCGAGGCGAACATTGTGTGTCGCAAGTAGATGGTTCGGTTGACAGCGCCTGACGGAAGTTTGGTAACGGTTTATGGTGATCGGGTTACTACGATTCCGAAGGTGATCTCAATGGCGGTGGCGGGAAAGTGTATGAGGCGTGGATGTAGCGCCTACTTGGCTTATGTAAAGGATGTGGATACACCAACACCACAACTAGCTGATGTACCAGTTGTGTGTGACTTTCCAGACGTGTTCCCAGAAGACTTATCAGGAGTGCCACCTGACAGAGAGATTGAATTTTAGATTGATCTGATACCGGGTGCCCAACCCGTTGCCAAGGCACCATATCGGTTGGCTCCAACCGAGATGAAAGAGTTGATGGAGCAGTTGCGAGAGCTGCTTGATAAGGGGTTCATTAGACCGAGTATCTCTCCTTGGGGTGCTCCGGTCCTATTTGTAAAGAAGAAGGATGGTAGTATGAGGATGTGCATTGACTACCGCGAACTGAACAAGTTGATAGTGAAGAACCGCTACCCCTTACCGAGGATAGATGATTTGTTCGACCAGCTTCAGGGTGCTAGTTGGTTCTCGAGGATAGATCTTCGATCTGGTTATCATCAGTTGAAGGTGAAGGAGCAAGATATCCCTAAAACAGCTTTCCGTACGCGCTATGGCCATTACGAGTTTCTGGTCATGTCTTTTGGTTTGACCAACGTGCCAGCTGCTTTTATGGATCTGATGAACCGTGTGTGTCGGCCTATGTTGGATAAATCAGTGATTGTGTTTATTGATGATATCCTGATTTATTCAAAGAGCGAGATTGAGCATGCCGGTCACATTCGGGAGGTTCTAGAGACGTTGAGAAGGGAGAAATTGTATGCTAAATTCTCCAAGTGCGCATTCTGGTTGCGCGAAGTTTAGTTTTTGGGTCATGTCGTGAATCCTGACGGGATTATGGTTGACCCGGCGAAGGTGGAGGCGGTTATGCAATGGAAGTCACCAAAGACGCCATCCGAGATTCGTAGTTTCTTGGGCTTGGCGGGCTACTATAGAAGATTCATCCAAGACTTCTCTAAGATTGCTTCTCCACTAACTAAGTTGACCCGAAAGGATGTGAAGTTTGTATGGGGTCAAGTTCAAGAGAAGGCGTTCGAAGAGCTGAAGGCAAGACTGACTCAAGCTCCTGTTCTGTCATTACCCGATGGAAGCGAAGATCTGGTGGTTTATTCAGATGCTTCCTACTCAGGGTTGGGGTGTGTGTTAATGCAGAGAGGGAAGGTTATAGCCTATGCATCCCGACAATTGAAAGTCCATGAGGTTAATTATCCCATTCATGACTTGGAGCTAGCAGCCGTGGTCTTTGCACTAAAGATTTGGAGGCACTATCTCTACAGGACGAAGTGCACCATATTCACCGATCATAAAAGCTTGAAGTATTTCTTCGAGCAAAAGGATCTGAACATGAGGCAGAGGAGATGGTTGGAACTTATAAAGGATTATGATTGCGAGATCAATTACCATCCAGGCAAAGCTAATGTGGTGGCGGATGCCCTTAGTCGAAAGGAAAGGCCCGAACCGATTCGGGTGAAAGCTTATCAACTAATCATGACCTCTGATTTGATGAAGCAAATCAAGGAGTTTCAAGATGAGGCATTGAAATAAGATCATCTTAACTCGGAAAGAATGAGAGGTCTGGTTGGGGAATTAGGTGAAAACACACTCGGTGTTAGAACTCGATTCGGCCGTGTGTGGATTCCTCGTTTTGGGGATCTACGGGTGAAGATAATGGATGAAGCTCACAAGACTCGATACTCCATTCATCCTGGTGCCACGAAAATGTACCATGACCTGAAGAAAGATTATTGGTGGCCGGGTGTGAGGCGCGACGTGGTGGAGTATGTGAGTAAGTGCCTTACTTGCTTACAGGTGAAGGCAGAGCATCAAAAGCCGTATGGGAAGATACAACCTTTGGATATACCGAATGGAAGTGGGAGCACATCACCATGGACTTCATTACGAAGCTGCCACGTACTCCGAAAGGGTACGATGCCATATGGGTGATAGTTGATCGTTTGACGAAGAGTGCTCACTTTCTACCGATCCGCGAGACGTATTCATCTGAGAGGTTGGCCGAACTGTTCATCAAGGAAATTGTAACTCGGCATGGTGTGCCGGTGTCTATTGTGTCTGATCGTGACACTCGGTTTACATCTAAATTTTGGAAGAAATTCCACGACGCTATGGGGACGAGGTTACATATTAGCACGGCTTATCATCCCCAAACGATGGTCAGTCAGAAAGGACCATTCAGACATTGGAAGACATGCTTCGAGCATGTGTGATTGATTTTTGTGGAAGTTGGGATGACCACCTACCGTTAGCTGAATTCTCCTACAACAACAGCTATCATGCCAGCATTGGTATGCCGCCATATGAAATGCTATACGGTAGGAGATGCAGAACACCCGTTTGTTGGGGTGATATTGGTCAAAAGGAATTAGGGAGCGTCGAGGTAATCGAGGCTACGACAGAGAAGCTTGAAAAGATTAAAGCCTTCATGAAGGCAGCCAAAGATAGACAGAAGTCGTATGCCGATAAGCGACGTAGGCCAATTGAGTTCCAGGTGGGTGACCGGGTTATGTTGAAGGTCTCACCCTGGAAGGGTATTATCAGATTCAGAAGCGGGGCAAGTTGAGCCCAAGATATATAGGCCCTTTCCGAATCATTGCTCGAGTAGGGGAGGTGGCCTATAGATTGGAGTTGCCAGATGAGTTAAGTGGGATTCACCCGACATTCCATGTATCTCATCTGAGAAAGTGTATAGCTAATGAAGACATGATTGTTCCATTGGAAGATATCAAAGTAGATGAACGACTCAATTATGTGGAGCAACCAGTGGCAATCATCGACCGAAAGGAGAAAAGGCTAAGGAATAAAGTGGTTCCTCTTGTGCGTGTACAGTGGAAGCACAGGAAGGGATCCGAGTCAACGTTGGAGACTGAGGAAGAAATGAGACAACATTATCCACGTCTGTTCGACGAATAACAGGTTTCGGGGACGAAACCTATTTAAGGGGGGTGGACTTGTAACACTCGAATATTTATTATTTTGAAGCCGGTGAAGAAAGAAAAGAAAATAAAGTCCAAAGTCGAGGGACCAAACTCGCCCACGAAAGAAAGTCGGGTGAGGGGGAGTATATAAGGGAGAGGGCAGCCCTTACCCTCTCCCCCACACTCACAAATCAGCCAAAGAAAGGGGAGAAGAGAGAAAGAAGAGAAAAAGAGGAAAAGTGCCGGTTCGGGTCGGTTCGGGTCGCCAAAATTGTCGTGAAGCAAGCCGAATCGAAGCTCTTGTCATTGTGCTCGTTTATGTGAGTTCTAGGACCCCTCTTTTACATGTTTTTGAATGATTTTGGGGCTGGAACACATCTGAAAACCCTTTTTCGTGTTTTTGGGTGAAAACCCATACGTATGCGTGTATGTATGTGTAGGACCCGTTTGGGGCTTGATTTCTTGCTTGGTTGTGCTTGAATAATGTTATGGTATGCATCCCTAAGGTTTAGGATGGTCGATTTAGGCTTAAAATGGGTTTAGATGAGTTTGGAGGCCGAAAACCCTCGGCTGCAGTCGGGTTGAACTGCATTCTGCATCAGTTAGGGCTAGGCGACCGACTGGAGGCCGAATGGAGGCCATACGGCCGATTAGGGTGCGATTGGGGTCCATTCGCACGACTGAAGGTCCATTCGCACGACTAAGGGTCCATTCGCACGACTGAAGGTCCATTCGCACGACTGAAGGACCAGTCGCATAGGTGTTCACCCGCATTGTCCATTCGCACGACTGGATGTTCATTCGCATAGGTGTTCATCCGTATTAGTTCATTCGCATGATGTGCAGTCGCATGGAGGCAATGCGACTGAAGGGTGTCCATACGCCCGAATAGGGCTATTGAACCCGAGGAAGGTGTAGAATGACTTCTGACTTTCGGGGGAAGGTACAGATGTAAGTTTTGATGTAAAGGTTCCCATAAGAGTTTTTAAGATGACGATCGAGGTCTTAGAAAGCATGTGGGCATGATGAGGGTGATGATGTTGTATGTTATGTATGTATGATGTTGCCCTGTATGATGTGATGTTGATGCATGTTAATGTTCCTTAGTGTGATGTATAATATCTTTCCTATGGCTTTACCTATTATGATGAATGAACGAAGTATTATGTAACGAAAAGTAAAAGATAAAGAAAGAGGAACCTGATGAATGAATGCATGTATTAATGAACGAATGAAACGTCTTGCACACATCGGATAACGGGTCCTTCTTGGTGATTGACCCTGAATGTAGAACCTCTACCGCTCACCCCTAGTACTGTGGCATACGTTTAGCTGTTCATTTGTTGACTTCGGCCCGGTAGCTACGACTAACCGGGGTGTAGCACATGGTATTGGTAAGGATGATGTCCGATGCGCAAGTAAAGTAATGAAAGAACGAATGAACGAATGAGGAAGATAATAATGATATGTGTACGTACGATGTGTGATCATGTAAAAGTAACGAACGGTTTATATGAAAGTAAAGTATGTTTTATTTATAAAACTAGAACTCACTCAGCAACGCTGACTTTGATGGGTTTCCAGTTGGCAGGTAATGTTTGCTGAGGATGGCACGGGCGACTACTCAGCTCTTTTGGGGATGGCATTCTTTTGATTAATGTTTTTGCATTGTAATGCGATCAAGCTATTTTATAATGAATGTTGTATTAATTTGCAAAAGCCTTTACATGGAAATGAAAGATTGTTTTAGTTTTCCGCTGCGATTTATGAAATACAAATGTAATTATATGTTTTATGTGCGATGAGAACCCAGCTGTAAGCGTCCCGGGAACGGGGCCTTACATATAGTCATTTATGATACGTAATTTCAGTCATATCATATCTTAAAATATCATTTTATAATTATAAATTTATTATATTAATATTTTATTTATTCAACATGTGTAATACATGAGTTTAGTAAAGCTAGTAATCTAAATAATTGCAATAAGTTCCTAAAATAGAATTGGAGGGATGATTTTTGAATACATGTTGTAAAATTTAATATAATTTAAATATTTATATATATTATGTATTATATATCTATACGGTAAGTAAAGATAATATGAAATGCAAAATGTAATTATTCGTGTTTAATAAACAATTAAATTTAAAACTGTGATTTTAGAATTATTAAAACACCATACATAATAATATTTAAAACATTTTAAGTTATCAATGTAATACACGTAAATTTTATAATAATAAGTTATTTTCATATAAATAAATAAATAAATAAAAGATATATGAACAATTTATTTTTTGTAATTATGGTATAGTTCAATTTGAAAATAAGAATTGCAAAAAGGTCTAATTAAAATTACTGAGGGAGAATTTTTTGAATCTGTAAGGTCCAATTTAAATATATATTATATATATATGGTAAGTTAGAAAAATATTAAATAGGGTCCGCGTGTTTTGTTTATAATAGTCTTGTTAGAATGGACGGGAAAATAAAAAAAGATTCATAGAAAGATGCCATGTGGCAAAATTGTGTTTAGAAACATACCATGTGACAACTCCAATTACCATTTTATTAGAGTAGGGGATTTATATATATGTACATTTTCAAAATTTATTTGCATCCTCTCATCATCTGATTTTGCCCATTAGATATTCTTAAAACAATTATAGACGTGACCCATTTTGTGGTAGAACAAGCTGAGTCTTCCTCATGTCGCAGAACCAGAGAAGTTATACTAAACTGTAAATGTCAAGCTGCTAATAAGTTACTTTTAGATGAATATTTTGTTAATCTTCCGACTTATCCTAATGATGTAGTTAGTTGTAATCTTTGAATGAGCCGACCGCTATTCGTGAGAATAACTAAAGATGTGGAAAGAGTGATGTCAATTCAAACAATGTTTTGACCTAATTAAGAGGTAGAAAAGCATATGCCAAAATTCGTCAAATGGATACGTAACACTATTGATTCTTTTAGTTAATACTTCAAGGTGTTATAACGAACTATGAGGTTATGCATTTATAAATTTTGTAAGGCTGTAAATAATTTATATGATAGGAGGTATTGACAAAAACCGACACTAAGCAAATTCAAGCATTATATGTGTCACATGAGCTAGACAAGGATTTTATGGAAAGTTCGGTAGATCAATGTACACATTCGGAGTGACAAAGCTACCCTAATGTGTTACGAGGTCAATGTGCATGTGATGATTGTCTGCATCCTTCCATAAAGCTTGACGATATGATAGATGGACACCAGACTCTTAGTTTCAACTCAAAGGATCAACGTATACGCTTGAGTATTATCTTGCTAATGGAATATATCCCGAACATTCTAAATTAACCAAATCATCTACAACGCCACATGATGAGAACCATATCACATACACATCTAACTCATGACACAACAAGTAAGGATGTCCAATGAGCATTTAGTGTTATAAAGCTACATTGATATATAAGTTAAGGGTAACTTTATATAGTAATTAAGTTTTAAAATTCTTTTAATTAGATCACGCATAAAGACTTTTGTTCCAATTAGATCACTCGTAAAATTTTTGTTCCAATCAGATCACTAAAGTTTCAGGACTGTTCTAATTAGGTCATTCATAAGTTGTAAAAAAGTTTAAAAAAATTGAAGTTTTTAAAAAAATTATCAATATTTATAAAAAACTGAATTGTTTTAAAAAAATTGTGAATTATTTAAAACAATTAAAAAATTATGAGTGACCTGATTATAACACTCATGATTGAAACAAATAAAAGTATTAGTTACTCAATTGAAACACTCTTAAAACTTTAATTATCTGATTAGAATAAGTAAAAATATTAGTGATCTAATTGGAACGTTGTTAAACTTACTTGTTATTCTATGAAGTTTTTCCTACAATAGGCAAGTTTGGTTGTCAATCAAAATCAGAAATGTAACGTATATTAGTCTAATTTCTTATAATGTGATTTTAAAATGCAATGAAAAAGCGATTTGTTAACACAATGACACTGAAATGGAGCTGAAGTTTATAGAACGTGATGAATAGCAAATTTGAGCTAACTGCTCTAAGCTACGGAACATAGAAGTTCATGACCAACTTAAATGAATTTATTGTTTATATTTGAGATGAATTAATTAATCGTTTCAATTTAAATAACGAATACTTAGAAAACCATTAATTGCGTCACATTTTTTTGAGTGTTCATTAGAATACTTTGTTTTTTTATCTTCGTGATGTTATTATGTAATGAACTGTTTTATTATTATTAAGTAATGAAATGTTTTCTTATTTTTTAATTGCTTCAATTTAATATAAATAAATCAATTGTTTCCATTTATAATAACTTACTAGCTTTAATAAACTCGTATATTACACGGGTTATATAAATAAAATATTAAGTAGAATAAACTTTTATTAATTATTAAATAATATGTTATTTAAATTCTGTATGAGTAAATACTAAATAATAAAACAATGATATCAACTTTTAAAGTTTTTATTTTAAAACTTTCATTGTTTTTCCTAAAAGATAAATCAAACATTTCATTTCAAAAATATATATTTTAAAAAACATAATTTTTAAAATATTTCGTGTTTTGAGAAAAAAAAGTACGATGTTTTAGAAAATTTTCTTATCATAAAACTATGTTTCTCTAGAAACAAAACATTAATATATAGATCTATTTCTTAATTTTTTAAAATAACTTTTAATGAAAAAAAGAATTAAATAATAAAATTAGTAAATAATAGAGTTATTTAATAGAAAAAAAACAGAAAAAATTTGCTATAAATAAATGTGGTGTACCATTTGGCATCCCTACTTACTTTATTATTAAAATAAGAAGACTTAATTTTTCAATCTAAATAATAATAAAAAAACTCACTCATAGTCACTAATCATGCCCCTCATAAGCAAGTTAGGGGTTGTTTGGTAATTTTTGAATGATTAAATGTTGAACTAGTAAGAGGTCTGAACCATTAAGTGTTGAACCATTAAAAGACCTGAATTATTAAGAGTTATTATATCGCTTAACTATTCAAAAACAAATGTCTGACCAATTTAGATAAGAGGTCTTAACCATTCAGCATTAGACATCTAAATAAATCAATATTAGTATAATGTTTAACCATTTGGAGGCAAATGTTTGAACCATTTAGACATTTGCTCGTGAAACAAACAATCTGAATCATTAAATGCTAAACCATCCAAACATATAAATCAGTAAGATGTTAATTCAGATAGTGTCAAACATACACTTAATTTGAGATAAGTGAGTGATATGAGTAAGACTAAACCTACTGATAATCATCTTTTGATAACCATCTTTTGATAACCATCTTTTGATAACCATCTAAACATATGAATCATTAAGATGTTAATTCAGATAGTATAAAATAGTCACTTAATTTGAGATAAGTGAGTGAAATCATCTTTTGATCATCACACTAATCACTCCATATATCTAATACCAACAAAGAGACGTGCATAACTATCAAAGTCAACATGCATCCTTTTTTTAATGATTTAGTAGTTTAAGTTAAAATAAAAACATTTTCTTATTTAATTTTTTTATTACAATTTTCTCATTTACTCAAAAATCTTTCCTTATAATGAAGTCATTATTGTTTTGAACAACTTTAATCAAATTATCTAAGAAATGAGTTCTTTATATTCTGACCAAAAATAGTACCTTTGAAATGATTCACCATCTGTAATTTTGTACATACATACACGTGTGTATGCGTTATTTCTTAACTTGAAGAATATATACTCATCTATTAATCATGCAACTAAACACAATTAAATGAAATAATAAAGATAAACAAAAGAGATGAATAGTAACTACAAATAGAACAAAAAACGGACACCTTAAAAATATGCAATCTCTTAAAAAGTAGAAGGTAATTTTAGTTTTTGGGACATTTTGCACACACCATAAGTATGTATAACCATGCCTCAAAACTTTATACTCTATTTAAAAAGAATAAAATAATAAAATCGAGTTTTAAAACTATTTATTAAAATTACTTATATTTTTTACAACAGAAACCATTGATGCTTTAGTATTGTTTCAGTTTTGTGAAACTTCAGTTCAAACCTTTTAAAATTAAGTGACCTAATGAAAATTATATAAATCTTATTTACCATTAAGTGTTTTATATTATAAGTCAACTTAAAAAAAAGTTATAAAGTTTGGTTGTATTTTTTTTTGACTTTTTCCCTTCATTGTTAATTAGGGTCGTAAATGAACCAAACCAAACTAAACGAAGCCTTGTTTATATTCGTTCATTAAGAATTAAACTTGTCCACGAACGGTTTATGAACACTAACAGAATAAATGTAAGGCCCCGTCCCCAGAAACCTCACAGTTGGTCAATCATAGCAATTAAAACATTAACAAAGCTTAAGCAGCGGAAATAATTTATCAAAAGCCATTCGCTTCATTTAAAACACTGTTGTTAAGCAATACATCATCATTGACAGTTTACAAAAGACTTGTTATATGCATTACAAAACAACAGCAACACAGAGTACGAACGGATGTTAGACTTTTCCTGCCGAGTAGCTTCACCCTCGTGCCATCCTCAGCAATAATTACCTGCCAACTGAAAATGTATAAAAGTCAGCGTTGCTGAGTGAGCTCTAGTTTTAGAAGTAATAAAATACTTTCTATATGTTGTATAAGAAAATACTCTTTTCTGTAAAATACAACTCTTTATTGTATATGCGAGCACGCATCAACTATATGAACAAGTATTGTTTGTTCTCTTTACTGTAGGCTTTGTCTGTTCTGTAAACTTTTATGTAAGGCCCCATTCCCGGAAACCTCACAGTTGGTCAATCATAGCAATTAAAAACATTAAACATTACAATTAAACAAGCTTAAGCAGCGGGAATAATTTATCAAAAGCCATTCACTTCATTTAAAACACTGTTGTTAAGCAATTCATCATCATTGACTGTTTATAAAAGACTTGTTTATATGCATTACAAAACAACAGCAACACAAAGTACGAATGGATGTCAGACCTTTCCTGCCGAGTAGCTTCACCCTCGTGCCAGCCTCAGCAATAATTACCTGCCAACTAAAAATGTATAAAAGTCAGCGTTGCTGAGTGAGCTCTAGTTTTATAAGTAATAAAATATTTTCTATATGTTGTATAAGAAAATACTCTTTTCTGTAAAATACAACTCTGTACTGTATATGCGAGCACGCATCAACTATATGAACAAATATTGTTCGTTCTTTTTACTGTAGGCCTTGTCTGTTCTATAAACTTTTATCTTTATGTTTCACTTTCTGTATGGACCAGTGAGTAATACCCCAACTATATGCGTGATGGAAAACGGGTGATGGGCCATCTATATCCCTCGAAAGGGTCAACTATATCCCCCGAAAGGGTGAACTATATCCCCCGAAAGGGTCAACTGTATCCCTCGAAAGGGTTCTGTGTACTATGTACAAGGCCATCCCAATCACCCAGGGCACGCTGCAAAGGTCCTGCCAATCTCAATTGATTGACCCTCTGTGCATAATAGGGTAGCTAACCCGCAGCACAGTGTAGCTAACGACAACATAGTCGTGTACCTCCTGTAAGCTTGCAAGACTTGTTAACATTTTCATTAATGTTCCTCTTCTTTTTTATTTCTCTTTCACTTTGTTATTACGATATACTTTACGTTACGATAATAACATACCACGTAAAGTCACATATTATAAGTAATAATAATAAAAGCAATAACAATAATAAGGAACAATCATAATCAATCATATCATGCATGAAAGTTCATTATCAATAAGCCCTTAGTCAACCTTGGTCAAAATCCTAAGGCACAGACTCCCAGAAAAATTCTGTAAAAATTTCTACGTCTTAGGCGCATGAGCCCTGTTCGGGCGTTTCATCACTATGTAGGCGCATCAGCCAACACTTAAGCATTTTCACTTTAGGCGCATGAACTATTCAGACGCATGGGCACTATTTGTGTGTAGGAACACTTAAACACATGAGTAATTCAGGCGCATGGACACTTAGGCGCATGGGCCACTTGGGCGCATGGGCACTATTGGGGCGCATGGCCCTTTACTTAGTCGTCCAGCTAACATCTCTAGACGCATGTGCCACTGTTCAGGCGCATGGGTTGTACATCATTTCTAAGGTAATCTTAGGCGTATGGGCTACTTTTTGGGCGCATGGATCACACTTAGTTCTTACTAAGGCATTTTCAGGCGCATGAGCCTTATCTAGGCGCATGGACCTTCTGTTCAACACGTTTCTAGTATGTTTTCAACCCAATCATCAAATCCATCTACTCTAAGCTTAATGTGGCTATTCTAAACATGAATAACCTATAAGCATTCAAGAATCACATTGATTCATGCACAAAACATACGGGCATACATACTCAAACATTTAAAAATCATTTAAATACATTTTCAGTCTCAAAGATGTTTGAAAACAAGTAAAAACTGGGGTCTAGAACTCACCTGGTGCAACTTGGGTGTTCTTCCTTTTTACCCGCTTGCTATGAGTTCAAAACACCTAGAAACAACACCAAAAACACACACACCCGAGCACAAACACAACCCATAAGCACATAAGCATATAACAGGGATAAAACCCGTCATAAACACATAAAAACCACGAATTCTTACCTTGAATTCATTCACTTCTTCTTCTTCTACAAACCGAGAGTTCTTCTCTGCTCTCTCGCTCTAGAACCGAAGAAATGGTGATGGAAAATGAGGCTGGGCGGCCATGCCCACCTTTACACCAACTTTTCAAAGTTTTGTCCTTTTGGACATTTTTGGTCCCTCCACTTGGACCTTATAGCTTTTCTTTCTTTTATTCTTAATTTCTTGTCTTTTAGAAAAATAACCGGGTGTTACATTTTATCTTTATGTTTCACTTTCTGTATGGACCAGTGAGCAATACCCCAACTATATGCGCGATGAAAAATTGGTGATGGACCATCTATATCCCTCGAAAGGGTCAACTATATCCCTTGAAAGGGTCAACTGTATCCCTCGAAAGGGTCAACTGTATCCCTCGAAAGAGTTCTGTGTACTATGTACAAAGCCAACCCAATCATCCAGGACACGCTGCAAAGGTCCTACCAATCTCAGTTGATTGACCTTGTGTACATAATAGGGTAGCTAACCCGCAACACAGTTGAGCTAACGACAACATGGTCGTGTACCTCCTGTAAGCTTGCAAGACTTGTTAACATTTTCATTAATGTTCCTCTTCTTTTCTTTATTGCTCTTTCACTTTATTATTACGATATACTCTACGTTACGATAATAACATACCACGTAAACTCACATACTATAAGTAATAATAATAGCAATAACAATAATAAGGAACAATCATAGGTAATCATATCATGCATGAAACATCATCATTAATAAGCCCTTAGTCAACCTCGGTAAAAAACCTAAAGCATAGACTCCCAAAAAATTTATGTAAAAATTTCTAAGTGCTTAGGCGCATGGGAACTATTTGGGCGCATGAGCCCTGTTCGGGCGTTTCATCACTATGTAGGCGCATCAGCCAACACTTACAACATTTTCACTTTAGGGGCATGAACTATTCAGGCGCATGGGTACTATTTGTGCGTATGAACACTTAGACGCATGAGTATTTCGGACGCATGGACATTTAGGCGCATGAGCCACTTGGGTGCATGGGAACTATTAGGGCGCATGGCCCTACACTTAGTCGTCCGGCTAACATTTCTAGGCGCATGGGCCACTGTTCAGGCGCATGGGCTGTACTCAAACATTTCTAAGGTAATCTTAGGCGTATGGGCTACTTTTTGGGCGCATGGATCACACTTAGTTCTTACTAAGGCATTTTCAGGCGCATGAGCCTTATCTAGGCGCATGGACCTTCTGTTCAACACGTTTCTAGTATGTTTTCAACCCAATCATCAAATCCATCTACTCTAAGCTTAATGTGGCTATTCTAAACATGAATAACCTATAAGCATTCAAGAATCACATTGATTCATGCACAAAACATACGGGCATACATACTCAAACATTTAAAAATCATTTAAATACATTTTCAGTCTCAAAGATGTTTGAAAACAAGTAAAAACTGGGGTCTAGAACTCACCTGGTGCAACTTGGGTGTTCTTCCTTTTTACCCGCTTGCTATGAGTTCAAAACACCTAGAAACAACACCAAAAACACACACACCCGAGCACAAACACAACCCATAAGCACATAAGCATATAACAGGGATAAAACCCGTCATAAACACATAAAAACCACGAATTCTTACCTTGAATTCATTCACTTCTTCTTCTTCTACAAACCGAGAGTTCTTCTCTGCTCTCTCGCTCTAGAACCGAAGAAATGGTGATGGAAAATGAGGCTGGGCGGCCATGCCCACCTTTACACCAACTTTTCAAAGTTTTGTCCTTTTGGACATTTTTGGTCCCTCCACTTGGACCTTATAGCTTTTCTTTCTTTTATTCTTAATTTCTTGTCTTTTAGAAAAATAACCGGGTGTTACATTTTATCTTTATGTTTCACTTTCTGTATGGACCAGTGAGCAATACCCCAACTATATGCGCGATGAAAAATTGGTGATGGACCATCTATATCCCTCGAAAGGGTCAACTATATCCCTTGAAAGGGTCAACTGTATCCCTCGAAAGGGTCAACTGTATCCCTCGAAAGAGTTCTGTGTACTATGTACAAAGCCAACCCAATCATCCAGGACACGCTGCAAAGGTCCTACCAATCTCAGTTGATTGACCTTGTGTACATAATAGGGTAGCTAACCCGCAACACAGTTGAGCTAACGACAACATGTCGTGTACCTCCTGTAAGCTTGCAAGACTTGTTAACATTTTCATTAATGTTCCTCTTCTTTTCTTTATTGCTCTTTCACTTTATTATTACGATATACTCTACGTTACGATAATAACATACCACGTAAACTCACATACTATAAGTAATAATAATAGCAATAACAATAATAAGGAACAATCATAGGTAATCATATCATGCATGAAACATCATCATTAATAAGCCCTTAGTCAACCTCGGTAAAAAACCTAAAGCATAGACTCCCAAAAAATTTATGTAAAAATTTCTAAGTGCTTAGGCGCATGGGAACTATTTGGGCGCATGAGCCCTGTTCGGGCGTTTCATCACTATGTAGGCGCATCAGCCAACACTTACAACATTTTCACTTTAGGGGCATGAACTATTCAGGCGCATGGGTACTATTTGTGCGTATGAACACTTAGACGCATGAGTATTTCGGACGCATGGACATTTAGGCGCATGAGCCACTTGGGTGCATGGGAACTATTAGGGCGCATGGCCCTACACTTAGTCGTCCGGCTAACATTTCTAGGCGCATGGGCCACTGTTCAGGCGCATGGGCTGTACTCAAACATTTCTAAGGTAATCTTAAGCGTATGGGCTACTGTTTGGGCGCATAGATTACACTTGATTCTTTCCAAGGCATTTTCAGGCGCATGAGCCTTATCTAGGCGCATGGACTTTCTGTTCAACATGTGTCCAGTATGTTTTCAACCCAATCATCAAATCCATCTGTTCTAAGCTTAATGTGGCTATTCTAAACATGAGTAACCTATAAGCATTCAACAATCACATTCATTCATGCACAATACATATGGGCATACATACTCAAACATTGGAAAATCATTTAAATACATTTTCAGCCCCAAAGATGTTTGAAAACAAGTAAAAACCGGGTTAGAACTCACCTGATGCAACTTGGGTGTTCTTACTTTTTACCCGCTTGCTATGAGTTCAATACACCTAGAAACAACACCAAAAACACACACACCCGAGCACAAACACAACCCATAAGCATACAAACACATAACCGGGATAAAACCCATCATAAACACATAAAAACCATGAATTCTTACCTTGAATTCGTTCACTTCTTCTTCTTCTTCTTCCACAAGCTGAGAGTTTCTTCTCTCCTCTTGTCTTTCTCTCTCTAAAGCCGAAGAAGATGTTGATGTGAAGTGAGGGTGGGCGGCCATGCCCATCTTTACACCAACTTTTCAAAGATTTTTGTCCTTTTTACACTTTTAGTCCCTCCACTTGGACTGAATTTCCTTTTTTTCTTTTATTTTTTATATCTTGTCTTAAAAAAACCGGGTGTTACAAGTCCACCCCTCTTATATAGGTTTCGTCCCTGAAACCTTTTATTCCTCAAACAGACGAGGATAATATTGCCTCATCTCCACCTCAGTCTCCCATGTAGATTTGGATCCCTTCCTGTGCTTCCACTGTACACGCACAAGAGGAACCACCTTATTTCTCAGCCTCTTCTCTTTACGATTGATGATTGCCGCTGGTTGCTCCACATAATTGAGCCTTTCATCAACTTCAATGTCCTCCAGTGGGACAATCATGTCTTCATCAGCTATACACTTTCTCAAATGAGATACATGGAATGTTAGGTGAATTCCACTTAACTCATCTGGCAACTCCAATCTATAGGCCACCTCTCCTGTGCGAGCAATAATTCGAAAAGGTCCTATATATCTTGGGTTCAACTTGCTCCGCTTTCTGAATCTGATAATACCCTTCCAAGGTGAGACCTTCAACATAACCCGGTCACCCACCTGGAACTCAATTGGTCTACGCCGTTCATCGGCATATGACTTCTGTCTATCTTTGGCTGCCTTCATGAAGGCTTTGATTCTCTCAAGCTTCTCAGTTGTAGCCTCGATTACCTCAACGTTTCCCAACTCTTTCTGACCAATGTCATCCCAACAAACGAGTGTTCTGCATCTCCTACCGTATAGCATCTCATATGGTGGCATACCAATGCTAGCATGATAGCTGTTATTTTATGAGAATTCGGCTAATGGTAAGTGGCCGTCCCAACTTCCACCAAAATCGATTACACATGCCCGAAGCATGTCTTCCAACGTCTGAATGGTCCTTTCTGACTGACTATCAGTTTGGGGATGATAAGCCATGCTAATATGTAACCTCGTCCCCATGGCGTCGTGGAATTTCTTCAAGAATTTAGACGTAAACCGGGTGTCACGATCAGACACAATGGACACCAGTACACCATGACGAGTTACCACCAGTACACCATGACGAGTTACAATCTCCTTGATGAACAGGTCAGCTAACCTCTCGGATGAATATGTCTCACGGATCAATAGGAAGTGAGCACTTTTTGTCAAGCGGTCAACAATCACCCATAAGGCATCGTACCCTTTCGGAGTACGTGGTAGCTTTGTAATGAAATCCATGGTGATATGCTCCCACTTCCATTCCGGTATATCCAAAGGTTGCATCTTCCCATACGGCTTCTGATGTTCCGCCTTCACCTGTAGGCAAGTAAGGCACTTACTCACATACTCCACCACATCACGCTTCATACCCGGCCACCAATAATCTTTCTTCATATCTTGATACATCTTTGTGGCACCAGGATGAATGGAGTATCGAGTCTTGTGAGATTCATCCATAATCCTCACACGTAGATCCCCGAAACGAGGAATCCACACCCTTCCAAATCGAGTTTTAACACCAAGTGTGTTTTCACTCAATTCCCCAACCAGACCTCTCATTCTTTCAGAGTTTAGATGATCTTCTTTTAATGCCTCATCCTGAAACTCCTTGACTTGCTTCATTACATCAGAGGTCATGATTAGTTGGCATACTTTCACCCGAATCGGCTCGGGCCTCTCCTTCCGGCTAAGAGCATCGGCCACCACGTTGGCTTTGCCCGGATGGTAATGGATCTCGCAATCATAATCCTTTATAAGCTCCAACCATCGCCTCTGCCTCATGTTCTGATCTTTTTGCTCGAAGAAGTACTTCAAGCTCTCATGGTCCGTGAAAATGGTGCACTTTGTCCCGTACAGATAGTGCCTCCAAATCTTTAGTGCAAAGACCACGGCTGCTAGTTCCAAGTCATGAGTAGGGTAGTTGACCTCATGAACTTTCAACTGTCAGGATGCATAGGCTATAACCTTCCCTCTCTGCATTAATACACACCCCAACCCCGAGTAAGAAGCATTTGAGAATACTACCAAATCCTCGCTTCCTTCGGGTAACGACAAGACAGGAGCTTGAGTCAACCTTACATTTAACTCCTCGAACGCCTGTTCTTGAGCTTGACCCCACGTAAACTTTACATCCTTTCGGGTCAACTTGGTCAGTGGAGAAGCGATCTTGGAAAAGTCCTGAATGAACCTTCGATAATAACCCGCCAACCCCAAGAAACTACGAATCTCGGATAGCGTCCTTGGAGACTTCCATTGCATCACAGCCTCCACCTTAACAGGGTCTACCATAATCCCCTCTGGGTTTATCACGTGACCCAAGAATTGAACTTCGCGTAACCAAAACGCGCACTTGGAGAATTTGGCATACAACTTCTCCTTTCTTAAGGTCTCTAACACCTCCCGAATGTGATCAGCATGCTCCTCCTTGCTCTTTGAATAAATCAGGATATCATCAATAAACACAATCACTGATTTATCTAACATTGGCCGACACACTCAATTCATCAAATCCATAAAAGCAGCTGGCGCATTGGTCAAACCAAATGACATAACAAGGAATTCATAGTGATCGTAGCACGTGCGAAAAGATGTTTTAGGGATATCCTGCTCCTTCACCTTCAGCTGATGGTAACCAGATCGAAGATCTATTCTTGAAAACCAACTGGCACCTTGAGCTGATCAAACAGATCATCTATTCTTGGTAGGGGGTATCGGTTCTTCATCGTTAACTTGTTCAGCTCTCGATAGTCAATACACATCCTCATACTACCCTCTTTCTTCTTCACAAATAGGACCGGAGCACCCCAGGGAGAGATACTCGGTCTAATGAACCCCTTATCGAGCAGCTCTTGCAACTGTTCCATGAGTTCTTTCATTTCTGTGGGAGCTAATCGATACGGTGCTTTGGTAACGGGTTGAGCACCGGGTATCAAGTCAATTTGGAACTCAATCTCGCGATCCGGTGGCACGCTGGGTAAGTCTTCCGGGAATACGTCCGGAAAGTCACACACAACTGGTACATCAGATAGTTGCGGTGTTGGCGCGTCCACATCCTTTACGTAGGCCAAGTAGGCATTACATCCACGCCTCATGCATTTTCCCGCTACCGCCATCGAAATCACTTTCGGAATCATCGTGACGCGATCTCCATAAATCGTAACCAAACTCCCGTCGGTCGCAACTAATCGAATCATCTTCTTGCGACACACGATGTTTGATTCATAGGTTGCTAACCAGTCCATCCCTAGTACTACATCAAATCCACCTAAGGGTATCACGTGTAACCTAGCAGCAAACCTATGACCTTCTAGTTCTATGGCACAGTCCTCTATCACATTAGTAATTCTAGTGGACTTACCAATAGCAGTTTCTACATCGAATGGTACACTGACCTTTCTACTAATAACGGGCAACTTAGCGCAGAAAGTAGTAGAAATAAAACTCCTACTAGCACCAGAATCAAACAATACAAAGGCACAAGTTTGGTTTACTAGAAACATACCTGACACAACATCAGGATCAGCTCTGGTTCCTCCCGGGTCATGGTGTAAGCTCTAGCACTTGCTCTCTGCCCTCCTTCCTCCGGCTTCTTCTTCTCTGCCCCAGAGCTCTCAGCCCTCGGCTTCTTACAGTCTCTAGCGATGTGGCCATGCTGACCACACCTGAAGCATACGTTCATCCCCATTCTGCACTCACCAGTATGCTCCCTTCCACATTTGTCACACCTCCTCAGCCTTGATCCAGATGTGACCACGCGTCGATCACCCACCTTTGCCATCTTCTTGTTTGGAGCAGTTCTACCACGTCCAAACCATTTCCCATTCCAATTCCGACTACCACCATCCTTATTATCAACCTCAGCCACCACCACCTCGCGCTCATCGTATAATCTGCCAGCTAAGTCAACTGTCGACCTGAAAGTGCTCGGCCGGGCGGCAATCATATGCCTACGGATATCCGCCGGCAGCCCCTGGATGTATCTTTTAATCTTTCGTGACAATGGTGTCACTTGATCGGGCACCAACCGCGCCATTTCATTGAATTTGGTGGTGTAGTGCTGGTGTGTCATCGTTCCCGCCTCCAGCTGCAGGAAGTCTCTTTCTACCTTGTCCATCTCTCTATGAGGACAGAATTCCTTGATCACTAGCTTCTTTAGTTCAGGCCATCTCATTCTTCCAATAGCCCTGCTACCCTCTGCTTAGACAATGTTGTCCCACCAGCACAAAGCCGAGTCCATAAAGGAATGGGTAGCAAATTTCACCTTCTGATCCTCACGGCACTCACTGATATCGAGGACAGCCTCCATCTCCCTTACCCACCGGTGAGTAGCTGCTACAGTGCCGTTTCCATTGAAAGTAGGGGGCTTGCATCTCATAAACGCCCCATAGGCACAACCTCGAGTCGCCTCCGGCGCAGGCTCCTCTTCTTCCTCCTCCTCATCATCAGAGAGAACCATTTTCGACTCTGGTTGATCCCGTCCTCCCGAGGACCTGTTTCTTTCCTTTCTTTCCCCATCCCTTACGGCTTTGATCACTTCGGTCACCACAGACGGTAGAATCGTCTGCATGACCTGGTGAACCTCTTCCACCACAGCCTCCTTTACTGAGGTTCTCAGATTGGCCCTCTCGTCGCCACCCTCCAGATAAGGGGTCTTTGGTTCTTCATGAACCACTTTCTCTACTCTGGGTATCCCTCTCTTGGGTCGCGAAGCAGCACCATGACCTCTACCACGAGAGGCTTTTGAAGATCTACCGCCAGCCATCCTCTATAAGCACACTATAAGATTCAAACACTAACACGGTCATTCAAGGTAATACTCAGTTTATGTCAAGTATAGTAAGTCCCTAATTACAGTGGCCAGTTGTGATTAGCCACTTACTTTACTCTTCACATCCCAAGCATCTCCTATCCTGACTTAATCAGTATCTAAATCTACTAAGAGCACATAATCAAATAGCATGCGCACATAATACCGGTTAACCTTAGGAAAAGACATACCTGATGGCACGTAGCTACTCGGGCTGACATCCCTCCATTTGTCCCATTTTCAGTTTAAGTTTAGGTTTTAAAAGTTTACTTAACCCAATTCTCTTAAACTTTGGCTCTGATACCAACTTGTAAGGCCCCGTTCCCGGAAACCTCACAGTTGGTCAATCATAGCAATTAAAACATTAGACATTAAAATTATACTATCTTAAGCAGCAGAAATGATTTATCAAAAACCATTCATTTCATTTAAAACACTGTTGTTCAGCAATACATCATCATTAACTGTTTACAAAAGGCTTGTTTATATGCATTACAAAACAACAGCAACACAGAGTACGAATGGATGTCATACTTTCCCTGCCGAGTAGCTTCACCCTCGTGCCATCCTCAGCAATAATTACCTGCCAACTAAAAATGTATAAAAGTCAGTGTTGCTAAGTGAGCTCTAGTTTTATAAGTAATAAAATAATTTCTATATGTTGTATAAGAAAACACTCTTTTCTGTAAAATACAACTCTGTACTGTATATGCGAGCACGCATCAACTATATGAACAAATATTGTTCGTTCTCTTTACTGTATGCCTTGTCTGTTCTGTAAAATTTTATCTTTATGTTTCACTTTCTGTATGGGCCAGTGAGCAATACCCCAACTATATGCGCAATGGAAAACGGGTGATGGGCCATCTATATCCTTTGAAAGGGTCAACTGTATCCTTAAGGGTCAACTGTATCCCTCGAAAGGGTCAACTGTATCCCCCGAAAGGGTCAACTATATCCCCCGAAAGGGTCAACTGTATCCCTCGAAATGGTTCTATGTACTGTGTACAAGGCCAACCCAATCACCCAGGACACGCTACAAAGGTCCTGCCAATCTTAATCGATTGACCTTGTGTGCATAATAGGGTAGCTAACCCGCAGCACAGTTGAGCTAACGACAACATGGTCGTGTACCTCCTGTAAGCTTGCAAGACTTGTTAACATTTTCATTAATGTTCCTCTTCTTTTCTTTATTGTTCTTTCACTTTATTATTACGATATACTTTACGTTACGAAAATAACATACCACGTAAAATCACATACTATAAGTAATAATAATAGTAGCAATAACAATAATAAGGAACTATCATAGATAATCATATCATGCATGAAACATCATCATTAATAAGCCCTTAGTCAAACTCGGTCAAAACCCTAAAGCACAGACTCCCATAAAATTCTATAAAAATTTCTAAGTGCTTAGGCGTATGGGAACTATTTGGGCGCATGAGCCCTGTTCGGGTGTTTCATCACTATGTAGGCGCATCAGCCAACACTTAAAACATTTTCACTTTAGGCGCATGAACTATTCAGGCGCATGGGCACTATTTGTGCGTATGAACACTTAGACGCATGAGTATTTCGGACGCATGGACACTTAGGCGCATGAGCCACTTGGGCGCATAGGCACTATTGGGGTGCATGGTCCTACACTTAGTCGTCCGGCTAATATTTCTAGGCGCATGAGCCACTGTTTAGCGCATCGGCTGTACTTAAACATTTCTAAGGTAATCCTAGGCGCATGGGCTACTGTTTGGGCGCATGGATTACACTTGATTCTTTCCAAGGCATTTTCAGGCGCATGAGCCTTATCTAGGCGCATGGACCTTCTGTTCAACATGTGTCCAGTATGTTTTCAACCCAATCATCAAATCCATCTGTTCTAAGCTTAATGTGGCTATTCTAAACATGAATAACCTATAAGCATTCAAGAATCACATTCATTCATGCACAATACATACGGGCATACATACTCAAACATTGGAAAATCATTTAAATACATTTTCAGCCCCAAAGATGTTTGAAAACAAGTAAAAACCGGGGTCTAGAACTCACTTGGTGCAACTTGGGTGTTCTTCCTTTTTACCCGCTTGTTATGAGTTCAAAACACCTAGAAACATTACCAAAAACACACACACCCGAGCACAAACACAACCCATAAGCATACAAACACATAACTTGGATAAAACCCGTCATAAACACATAAAAACCACGAATTCTTACCTTGAATTCGTTCACTTCTTCTTCTTCCACAAGCCGAGAGTTTCTGCTCTCCTCTTGTCTTTCTCTCTCTAAAGCCGAAGAAGATGTTGATGTGAAGTGAGAGTGGGCGGCCATGCCCACCTTTACACCAACTTTTCAAAGATTTTTGTCCTTTTTACACTTTTAGTCCCTCCACTTGGACTGAATTTCCTTTTTTTCTTTTATTCTTTATATCTTGTCTTTAAAAAAATAACCAGGTGTTACAATAAAATTTATTGTTTGTTTTTGTTTATTAAGAAATAAACTTGTTTACAAATAGTAACCAAACAATTCACTAACACAAAGAAACATATACTAATTAAAGTTAAAAACTTGACATAATAATAATCATATACATGATTATGATTGAACATATTACACGTATTTATGAACATGTTGTACAAAACTACATCTCTTAATTATTTTTCTATTCTACCCCTCTTAAATGTCTTACACTTTGTTGTACATGTTGTTTCAAAAGTTGTATCATTGACAAAATTATATTTTTATCCAAAGAGATGTAAGATATTTTAGTATAGATATAAGTATTTAAATAAAATCATACTTAATTTAAATAATATTTAGTTATAAAAATATGATTAGTAACTATAAATTAAATATCAATTTATATTATCATAAATAAAATAAAATTTAATAAAATGAATCAAATAATATCGCATTATTTAATAATGTATTAATAATATGTATTAAATAATACAATAATTAGAAAAAGTTAACTATATGGGGCAAAAGCTTCCTATATTTTAAAACAATTATACTTTATGTTTAAAATAATGTATAGGTATTTTGTAATTTAAATGAAATTATCATCTTATATTTTAATATGCATTTTATAGTAATATAAATTATGAAATAAATAACTTTACTTCAATACTTATTAATTATAATTAATGTAAAATAACTTTTAGTCGTAATGGTTCCTACAAAAGGTGGTTCAGGATTTTGCTAGATTATTTTAAAGTGTTAATCCGTTTATAACAGATGTCAATATGATTATTTTCTAGGCATCTATTTTCTAAAATACAAAAAAATCTCAAAAGTTACTATTAATTTTCCATCGATTTAAAACTGATTATCTTTCTACTATAATAAAACGTTAGATATGATGCCACATGTCAGCATTAAAATCATTCTTACAAATTTTTTTCCGTACATCTCTCCTAAATAATTACCTTAATTACTAATAATATTATTTTAATACTTTTAATATTTAATAAATTAAGAAATTAATCTATTTCTTAAGGTTATTTCTAAATAAATTGATATTTTTTAAAGAGTCAATTTTCTAAAAATAAAAAATAATCAAATTTAGGAGTTGTAATAAGAAAAAAAAAATTAAAAATGACATTTTTATATGGTTTGTTTTAGAAAAAATATTTATTTTAAAAAAAATTAAAAATAAAATTTTAAAAAGTTGATACTATTGTTTTATTATTTATATTATTTTCCCATACGTAATTTTAGTCATATCATATCTTAAAATATCATTTTATAACTAATAAATTTATTATATTAATATTTTATTTATTCAACCCCGTGTAATACATTACTTTATTAAATCTAGTATGTATATATATACATATACATATACATACACACACATACACACACACACACACACACACATATATATATATATATATATATATATATATATATATATATTATATATATATATATATATATGTGTGTGTGTGTGTGTGTGTGTGTGTGTGTGTGTGTGTGTGTAGGGGAGGGTTCAAATGAGAACCATCTTTTTTATGAGAACTCTATGAACTAATCTCAGGCACTTATTTTTTATCATATGCAAATCATATGTCATTTTCCCATTTTTTTAAAACGTTCATAACTTTTTTCATGACATCATTTTAAAAAAAATTCACCATAAAATTAAGTATTTTTTTATCTTTCCAACGCCTGCCAAATTGATATACTTTTCTAAAAAAATCGTACATCCGTTGTTTACATATGTGTAAATCTTGTTGTACACATGTGTAGTACCGGATTTACACATGTATAAATCCGATATTACACATGTGTGAAACGAATTTCGTTAAAAAAAGGGGAATTTTTTTTTATTTTTTATAAATTTTTTTTATGAAAGAGAGAAAGTAGGGAAACATTTTTGTGTTTTTATTTTTATATAATTTTTTGATTTATAATTTTTTTAAATATGTTTTTATTAATTACAATTTTGTCATTGAGAACTAGTGTTTTTATTAATTAAACATTTTTGTGTTTTTATTTTTTTATGAACTAGTATTTTTATTAATATATATATATACATAAAAACATAAAAATGTTCCCCAACTTTCCCTCTTTCATAAAAAATTATAAAAAAATTATAAAAAATAAAAAAAATTCCTGTTTTTTTAATGAAATTCGTTTTACACATGTGTAATATTGGATTTACACATGTGTAAATCCAGTACTACACATGCGTATAACTAGATTTACACATATGTAAACAACGGATGTATGCTTTTTTTTAGAAAAGTATATCAATATGGTAGGCATTGGAAAGATAAAAAATACTGAATTTTATGGTGAATTGTTTTGAAAAAATGATGTCGTGAAAAAAACTTACGAACGTTTAAAACAAAGGGGGAAATGACATGTGATAAAAAATGAGTGGCTGAGATTGGTTTTTAGAGTTCTCACAAAAAAATATGGTTCTCATTTGAAGCATCCCCTATATATTATACATACATATATATATATATACATACTATATATATATATATACATACATATTTATATATATATATACATGCACGTATATATATATACACATATATATATATACATATATATAGGGTCCGGTTCATTACAGGACTGTATTTTAAATAAGAACTCTAAGAACCTTTTGTAAACATTGATTAGATTGATCTATGGTTGAGATTAAAGGGAGTAATAAAGTAAATTTGCAGACAAAAAAGTATGTAATTTTATATGAAAAGTGTATATTTGTAAAATGTCATCTGTCTTGTATATGGTAACCTATTTTTTTTGTGGAATCCAGTAAATCAAATCCTCCACAATTGAGGAACAAAATAAAAAGCAAAATTGAAGAAGCTTCTGGGATTACAAAGATTGTTCATTCAAGCTCGCAGTGTGGTCGTCGAAGTTGCGAAACAGGAAGTCGGCGTAAGTTTCTGCAATTATGTTAATTTTTGGTGATATTTGCAATTATATTTCTGAATGGTTTTGTAAAAACTTCAATTGATGATGAATCAAAACATGCATTAATTTTTTTGGTTTAAAATCATTGTTCAATCTAGCCAAAAACACGAGACTGATGTTATCATTGTTTTAGAAATTAATGGTTTGTGTGAATATACACAATGCGAATGGTATATTATCTTTCAAATTGGGATTTGGTTGTGTAGATTGTAGGTATTTAGGGTTCTTTAGAATCTATGTTTTGTTGTTCTAATAGTGGGTAGTTTGGGTAATTTTTTAGGTGGTTGAACTTATTTGCCAAAGTGGTTTACGTGTGTGTAAGACTAGATATAAAGTTAGTAAAAATGATAGCTGGTTCTGTGTAACATAATTAAGTATGTATACGTATATATAATTAGCAGGTTAATATTTACTTGTGTATGTAGACGTATGTGTATACATGTATTCCAACATCATAAAAAATGGATAGTTGTGACTGTTTGGTATATAATGTTTCGATTTGAGATTTGGATGTGAAACAAAGTTGGTATTTAGTGTGCTTCATAACAGAAGCTTTAATGCAATAATAATGAGTTAGTTGGTAAAATGTTTGTAACTGTACGTATGGGCAAATGTAAAAAAATAGTAATCTTAGTATATGTGTGTGTAATTGTGTGTTTCATACTCTAAGAAATAATATAGTTTACACTGTGAAATATAGTTGTATATGTATCCTTTTATTTAAGAATCACAAACTCTAGTATATTTGTCTCACTAAACGTATATGTAAATACGGGTTAAAAATTCATAACAAAGGACATACGTCTCTATTTGGTATTAAAGAACATGAGCAATTCAATATGTAGCACAGTTAGCATTTACATTGTATTTGTCTAGCTAAATTATTTTTTGTATGCACCTTTAATTGTGTGTTTTATGTAAATAAGATGTAAAGTTCTCTCGTGACATTGGCTAGTCATGTACAGACAGTTATTTATATGGATGTTTAGTTGTATATTAAATTGATATACAGGGGACTGGTGTTAGCAAGCTATGATTGATATAGGCATTACGTAGGCATCCACAATCATATGGCATTACATAGGCATCCACAATCATATGCCATTACATAGTCATCGAAAATCAATCTGCGATGAATTTGGAATGCGTGTTGAAGACATCAATTGCAAGTGTTTAACCCAAAACCTTCATTTGTTTGTTGATACATTCCGCATATTGCGTATAATCTTGTAAAAGGATTCAATCGATACTCATTTTATAAGTTATCTAGTGATGTTGTTAATTGATTAGTGATTTTAAAGGTATGTTGTGTTATCTTTTAATTTCATATGTAAATAGAACATGATACAACCAGGTGTGAGGTTATAGGTGTTGAAATCTAGGTTTGGGGTTTAAAATGTTGGAAGTTAGGGTTCATGTGAACAAAAAGTTAATTAACTTGTTAAAGGAAAGGTGTAATTTGGTTGGAAAATTTACATATTGGTCAAGAAGATGCTTATTATGCAAGAAAAGTATTTGTAACAGTAAGGGTGTATGTTGAACTGCATTTGAACATATATGTTAAGTTGAAAGATTTTGCATTAAAAGTAATGTAATAGTTTCATTAATTGTAACAATTAGTTAGATTTACAAAAATCGTTGGAATAACATGTTTAAACTATAACATGTTAGATTTATATTGTTCAAAATTGAAATTATATATATCTTATATCATCTCTACATAACCTAAAATGTTGTAGAGAAATGTTACATGAATATATAATTGTGTTTTGATGACTATTTTATATATTATACAGAGTACAATAATAAAAATAAAGTTTGTTTTGAGTTGATGATGACGGAAGAAAGAGGTTTGAGAAATTAGTTGTTGATACTTACAAAGAATATACGAGAAGTAATAAAATGAAGAAAACTTAAAAATGTAGAAGAGGTGTTTTAAAAATAAATTGATGTGCTAAAATTCTCCGGTCCTAAAAGAATTAAATGATTTACACATATGTAAATTAGTTAATATTGAAAGTTTTATTAATAGAATACATGTTTCTTTATGATGTAAGTTAGTGTTTGTCATCGCACAGTGGATATTGGTAATTTTGTTACTGGGTAAATTGCATTCCGTACATAAATTTTGCAAGATATAGAGTTTGTACAAGTCATCACTAAATGAGAGATTCTATAACCATTTACATGGTGAACACATTAAAACACATTTACATATATGTAAAAATAGACAAATTTTAAGAAAACAAAAATTTCAGCTTACGATCATTTGAATAAACATAAAGTGGGTAAACTTACAATAACAACAATAGTAAAAATACTAAAATAGTATCAGTTATACCCACAACAACAATGATTGAATAATATAAAATTAATTTTTATTAATCAAATGATTCAACATTTATTAAAAAAACAAATAAGACTACTCTAGTTTCAAATGACAATTTAGCATTATGATAACCGAAAGAATCACAATAACGACAAAAATCTTTCTTATCCTTTTGATATGTGCCGGTGTAACCTTCATCAAGAATAGTGACTTCATTAATCATTTGCATCATTCGATTTTGGATAAAATCATCAATCGGGTTAACCACCATATCAAACCTTAACAGGACAACATTTCATGCAATATGAATCGAATTAGTTATAAAATATGATATGGAACCTAATGGAAATATACGAGATTTATGAATAATTAACCTGTAATCGTCTTCAAAGAAATTCTGATAGGATTTTGTAATAGAGAACAAAGACGTTCAATGGAAGGTGCGGTCTTTTTAGTTTAGCTTGATAATTTGAAACTAGTTTCCCAAGAATATGAATTAGGATGTGCAAATCAGATGAAATAATCGGATGTTGAAGATGAAAAAAATGATGAAAGTGTCTACAATCTCTTAAGGAAGGGAAATTGGATCAAACTTTAAAAACATTAACTTTTCTAATTAAAGATATTGAAAAAATGAAAACAAGTAAATGCACATATATAAAATGACATTAATACCCTTTAAGACTAAATTAAATATAAATAAAAATTATATTAATGAATGGTTAGGATTAGTTCTTACAGTTCTCGCGATCTTTACAAGTCCTGAGAAGATCCTATATATATATATATATATATATATATATATATATATATATAAAATGTTTATTAAATATTTTCACTAGTATATGAATTGTAGACATATAAATTTGGTGTTTATATAGGTAATTAGACCAATTCATTTTTTTTATGTTTTTTTTTTCTACATTTAAAGGTAATCCGTTAGAAAACTTATAATTAAAATGTATTTATCATTAACTTTGAACACAAATAGTTAACTTTACCAGCTTCTCTAAGATATCAATCACTAAACTAAACAAAGTAGCAAAAATCATATATGGTTAGTTATTATTAGTTTGTTTTCTACTAAGTGAAAAGATTTTATTGAATCAAACAATATTGAAAATAAAAATAAGATGAATAGTATATTAATGCTCAAATAAAGTGACTGGAAATATTGTTAAATGTGAGTGATTCAAGTTGCTACCTATTAAATCACATTTAGTGTTGAACTGTTGATGATGAAATAAGTAGAATATAATACATCTTCAGTAATAAAATATTTCATGAATTAATATGAATGTTTTGTTTTTCACTCATAAATGTATGTAATAAAATCAAAATGATAATTTGTTTTGTTACTCATAAATACATTTTATCTTTTTATTATAATAAAAAGGTAATTAAAGAAGACATGTGAAAACATTACATTTCTTTTCATCAAAATTTTCTCATTTTTTTCTCATATTAAATAATTACATTAGTTATCATAATATTATTTAATATTTTAGATTAAAATAGTTTTTTAATTAAATTAAGAATGAATCTCTTATTAATGTTATTTCTAAATAATCACATTTTTATAAAATAAGAAAATATTCTAAAAATCAAACTTTTAAAAAGTACAAATAGTTAAATTTAATGTTTTTGAAAAGTAAAACTTTACAAATTAAAAATAATAAAAAATGTGAGTTATAATAAAAAAAATGTTTTTATAGATGACATTTTTTTAATGTTTGTTTAAAACAATTCTTCTATTCTGTTTATAATAATGAAGATTTTAATCATATCTTATATTGTAATATCATTTTATAATCACATAATTTTATTTTATTTAATATTTTATTTAACCTGTGTAATATACGAGTTTTTAAAGCTAGTAATGAGGTTTGATTCTATGACATAATTTATTCAGATTAATGAAATCATGTCACAAATCAAATGGTTGTTTTGTTTTGACTCTTATATACAACATTACTTTTTTTTATTAACAAAACTAAAACATGTGTTTTGATATGTGTATAAAATTAAGGATTTGATTCATATTTTAAGAGTTAAGAACTCTAATACTCACCTAAGAAAATGTGATAGTCAAGCAACCCATTAGAGGGGAACGCTTATGAAACTTTTCCACACTTCATTTTTATTTCTAATCTTGAAAGCACTACATGATTCTGTAAAACCTCTAGCGTGAGAGGCATCATTGGAAGTACACATATTATTCCAATGCTATACATTGAGAGACAGACGCACCCGTTTAAAAAGGTGCGTGAAGAATGCTTTAAGAAAAGCAATTTACATACGTTTCTCAATCACAACGTCAATGATCGAGTATGTTCGTTATTGCAGTTATTATTAAAGAGAAATGTTTGATACAAGCTTATTGTATTTTATATTTACTTTCATTTGTTATTGAGTACGGTATTATACTAGCACTTTTAAAACAAACTAACAAGAGTACTATTATTATTATTATTATTATTATTATATTATTATTATTATTATTATTATTTTATCATCAAATTTTATATAAAGAAAACGACCCAAATTCCTACATATTTTCAAATACTACAAAAGAGACTCTTTCACGAAAAATACATAATCCATTAAAAAAGCGCAAGATTAAAGTATTTAATACTTATATATCAATTAACATTATAATAATCCAAACACTAAAAAACCTTATTCCAAAACTCCAAAAAAACCAACACTACAAACAAATAAAATAGTAATAATAATAATAATATAATAATAATAATAATAATTATTATTATTATAAAGGGCCCCACCACCGATACCAAGTAGATCCCCCCCTCCGTACGTAGCCAAGGGACAAACAGCTGTACTCTCTAACAAGTAACAACATACACACGCACCCACCCCACCCCACCCAACCCCACCCCACCCCCTATATATACCCCCCAACCCCCACCCCATCTCCACCACCACCAGACACCAGTCCACCACCCCTGTGTCTCACCGGACGGAGTATCTCCGGCACCGATGATACCACCGCTTGTCCTCCCTACGCAACCACACAACCACCGTATCTCATCGTCATATCTCACCGCCGATGGACCACGCGCCACCGCAACCACCCCACGACTCATCACGCCCCACCATCGGGTTCCCCGTGGGCACCGCGATGCTCCTCATCGTCGTCTTCACCCTTAGCGGAGTGTTCTCGTGTTGCTACCATTGGGATAAGCTCCGCCACCTCCGTGGTCAACTCGCCGGTGAAGACCGTCATTCCGACCACCACCCGCCCTCCAAACCCCACCCCGTTTACATGGTAACTAATTTTTCACCGCGTTACGTCACGGAGTAACGGAAGTTTTGTTTTTATTATTATTTTTAAAGACGTATAATGAAAATTGTGTGTTATATGTGAAATTGGTTAAATTTTGAAAATAGTTAGTGCCTTAAATAAGGAATATTACAGGGCTCTGGTACGAGTGCTCTAATAAGTTATTGAGTTAAACGTTTAGTTTTAATTTTTGATTTTTACAATAATATAGTTGATTTTTTTAATCTTTTAAAAAGGTTATTTATTTTCAAAACCTAAGAGTAAAATTGAAAACTTAAAAGAGTAAGAGTAAAACTGAAGTTAACTTTGAATCACTTTAAACACGTTTTAATTTACTTTCGATTTGATTATAAGTTACAATATAAAAATCCACTACCCACCCTCCAACCTCACCCCGTGTTGCATGATAATTTGATTCAGTTTCTGGTTCAGATCTAAAGTTTTGTAATAAGAATTATATTGGATTGGTGTTTTGTACATGGGCCTTTTTTTCGTTCAGAAACGAAATTTATATGTATTTTTTCTGAAGATTTTATACGCATTAAGTCAAACAAGAAAAAAAATAAAAAAGAAGAAATTTATGTGTTTGCGATAAGTATTTATTTAAGCTCTGTCACTTGTTTTTAATAATTGGGTTGGTTGTGATTTGTTGCAGGATGACAGGAGAGATGTGAATGGGAGTCTGCCGGTGATAATGGCCGGAGACGAGTTTCCGAGGTTTATTGCGATGCCGTGTGGTCGCGCGCCACCCTCGGAAGGGAGGATCGCCGGAGAAGGCGGTCGGATGTCACCGAAGCCACCACATGTAGTGATTCCGATGGGTTGAGAGCTTGAATTTTGTTTGTGTATATGTAAGAGATGGTTTGAAATGGAATTGGAGATTCTTCTAGGTTATGGTATTGGTTATGACTATTGTCACTTGTATTTTGACTTAGTTGAGCAGTCAAAGTCTTCGGACCATCGTTTTTAGCAACTAGAACATTGGGTTTTGTAGTGAAAATTGGTATATATTTGTTTTTTCGCCGTGAATTAGAAATCTTTCTAATATTAATACACCTACATCTATAAATCAACATTCAACCTTTTTTTACGATACGTATAAGATTCATGACATTATAAAATAAAAAGAATTTCAGGGTTTGTCAGGAGTTGTATGTTTCATATAACCTTATATAATCCACGTATAAGGTCATACTTTTTCTTTTAACATTTATCCTACTCTTAAATCATTAATTTTAACCTAACATTTTAAATGAAAAGTATGACATTTTACTACATGTGCCGCTAAATGAAAATAGATATATGTTTTAGGGGTTGTTTGGCAGCCTTTTAATCAGTTTCTTAATGGTTCAAATGTCTGAATGGTTTAACACTTAATGGTTCAGACTGTTTGTTTTGCGAGCAAATGTTTGAATGGTTCAAACATTTGCCTCTGAATGGTTAAGTATTATACTAGTGTTAAATGGTTAAGAAGTCTAATGTTGAATGGTTAAAACATCTTATCTGAATTGGTCAGATATTTGCATTTGAATAGTTAAACGATATACTAGCTCTTAATGGTTTAGATCTCTTAATGGTTCAACACTTAATGATTCAGAATTTTTAATGATTCAGATCTCTTATTGGTTCGATACTTAATCATTCAGAATTTGTCAAACAGTAACTTAATGAAATATTGAAATGGTGACATAAAGAAATATACAGTAAAGTTCATTGGATGATTTCTGAAAGAAAATAACAGAGAAATACACACAAATAATTTTATCAATATTTTGATACTTTTGCTTGTTTTGAATTTTACCACGACATAACATCTGTTTATATTGAAACTAATAGATAAGATATTGATGTTTAAAGTAAAATTTGATTAAAAATGAAAAAGAAATAAATATTGTTGATCTTTGTATTGTATAGATGGAGAATCAGACTAAGAAAGAATTTAAAAGGAACGAGTTAAGATGATTAGTGAAATTGTAATCTTCTCTAAGTTTTATCCTCTTTGTTAAATGTAGACGCTAAACTATTATATTAACATGGTTTAAGTTTAAAGAGTCGAACGCTTATGTCAGCAAATTTCCATGGATTTTACTCCCATGCCTTTTGGTTCATTTGATTTACATAAAAAAGAGGGAGAATTCTCTGGTGTGTGTGTTTCATTGCACGAGAAATGAACAAAGACGAAGAAAAACAATGTAAAAACCCGGTGTGATTTTTAGGTTTAGGGATGATAATTGGTCAGGTATAGGTAATCCTAGTGGCGGATCTAGTCCAAAAATCTAAGGGCACGCCAAAAGAATTTTTTTTGTGATACATTCATTTAATAATGTAAAAAAGTTTTACGACACATTCATTCAATTAAAAAAATTGTAGTATATCTATTCAATAATGAAAAAAATGTGGTACATTAATTCAATATGAAAATTTACTCAATGTGAGTTCTTTTTGGCGGTACATTTATTCGATAAATAAAAGAAATTGCAAAAATAACTTATTTAGAATGAGTTATCAGCTATCAAGTTTCAAATCTCCTAATTTTATAACAAACAAACAAAATGTAAACAAATAAACATAAACATTAATCATCAAATACACAATAACTATCAACAATGAAAATTACAATCTAAATCCTAATCTAAAGTCCAATTTCAACTCTCTTATGGTAAAGAAATACAATTGGCACTATTACATATAATTTCATAAACCCTGAAATTTAAAATAAAAAGTGAGTAAACTATAAAAAAATTAAATTATACAAGTTATAACTATGATCGGTGAGGTGCAATCAGCCAG
Organism: Flaveria trinervia; assembly: GCA_025506515.1. Lineage (NCBI taxonomy): Eukaryota > Viridiplantae > Streptophyta > Magnoliopsida > Asterales > Asteraceae > Flaveria > Flaveria trinervia. The sequence continues at coordinate 60,469,904 of CM046458.1, read as the reverse complement.
CAACAACAACGTACGACGGTTGGAGTTCCGACGAAGGGCAGAGCAAACGACCAACAATGCAACATTTAGGAGGCTAGAGGTGGTTGTAATGGCTTGTGGTCAATGATGATGACAAATGAGATTTAGTTGTAACTGATTTTGGGATTTGGCTTCTAATTGAATGTGTTATTAATCTTAATTTTATATGAGCTTTTAATTGAATGAACTATTAATTTTGATTTTTTGGGCTTTTAGTTTTGTATTAATTTAAGGAGTATCCTAATTTTTTTATTAGAGGTATCTCAATACATACAACAATAAAAAAATATAAAAATAAAAAGTTACACTTCGAAACAAAAGGTTAGGGGTACCCTGGCTATCTCGCCCTCTAAATAAGTCCGCCCTTGGGTAATCCCAACACCATATCAATTAGAACAGGATGTCCCATATCTACCCAAAACCCTCCGAGTATGTTTTGGGTATTTACCCATCGGATATTTGGCATACCCGCAGGCAATTAGGTATACCCATTAAGGTTATTAAAATTACTCGTTGAGTATAGCCGTCAGATATCTATTGAAACTAGGACATCATATAAACTTATATTTGTATATATGTACCGGACAATATATTTGTGAATACGTAATATTTTTTTTGATGTTCGCTACTTGTTGTGATATAGTTTTTGAGACTGATATCAAGTTATGTTATAACTTAATAAGATGCTATATGATGCAAAAAAAATAAGAAAGGTATAATTATATATAATATAAATATTAAGAAAAACAAATTAAAAAATAAAATAATCATGGATAATAATAGGGTAAACGAGTATCCTTAATCGGGTAATTGTGTCGGGTAAACATGTATACAATACAATCCCATAACCCATAGTCGTCTCATACTTACGAAAACATAAGAATTAATCTTATACATGATCTCATTCATGTCCCAAATATGTCAAGTTGTAAGTATTTCTATTAAGTTCAATTTTTAATTGTTACCTATTTAGGCTAGTGCATCCCTTCTATGCTTCCACTTGGTTACCTTGGAAAACAAAAAGTCTATTTTAGAAAAGAACTATATATCTAACATGGGACTCGGTCAAAGTAGAATTCTTCTTCGGTTCGATTCCATATATCCATGTCGTAGATTTTGTTATTTTGCATTGTTTATGTTGAATTTTCTTTGATTTTAAATTTTGTATAGTTTATTATTATATTATTATATTATTATTATATTATTATTATTATTATTATTATTATTATTATTATTATATTATTATATTATTATTATTATTATATTATTATTATATTATATTATTATTATACTATTACTACTCTCTTGTTATAACATTGTCGGTTATTTCTCACAAACTATAATTCGAATTACCATAGTTTTGTGTCAAGTTAGAAAAATTAGTTTTGTCATTTAGGGTAAAGAAGAATTTAATTGATACGCTTTTTTAAAAGGATATTAACTAATATGATAACTTGAAGAGAAATACGTAACAGTAAAAATGTTGAGTATATTTAATTATTAAGAGAACCTGGCTGGTAGGCTTCGCTTTGGATGTACAGGCATATCCACCAAGAAAACCATGAAATTAACGGTTATTCATTTAGCAACTTGAGCCCCAACTTATTATATTTTTCCTATTTTACGGAAGTGAGTTAACAACGAATATTTGTTTATGAAAATAATCTCAATTGTTAGGCTGGTGGGTCAAATTTTTCATTGATGGCGCCCTGTTATGCTGAAGTCGCCTGTAAGTCTATTATGCACCGTAAAGCAAGATAAATGCCGTAATGCGATATGACCTGACAAATTTGATGTTGCCAAACACTTTTGAAACCGTCAATAACCTCACGACTTGTAAAGATTCCAGTCAAAGTACGTCTAGATATCCACCTTAGGCATTTGTATATCATATGTCTAATCATATATTTATTTTTCATCATATCATACAAAGTAAGATATAATAACATAAAATGCGTGAATGCTAAATGACAAACAAAAAAGGTGGATCTTAGAAATCTTGGCAATAGATTGAGGTTTGAAAAATAAATGAAAGTGAATTTTCTTTTTTTGTTGCCTACTTTAATTCCATGACCTAATTTTTCCATCAAATCAACTAAAGTGATTTTGCATCCCCAAACTTACTTTTTCCTAATGATTGCATTGGTTTAGAAAAATATTTAACCATTTTAAACCTTTTTTGCAATTTTTGAGAATATAATAATATGTAATATTATAATTATATGTAGGACATTATTTTAATTTTTTTTATTAACGGTTAAATGGATCATTTGTTGGGTTACTGGTTCACTGCTTATCTCTATTACTCGAGTACAAAATTTTAGAACAGTAGGCTTGCATGTCCAAAAAACCTGTACATTAGTGCGTCCCCATTAGTTCCGAACTTGAGAACACCCTCCAGATGAATTCAGCATAGGTGAGAAACTCCTTTTTAAAGTAGATGATTATCTAATTCCTCTTTTTGTGTTTTCCATCCTGGGCACGTTTTATTAGATCCCCTTTATCTTTACTTCTCTTGTATAAGTTGCTCGAAAGCTAGAATTACGAAAGGCAAATATTTCGGTGTAAACCTTGTTAAGATAGTCATGTCGTTAACAAAATTACTTTAAACATGTTGATAATTAAACATCTTTGTTACATGGTAAATAAGAACGTTCTAATATTATGCCTTAAATTAGTGGACAATATAAACATGATAGCAAACTTTAACAACATAGCAATGCTTGCTTGTATTGCATTACTTTGTAAATGAGAAGTGGATGAAAAACTTGAACCGAGAACTTTACTAGGTAAATGCATGTCTATAATCGACAAAAATTTCATCACTTGTTGCATCCATCAAGAAACACATGTAGTATAATCATGCACCCTAGGATGTCACTTTAGGTCATCCCGTAATGGTGCTAGATGGTTATGTGTGTTGAGCAAAACGTAGGGTCATCCCGTAATTCATCCACCGATCCGCGAGTTGTTGATCTTGTCATATGGTAAGCAAAGAAAGTTGCATACGAATTGAGTTTGTTTATTTGACATCTATTAACGTATAATTTATTCTCTTATGTGTACCGAAGTACACATAGCGCGGATTTCACTAGTTTTCTATTAAGATAATGTCATTTAGAAAATAATCTTCTATACACTAAATACATGAGGTGTATAATGATAGTAAAATATGAATATTTACATCATAAGTTAGGTCCAAGTGAGATCTATTTACAAAGGGTCACTAATGAGTATTGATAAGACATGTCCTCTAAAGGAATCCTCAATCTCGTCATTAGAAAAAGGCCTACTAATTTTGCACCCACATAAACTGGCAACAAAGCTATTATTCTTTCATATCCCCTTCACGCATTCACAACTAGAATAATGTTCCAGATTGCTTCTCGCGGTTCTTACATTATTTACGGTCTTGTATTTTAACACCTCAATATATATAGCACACGCCAATTGAAACAAGCCGAATCACAGACCACACACTCGCTACAAGTGACACACTAACAACTACAACTATAAACATATAGGAGCAGAACCAAACAACAAGGGTTCAAATGTAACGATAAAAAAATATAGATAGATCTAAGGCTCGTTACGAATACATATTCATCACCGAAAAAACGATAGGGCTGCGATGTCCAAATGAAAATACAAACACACTACTCTGGCTAAGAAATTATATCTAAAAACATCACCCAATATACTAAAACTAAATTAACATAAACAAAATCAATTTAACTTAACAGAGATAAATTAACATAATTTTTATTTCCCAAAACTCTCCGTCCTTTCTTCCAAGGCAATTTACCCACGTACTTAATGGAAAATAAAATACATACATAAAAGGAAAATAAAGCATGTACAAATAAAAGAAACAAAATGGAAAGTGAGAAGTGGCAGATTTTGTGATCATGGGAACATGTATCACGTGGCAGTAGCTACTCAAGTGATCCAAGTATTGATGCGACATTTTGAGTGTAACTTGTATTCATTTAATTCGGTGCATGCAAAATTTTTATTATTTATTTATTTTTTAATGGTAAGCGTACGACTATGTTTCTAAAGATATGTATTATTTTAATCGGGTCTATCTATCCATTTTCTAGTAAAGTCCGCACCCCTAAACCCATTAAAAGAAAACTCATTACTGAAAAAATCTACCGACTCAACTCTAAGACTGCCTTTGGTTGGAATGAATGAAATAGAATGGAAAAACTAGTATAATTTTCAAGTAAATTATGTCTGAGTGGGTAATGAAATGTAAAACCTAAGAGAATGTTTCATCTCAAATTCTTTTGGTTGTGTGATTTCAATTTCCATTTTTAGGTGGAAGGATTTTGAAATCCCACAACCAAGGGAATTTGAAGTAAAACATTCCTTTGGGTTTATTTTTATTGCTCACTCAAACAAAATTTTACAAGAAAATTATACTAATTTTTCATTTTCATTCTATTTCATTTCATGGTTGCGTTTGGTTGGAAAAATTGAATAGAATAAGAACTAGTATAATTTTCAAGTAATTGTATTTGAGTAAGTAATGAAATGTAAAACCTAAGAAAATATTTCATCTCAAATTTCCTTGGTTGTGTGATTTAAGTTCTCTTTTTAAGTGAAAGGATTTTAACACAACTTCCATGAAATTTTAACACCAACTTTCATAAAATTTTTACACCAACTTCGTGAAACTTTGACGCTAACTGACAATAGATTTTGACACCGACCCTCAACAAACTTTGACACTATTTCCAAGAAAACATATTTAGCATTTCACCAATGTTTTTAGAACCGGATCGGACGTCGAACCGGATACCTTACTGGTTTGGTGGTCGGACCGGTTGGACCGGCTTTAACTATATTTTAATTATATTTATATATGTAATTAATATAAGTAATTTATATATAATTTATATATATATTTTATAGTTATATATAAAACTTAACTATATTTGTATATCCGACGTACTAATTTATTGTTTAACACCCTGTTTTTACCCATTAAAATTAAAAAAAGGGAAAACCGGTCCGAACCGGTCCGGTTTCCCGGTCCGACCAGCGGTTCGGGATGAACAGGCCGGTTCGACCAATTCAAAACGAGTCATGCCAGACCGGACCGGGCCAGCCCCCGATTCGCGGTTGAACCGGCCGGTCCGATCCGGTCTCAACAACATTTCACAATTTTACCAATATAGAAAAATTATAAACTAAATGATACATGCTAAAAATTTCTTATAAACTTAGATTTCCACTAATGATTTAAACAATTTTGCTCATATACCGCTTTAATTATCAAACACTCAGAATAACTATTTAAAAGTATTAAGCTTGTTATTCCATTACTCCCACAACTAAAGTATTTAACCTAGTTAAACCATTATGGAATGATTGGTTAATGAAAATTTTCTCGAAGCCCCTACCATCAAGTATCGATCATACCTTTGTTCATGGTTACAAGCCCCTCATATCTCAAATCCGATTCTAAAACCTAAAATTCTTAACTCAGGAGTTTGTTTTAAACTATTTCTATAAGATTTACCTTCTTATTAATTATTTCCTAGATTAAATATTAGATTATTTACTTTTTATTAAGGTAGTGTTTGGTATGGAGTAATGAAGGGCGGAATAAAATAAATAATTGAGTGTGAATTATAAAAGACATGTTTGGATAGCAAAAATAATGAAATGAACCATTATATAATTTATTTCATTTTCTTAAATTTATTCCATTCACTCTTTTTTTCATTCCATCACTTTTTGTCACTAACACTAACCACTCACCCACCACAACAATCACCACCGGCCGCCGCCGCCTGGAACCACCACCCGCCCCCGCTGAAAACCTCCATCGGCCACCATCCCGACCAAAACTACTTTCACATTTCATTTTTTTGTTTTCCATACGTAACAAACATCACAAAGTAATGATTCATTTCATTCTTAAAGGGTAACCAAACAGGATTATAGAATGTAATAATTCATTTTAGTCTCTCATCCATTACATTCACTCGTTCATTTCATTTCTTCATCCATTCCATTACTGTATACCAAACATACCCTAATATATTTGATTAGTTGCTTGAATGTTTGATTATTTGATGAAAATTATGCAACCGACTTGACCCGACCTGTACTAGAATTTTCTTATACATACCGCTAGAGAACTGAACTTTAAGAATTTCTCAATTCCACATAAAAAATTTCCTAGACCCGTCACTGTGTTAGATTAAATTCTAACCAGGTTGGAGTGAAACCGAGTTAATTGCATAAAAAATATACGAAAACATAATGTTTGGGCCAAAATAAGGTCCAATTTACAGGCTTCAAAGTTGATACAATATTCTACTTTACAAGTTTGAACCACTGTTTTCCCTCTTGTATCCCCTCACCTACACTTCAAATCAAACGCACACCAGGTGTTCGACGAAATGCCCCACAGAAGCTCCTGCAACGAGGAGCCAATGCCACCGGTAATCCTTCGGCGATCTCCCAGATTCCTCCAGATTGTACTCTCGGACCCTCAAGACCCCAAAACCCCCGACCCGAATCAACGCCGGAGGACCCGATCCCATTCTTTAGCAACACCACTCTCTTTGACCCGAAAGACGAAGGTTTCTCCCCAGAAGAAAACCCACAGATCGAAGTCGAAAGTTGAAGGATCTTGTAATGGTAGACAAAGCTCCGTTGATTCGAAAAGATTGAATCGATGTGTCGATGGGTGCGATTCGGATCGGAGAAAGAGTAAGTGTTTTGTTGTTTTGGTTTTACAGTTTCAGTGGGTAATGGTTTGATCAATTAGTTGGTTTGTTTGTAGTGATTATGTGGCTCTAGATATGTTTTGAGGGTTTCAAGGTTAAAGTCGACTAACCCTAGGTTATTAAGGTGTAATTACTTGATTCATTGTGCTTAAGTTTACATCTTGTGAAACCCTAATGTGGGTTCTGTTGTAGAGTTTAGGATGATGGTTAATCAAGGTTTTTCATTGTTGTAAGGAAATGGAGGATAATCTTTCATTTTGACATTTTCATTCTTTTTGTATGAGTGAATGTTATGCTTCTTTTGTTATTATGTGCGGTAGTAATCTGAGATGTAATTTGTAGGGGGATGGGAGAAGCGCGTAACGCGTGGTTCTTGTAGAGGTTTGGATGCAAATGTTGAGAAAGCTGAGTGTGGTGGCTTTAGTAGAAATACAAGACATGGGTGTTCATCAGGTGAATTGATACTTGAAGAGGATGTCAACATATCCAAACAATCAAAGGGTAAGTCATCAAAGAACAAAGTGAAACAAAGTAAGAAGAAATGTGACCATAAGTCCCATCAATTTGATACATTGGTGTGTGATGATACGATCAGTGAAGGGGTCTTGTCAATCGCTGGAAACCAAGTTTTGATGAAGAATTATCGAAAAAGGACGGAGATGAATTTAAAAACCGAGATGCTCTTACAACTGCTCTTGTTGTGCAAGAAGGACCCATAAATATGAGGGATGCTAACAAAAAACAAAAGAATATTGGGGTTAAAAGAACAAGAAATCAGTTTGAGAACACGATGGGGATAACTCAAGGGTGGACCAAAGATCAAGAACTGGCGTTGGAGAGAGCTTACCTAGAAGCAAAACCCACCCCACACTTCTGGAAGAAGGTTTCCAGGCTGGTAATTCACTACCCATTACAAACCTAATGTTTCTATATCAATATATACGCGCCATTGTGTTTAATATGTATGAATGTTGCATCCTTTTCATAATGTTGGATTTTAGCATCTTTTGAGGTGTAGTGTTTCTACCACTGTATGTGTTTCAGGTCCCTGGAAAAACTGCACAGGAATGTTTTGACAAAATACATGGTAGTCATTTGACACCGCCTCAACCTCGTGTGCGTTGCAAAGCTCGAGTATCAAACCCACAAAACCCCTCGTTTTCTGCAAGTAACTGCTCAACACTTCAAGTCCTACTACTAAGAGACCTAGATATCATAAGCAGAAGAGTCATGTAGTCCAGAGGACTGTAAGACACATGTTACAAAATCAGTATAAAGTGGGGCAAGATTCCGAATCTGACATGTTCTCGCTTTTGGAGCCCACGTTTAGCCCGTCTTTGAACCTTAATCTGATGCTTACCACACCTGATCGCAACAAAGAAACAGATGATGCACACAAAAGATCTTTGACAGCCCATAGAAGTGCTTCAAGGTTTGGTAGCTTGCATGTAACTACACTAGTGAGCCCTCCTGTTTTAAAGCAGGTGAAAAACAAAGCATTACATGAGAAATATATTGACCTGTTGAACTGTAGAGAAGCTAACAGGAAGGCAGCTAGTGTGAAAGCAGAAAAACTTAACAAAAGTAAAGTGATGAAACAGGAGAGCTCTGCGGAACGAAAGGAGGCATTAAAGCTGCAAAAAATGCACTTGTGTTTGGTGCAAAAGATGCCATTAATGAGTTCCAACATCAACAAGCTACAGCGTTGAACGACCTTTTTGATTACGAGAGCGGAGCTGATGCTGACGAAGACAATGATTAAGTTTTCTGATCATTGCTGTACAGATTCAGGTTTGAGCTGTTTTTATTAGTGTAGTTCTTGTTTAGAGCTTAATCACAAACTGTGCATACTTGAGTTGAATCAAACGATCATTTGGACTCTTTATGTACCCTTGATGAGTTGAATTTTATCAATGAACTCAAATCAAATTGGCTTATTGTAGGTCACTGCTCTTGTCTTTGCTTTTGATGTATATATGAATGTGACTACTTCACTGTGACATACTCCACATTCTCATGTGCTATTTAACATCTAATAAGCTATTTCGCAAACCTTACGACTCCTGTTGTGCCTAACCGATATTAGGTAATGTATACAACATTGTACGGGCTCTGGTAATGCCTAACACAACTTAAAATTCACTACTATGGTCCGTACACCTATACGTTGTGGTGCATTATCCCCTTTTTGTTTTTAAAACATGCTGGTGACTACCCTTTTTAACTTTATGATGACCTTTGTTTACTTGTTTGATTGCAATAACTACGATTTAAAGAGAATACTTTCAAACTTTCTTTTGTAAATTCAAGGTATTTGGTGCAATTAAAATTTTACAGTAGTGTCATTCTCCTGTGAAAATCATGCAGACTTCACTTCAGAACCAAACAAATGAAGTCACATTTGCATAAAATTTTACACTTTTGATTTGAATCAGTTAGATAATGCCATGCGTTTTAAGATCATATATAAAAGCATAACATGACAAATTCTTGCTTTAAAATGGCACTATGCGCAAGAGGCAATCATGAATGCGCTTCATGGCCTTAAGGTGAAGGGTCATGCAAATCTGGGTCTGTGGGATATAAAACATCAAAAGGGATGAAGATATTAGAAATAGTTTACATGCTAAAAGATTAATATATGAGACAGAAGTAGCTTTTGATTATACATAAAGTTTGTTTAGTTATATATAGAGCAACACCTAGCATACATGGAGCTCTCGCCTCACGTCTTGGCTTTTGGGAAGCCTAGGATTGCCTTGCACTTTATTTACAAGGAAAAATCATACCATTCCATTATCTGAAAACTACGAGCTTTATATATTCTTACTAGCAACAAGAGATAGCACTGCTAAGTGTCAAGTATAAGAGCCGAATACAAACTACTTAAACCCCTGCATTTGTGGATTGCTAATACAAAGATTGGACTTTGACAAAGATACCACTCACTTTTATTGATCTTCTGCCATTTTTAGTGTAAACAAAATGAGAACTACGATCTTGTTTGAAACTTCTGACTCATTCAACACGGCGGATAGGCTTTTTTCTACGATTACCTGATGATTGTTGGCTCCAAAGAACCTGACCATCAATGGCAGTTAGGTTTTCATCATCAAGACGCTTCCATGTTTTGATGGACTTAACCACACCCCAATCCTCATATGTCTCCTTTTCTAAAGAAACCACAACCATCCTTGCTCTTCTTGACCATCCAGCCTTCCCATAGGCATGATATCCAAACCCTCCACCATAACAAAGATGAATTCCAGTTAACTTCCCACAGAAATCATTAATGTGATCATGACCAACAAAAACAGCCTTTACATCACTCGCTCCAACTAATGTTGTAAAGAACCCAGAATTCACAGAAGCAGAGCTAATCCCTTCTTGTCTCACACCAGTAAAGTTTGATGAATCAAAGTACACGTATTCAGGCAATGGAATGTGAAAATATGCAAGCCCGGGTGCTCTATATTTCTTTTGAAGCTTTTTAGACGTCTGTTGATACCAAACCTGTTGGGATGGTTTAATCCATCCATAACCAGGAATCAAGGGGACTGTAGAGTAATCACCACTGTCAAGAAAGTACAAGTTGAGGATCGATTTATTCATATAATTCGACCCTTCAACTCCATGAACTTCAAGATTGTAATTCCCAAAGCCATCAATAACATCCACACCAGAAGGATTAACCTGAGACAAGTGTGCTTCATTCCAACAATATGCTTCATGACACCTGCTCTCGATAACGTTGATTCTTGATCATGGTTCCCTAAAACAGCCGCCCATGGGATATTTGACTCTATAGCAGGGGCAAAGGCTGCATTCATAGACGCTGCTGCATCTTGTGCGTCAAACCCAAATATATTATCTCCTGTGAAAACAATGAGGTCCGGTTTCTCCGCCTGAATCATACGGTTAATGAAAACACTGGTGTTGAGATCACTGCAGTGCGCAAACTGGTTAGGTAATACATCCTCACAAGGAGTCTTCTTCCCATCAGCATAGTGCATATCAGCCACCTGCAGAATCCTAAACTCACCCTTCTTTTTATCAAACCGTAATTGTTTCATACCATCACCATTCAATGACCTTCGACTTCCCTCAACGTTGACCAACAGTAGACTAGAAATCAAGCACATAACAGCGACGACAGTGAACGTAGATCTCACCATTGTTAAACGGAATAAACTTCCAACTTAGTGATTCTTCCCACAGAATACGACGATAATCAGGCTATGTTGATGAAATTCTCCTAGATATGCATATCATCAAGTCAGAATTTCTGTATAAACTCACAGATGATTTACACTAGTAGAAAACTAGGACAAACCTACACGAATATGTTAGAACACAAATCGCAATCGAATAATCGAGATTAGGAGATAACCTAACGTTGAAAGAATTAAGCTCAAATAAGGAACTCCTAAAATGATAGGTATATATTGTAACTACAGAATCAGCTTTCAGATCTGTAAAAACAAGTGCAATTGAAAGAGGAGGAGGAGAAATAATATTACCAGAGGCGGAAGACGCCGGAGCGGAGACGAAGAAGAAGGAGCATAAGCTGAGGGATATTCAGTTGGTTTAATAATAATAATTAATAGATAGTAATTAATAATTAATAATTAATAATTAATAATTAATAATTAATAATCGAAAGGTGAGATAAATTGCATAAATAGGAGGATGCAGTTACGCATCCAAAGTGAATAAAAGGTGATTTTTAATTGGGTGATGCTATATATACTTCGTTTTAAATTATTTTTATTTGTTATATTGTTTGACAAGTATGGTGATAGGGGAGTTAAACTATTCTTGGATGAGATTTAATAGCATTTGTAATAGTTTTTTATTATTATTTTAATCTCTATATTTATATTAAAAATTTATAATCTTTTATAACTAAATAATATTTTTTAATATTTTTATTATTATATTTTTAATAAACCTTCATAAATATTCTCTCTTATTCACTCACAAACATTAATAACCATCCCCTATAATATATGACACACACTCACATCGAAAATAAAAAACCCACTATGTATGCTCTAATGGGATCCGGTTAAATATCATTCAAAGATTATTTATTTAGTTATTCATGTTTAACTTTAAGGTTTTTAGGATCAAATATAAATATTAGGGTTTGGTTTCGTTTATTATTAGTTTTTGATTAAATTTTGAAATCAAATACCTTTGTTCTTGGAACCTTTTGGTTCGTTTTATCGTCTTTGATTAACTATCGTTATTGAGTCATTTGATTGCTTTCGATTCTATATCACCATTCATCTTAATTTATAAAATCAATTATTGTTTTCTTTTATATTTATTTACCATATCACCCTTAATATGTTAAACAAAACTTTTTTCAATTTCATCTATTTATTATAAATTTTACTTCTTAGTCTTGATATTTTTTTGTCTTTTATTATTTTTATTTGTAGTGGTTACGAGTGTTCAACAAAAGCTAAAGACGGAAAATAACCGGAAACCAAATCGTAGTTGTAAAAATCCAATCAAATAGTAAATTTTGGTTTTCATTTCGATTAAGGGTTATCTAAAATCTTGCGTTTTTGGTTTGGTTATTCGTATAAACTGAATAATAAACGATTTAATATGTTTAATTGAATAACAAATCTGAATAAAACGACATCAACAGTTTAATTAGGTTCGTTTAGGTCTACTTTCAGTTCTGAAAAAATATTTTTACTTTTTTATTTAAAGTTTTCTTTTCTAACATCAGAATTTGTTATATTAAATTTTCACTATTTTTTATTTTTAAATATGTTTTTTATATCATTATCTAAAATGTGTTTTTAAACTTATCTAAAAAACATGAAAAACACTATTTCTAAAGCTAAAATTCTTTTTCAGGTACAAAAATATGACAAATTTTAAAATTGTTTTTTGAGGGGCGAGTATGACAATTAATTGAGGGCTGGGGGTGTAATACCCCAAACCTAAATATAATAGTTGTAAATGTGCGAAATATGATTTTTTTTCATATACTGTCGTATGAGTAAGTAACGAGCATGATGACTATTTGAAAGATGAATTATCACGTCGAGAGTTTATTATTGAAGAAAACATCAAAAAATAATAAAATATATTAAATTTGCCTTTACTTTGTTTTTTGCGAAACTTAGATCGAGTCGTAGAGAAAAATGAGGTCGTCTCAATGATATATTTGAAAATTTATAGAACTTTATAGTTTAAAAGTTATGAAAGAAAAATGAACGAATCAGTTGAATTAATTATAAAGAAACAAGCAAGCAGGCCGCTCGTCAATAAGTAATCAAGGAGCCGGTTGCTCACTTTCATCCTACATCGCATCAATAGAATAATGGAATTCAGCTACCTACCTGCTTGTTATAAATAGAAACTTATAGATTACTTTCTAAATATAAGTTTTCTTGAGAACCCACTATTATAAAGATAATCTCGAGTACTCAATACCCTACTGGGTACTATTAATAGCTATTTTTGGCTCGAGTAGGAGAACAGGTATGGCGACTCTACATCAAATTGTCGTAGATAGTTATAAGTAATGTTCTTGTTTAAGTTATGTCAACTTAATTATTATTTGTTTTAGTATTATTATTAGGATTAATATTAGTATAATATTATTATTTAGGCGTTAGGATTATTGTTAGGGTTGGGCTTTAGGTAGCTTAGCCTTAGTTAGACATGGACTGATCACCCATGCTTAAGCAAGGCAGCACTAGCTAATATCCAACCATAACAATTACTACTTAATTGTACAATCACCTAACTTAAGATTACTTATACTGTATGAAGAACTTGAGATATTACTAATAACTAGCTAACCTCTTTTTGAGTATATGTATCATGGTAACCCTTACGAAAATAATTAAAAGCTACTTAAAGATAAAAGATCTAGAAAACCAAAAAGTGTTTATTTTAATTTGTTTCTAGATACTATTGTAAAATAATAGTGTAACAAGTTAATGATATTATAGTTTGTAATAACATGCATGTTTGCTTCCGCTGTAAGTTGTATCGATTGTGGATGCCTACCCGAGTTCCGGGTGGATTGTCACAGTGTGTATAGCCTAACCTTTTAAGGGTATTGTTGATACATGTGTACCTTGATTATGATCTTAATGTAATATGTCTTTATTGTCTTACACTTATGTAATAGTTGGATACTTAATGAAATGCAAATGTTTGGTTGTGTTTATAATAGTTAATATTTCATTAATGAGTTGTTTATCGCATATTGACTTGATTATATAGGTTTGTGGTTGTTTGAATTAATATAAATAATGTCATGACAATTAATACATTCAAACTTAATAACGTGAAGTTATCATGCGAATGGCCCATGCTAATGGACCATACGCATGAACAACTTCATACGAATGACTCAGTCGCACAACTGAACCAGGAGACTGGATCAGTCGTATGCTATAACATGAGATTGGCTCAGTCGCACGACTGAATACTCAGTCGTGCGAATGGATCAACTGCATGGCTTAATCGCACGAATGAACCATGCTGATGGTTCAATCGCCCGAATGAGCAACCCTAACCTATAAATACTACCTAATTCATGGAAAAACGTAAGCATTCAATCCACTTCGACTCTAGACGTACCCTAGCCGTCCAAGACCTCTAAGATCATACTCCAAGTTCATAGATCGCAGTAGATCGATTCCTAATCGATTCTTAACGTTAGTATCAATACATAATTGTTTCTACATGCGTTCTCAACGATTGGATCACCAATCAAATAGGATTCCGCACTATTTGGTTCGGTATACACGTTAATCAGTTAGTACATCGTCCAGTACACGATCCAGACAAGTGTATCAGAGCCTTGGCTCTTGATTACGTGTTGATTCAATAGTTTTGATACAAAAATTGTGTTTTTGCATAAAAAACGCAATCTTTTTGTGTCTAACGGAGTCTTAGACGTTTCCTGATCTAAAAGTTTAGTTTTTCCGGCTTATGGCTATTAGGGTTTGATAAAATTTGAGTTATTACAAACAAAACAAGTTTAACCTACGAATTATCAAACTTCAGCAAGCTCAGTCGCACGATTGGACCAATCGCACGACTGAGTTCATTCGCCCTCTCCAACCGCACGATTGGACTCATTCGTACCTTCATTCGTATGACTGAGAACTTCATTCGGACTGTTCAATCGCATTAGTTCATTCGAACGACTGACTCATTCGTATTTGTTCAGTCGCACGATTGAACCATCTGCATTTGTTCAATTGCACGAATAAGCCCAATGGCATACCTTTATTCGCATACATTAACAGTTTGTTAAATAGTAAAGTTAAGT
Organism: Flaveria trinervia; assembly: GCA_025506515.1. Lineage (NCBI taxonomy): Eukaryota > Viridiplantae > Streptophyta > Magnoliopsida > Asterales > Asteraceae > Flaveria > Flaveria trinervia. Next base: position 60,454,820 of record CM046458.1, on the reverse strand, counting down.
GAAATGGAGGACTAGTTTTCAGCATATACATCACGTAGAGATACACTTATTCAGAATCTACTGCTGTTAGAGAACGAAGTGGGTATTCACAATAAACCCCCAAAGCTTATTATGTTAGACGACTACCTACAATGGAAGCAACGTTTCGAATCTACTTAAATGGTGTAGATACAAATCTGTGGGAGGCCATTGAGTCGGGGTATAGCATGCCAGTAGGAGCAGACGGAGTCAAACTTACTCTAAGTGGCATGTCGGATGCTCAGAAGGTAAAATACAACGTTGAGAAGAAAGTCTACGCTTTGCTTACTCAGTCTATTCCGAAGGATATTTTCCATCAGTATTCGGAGTATACTCAAGCAAAGAAACTTTAGGATGCGTTGGAGAAGAGGTATGACGGAAATGCCTCACTAAAGGCCATCAAGGCAAAAGCTTTGAAGAAGGAGTTTGACAACTTCTCTTCTATGGGAAAAGAAGGCCTTGATGATGTGATCGATAGATTCTACCACTTGATGAGTGAGATGCACACTCATGGAGTGTTATATCGATGGAGGATAAGGTTTTCAACTTTGCTGATGGATTACCAGAAAAATGGGCTTCGTTTGTTTCTAATCTCAGACAGAATGGAATGCTCTCGAAGTTAGATATAAATGACTTCATTATGAAACTGAGAGAAGAGGAGCTTAGGATGAAGTATCGAGCCCAAAAGGCTAACTACGATCAGAATCCTGCACTCTACAATGCAACTCCTTCAGTCAAGACATCTGGAGCAGCACTGCAAACTGCCTTCATCTCAAGCGTAGCAGTTCCAGCACAACCTTCAACTTCAGGATCCGAAACGTCAGGGTCGTCTAGCACCCAATATATGATACCTGAAGCTAATGCAGCAAAACTAAAAACCGACAACTTCGGGAATGTGACTGTGGAGGTGGCCAGAGAACATATGGACCTCTTAGCTGCGGTGGTTCAATCCTTTGATGGATTAGTTGCTGGAAAGATATAAAACTGTCACCTGGCAGATGAAGATTATGAGCAGGTGGATGAGATGGAGTTGGAACGTATGGACATAATGTGGGCTCTGGCAAGTGCTGTCTGACGAGCTAAAAAGTTTGTCAAAAAGACAAGACAGAACTTGGTTGCCACAAAAGACACAACCTTTGGGTTCGACAAGTCAAAGGTTACTTATTTCAACTGCGGTGAGAAGGACACTTCAAGAGGGAGTGTGTAAAACCAAAGAAGACGAGTAATGGCAATCCCTTCTCGCCCTTTAATCATCAGGACAAGGCCACATCTAGTAGTTCTACCTCATCCAGTAAGGACCCAAAAGCCTTAACTGCTAACGAGGATGAAGGACAGGACTGGAGCTTTTGGTTCGTGTCACCGGGAGAGTCCAACATAGCTAACGTGGAGGACATTAATGACGATTCAGCTAGTGAGGGAGACATAGCAGTAAAGCTCACCATGTCAAATTCTGAAGACACTGGACCCATGGTCAACCACCTGCCTGAAGAAGATAAATCTGCTTCAACGTTAGAATCACCAGAACCAGATTCAATAGATTCTGCTCTCATGGCTGATTCCTCTTCATCTCAGGTAAGTACTACTGACCAACTATTTAGTAATCATGCTTGTTCAGAATGTAATAAATTCAGAGAAAGTATAGATTCAAAATTCACTAGATTATTAGACCATAATGATAGCTTAGTAAAGGACCTGGAACTGTGGACGGAGGCTAATAGAGTGTTAAGACAAAACGAGCACAGTTACAAGGAAAAGATAGACCTATTGAATAAACAGCTTAGAGAAACAGAGGTAGTTGCCTTTAACCAAGCAAATGACATTAGGTACTATCTGAACTCCCTAGAGGACACTAACAAACAGAAAGCAGTTTTAGAAGTAGAAGTCAACTCTTTAAAACAAAAACTGCATAGTTGGACAAGCTCATCACACATTGTCCAACACTTAGTGAAAGTGAGAAATAATGGGGAGGGACTAGGATACAAAGTGGTTCCACCACCACCTGAGACCTTGATGAACACTAAAAGTAAACCACTTAACGATAACCCCATCAAGAATCACGTGGTGTCCACTCCTTTGGTGAGTGATCCAGATTCCTTAAGTAAATCAATTGAATCTGATTCTAAACAGAAGGAGGCCACTTCTAGGGCAAAAGGAAAGTTGCCTTGTGTTAACTGGAAACGGATTTTGAAAAGGTTAATTTAAAGTCAAGTTCAAACAAAGTCAAATCAGAACCCAAAAGGACTATTAAACCTAATCAATCACGAGCACTATGTCAAAGTCCAGGTAAACAAGAGATAAAAGATGCAAAATCAGGTAAAGCAATTAAGTTTGTAAAACTAAGTAATACATTTACTAAAGAAGTGTCTCAATCCAAACATAATAAGGTCAACATCATCACTTTTACATCTCCACCAAAACATATTAACTGTAAAGTTGAAAGTAGATCCTGCTATAACTGTGGAGAGTATGGTCACATAGCATCTAAATGTCCTTATTACCAGACATCGAGGAGGAAAGTTGAACTTTCTACATCTACAACTCTCTCTTCTAAGAGGAACTCTGTGACACCTCCAAAAAGGGCTAGTGCACCCAAAGTTCAATCTATCAACCAGTCGTCTGTTTATCATAAACAGGCCTTACACAAAGCTGGTCTATGGAAAGAAAAATCTGCCTCAGTGTCTGACAATGAGAACAAACCAAAATATGAGATTCACTCAACCCCGAATGGTTAATGGGTTGAGTTTATGATGTGTGATGCCTCGGGGAAACCCAAGCCAGTGACGGCTTGGGTTCCTAACATGAACTAATGTTTTTATTAAATGTGCAGGGTGTTCACTATAGTGCTGAGACTAACACGTGGATTGTAGATAGTGGAGCATCCAGGCACATGACAGGAAACAGAGCTCTCTTATCAAATGTCAGACAAACTAAAGGAGGGCATGTTTCATTTGCTGGGAACAAAGGAGGGTACATCACAGCCCAAGGAGAAGTTGGAAATGAGAAAGTTAAGTTTGATAAGGTAAACTATGTCCAACAATTACAAAATAACTTGCTTTTAGTCTCTCAAATCTGTGATAAAGGATTCAAAGTAGTATTTGACAACAAGAAGTGTTACGTTCTGAAGAAGGACTACGTGATCCTGGAGGACCAAATCCTAATGTCAGCTTTAAGATATAATGATTTTTATGTATTAGATCTCTCAAAGGCCTCCACAACGGATTGTGAAGTCAAATGCTTCTTGTCCAAAGCTACTGAGAAAGACTCCATCTCCTGGCATAGGAGAATGGGACACATAAATCCGAGGAAAATGAATCACTTGATCCAGAATGATCTTGTGAGAGGAGTAAATGTCAAAAACTTCCAACTCCTGGATTTCTGTGTTGCATGCAAAAAGGACAAACAGACGAAGAAGTCTCATAAGGAAAAGAAAGTTCATTCTATAGAACTTCCTCTAGAGCTTCTTCACGTGGATCTGTTTGGTCCAGTCAGTACAAGAGCATCGCAGGCGACTTGTATGCTATGTAGTTACTGATGACTACTCAAGGTTCTCTTGGGTAATGTTTCTGAAATCCAAATCAGAAACATTTGAATCCTTCAAGGAATTGGTAACGACATTGGAATCCCTATACAAGCTGAAGGTACGATAGGTGTGCTCAGACAACGGAACCGAGTTCAAGAATCAGAGGATGGAGGACTATTGCAAGGAAAAGAGAATTGTGCATCAATTTACCTCGGCCTATACCCCTCAGATGAACGGAGTTGCTAAACGGAAGAACCACAACTTGATAGAGATGGCACGGACTATGCTGGCAGACTCGAAACTACCTATCCAATTCTGGAATGAAGCAGTGGCAAATGCGTGTTATACGCTTAATCAAGTTCTGGTAGTGAAACGCCATGGAAAAACGTGCCATGAGTTATTACAACGACGTAAACCTAACTTAGAGTATCTCGAGCCATTTGGCGCTCCGTGCACCCTGCTGAAGAAAACTCAGGAGGGAAAATTTAGTGAGAAGGTTGATGAGGGGATTTTTCTAGGATACAACATACCGAACAAGAGAGTTTACAACAACTCAACGGGTCAGGTAGAGGTGTGGTGTAATGTTGATGTTCAGAGATATAACACACTGCTTGCTGGAAAAGGGCCTGCTTACTTCTTCGACTATGATGGATTCTTCAAGTCCTTCAACATACCTCTTTCTTCTTCAGAAGATGAGTTGGCAAACAAGATGATGTACGATGTCTTGAACACACCATCTCAAGATTTAACAAGTCATTCTCCTACCAACTCAGGGGGAGCAGTTGATGTGAGTGACTCTTCCTCTGATGAAGAAAATGAAGAAAATGATCAGATCAACCAGGATGTACAGTTCCGACTACCACAAGTTCACAAGCATCTACTAGTGATGCTTCTGAACCTTCAGAACCTTAGACTCCGATTGCCTCAGATCCAGAACCAAATGTTCATAATCTTGACTCTGAGGTGATTGTTCCGACAACTCCTAGCTCACGTCTAAACGTCTATCATCCTTTGGATAATATTATAGGAGATGTGAGATCAGGGTTTCAGACTAGAAATCAGCTGTACTCAGCTGATTATGCCTCTGTGATGGAAAAAGGATACCTTCACGACGGTGCCTATCGTTGCTTTGTGTCTCAGTTTGAGCCAAAGTATGTTAGTGAAGCACTAAATGATGAGGCTTGGGTGAGTGCCATGCAGGAAGAACTTCTTCAGTTTAAGAAGTTAGGTGTATGGACACTAGTGGATAGACCTAAAGGTGCTAAAGTCATTGGCACCAAATGGGTCTTGAAATGCAAGAAGGATGATCAAGGAGTGATAATCAGAAACAAGGCTCGGCTTGTTGTTCAGGGTTATCGACAAGTTGAGGGTATCAACTACAATGAAGTGTTTGCACCAGTGGCAAGGATGGAAGAAATTCGCATCTTCCTTGCCTACTCATCTTATATGAAAATCAAAGTTTATCAACTAGATGTTAAGAGTGCGTTTCTTAATGGTGAAATCCGGGAAACAGTGTATGTCAGTCAACGGAAGGATTTGAGGATCCATATCATCGGGATAGAGTTTACAAACTGGATAAGGCTCTCTACGGGCTTCATCAAGCCCCGAGAGCATGGTATGAAAACTCTCAACTCACCTTGTGAAACACGGATTTTGCAGAGGTGTAATTGACTGTACACTGTTCACCAAAGAAAAGGATGGTGATCTGCTTCTTGTTCAGATTTATGTTGATGACATAATCTTTGGTTCCAAGAACGAAGACTTATGTAAAGAGTTTGAAGCAGTAATGCAGACGGAGTTTGAGATGAGTGCTATGGGGGAGATGAAGTTCTTTCTCGGGTTACAGGTGGATCAGACACCAAATGGGATTTTCTTACATCAGACCAAGTATGTAGGGGGATATTCTCAGTCGGTTTGACATGGAGAATGCTTCTACAGCTGGTACTCCACTTGCTACAAACCATGATGTAGCACCCGACGAGAATGGTGATCTGGTAGATGCCACTATGTACCGAGGGATGATAGGATCTCTCATGTATCTCACTGCCTCACGACCTGATATCATGTATGCTACATGCTTATGCTCATGATATCAGGCAAAGCCTAAGGTGAACCATCTAATTGGGGTCAAAAGGATAATCCGTTATCTGAAGGGCACACCCACTCTTGGGTTATGGTATCCTCATGATGATGACTTTGAGCTTACAGCATATAGCGACTCGGATTACGGTGGCTGCAAGATGAACTACAAGTCTACATCAGCAGGGTGTCAGTTCTTTGGGAGAAGATTAGTAACCTAGCAGTGTAAGAAGCAGACCTCGGTGGCATTGTCAACCTGTGAAGCCGAATACGTTGCTGCCGCAAGATGCTGTTCTCAAATCATATGGATTCAACAGCAAATGCGGGATTATGGTTTGAATTTCTCTTCTACTCCTATCTTTGTTGATAACTCTGCTGCGATTGCAGTCACAAAAAACCCGGTCCAACATCCTAAGACCAAACACATCAGAATTAAATATCACTTCATACGTGATTGCTTTGAAAAGAACTTAATCGATATGGTAAAAATAAACACATATTTTCAACGCGCTGACCTCTATACAAAGGCTTTTGATAAACCATGTTTTCTATATCTGTTAGAGGTCAACGGTGTTAAAAAGAAAAGTGAGGTCAGTCCTGAAGATGACCATGTATAGTACGATGCGTCATGTTTAGTTTCTTTTAATTTTTAAAATATAATTTAATTCAATTTTATTTTATTCTCTTGTTTTTGTTTAATTTTAATTAGTTTAATTACAATTGGTTTCTTTCCTTGCCCATTAAAATCCTAAAACGCTAATCCATAGTGGTTTTATAATTTTAGGGGGAGAATAGGTCTAGGAAATAAAAAAAACGAGAGAAAAGGAGAGGCAAGCTGATAATAAATAAGATCGTATGTGTGATACCGATTCAATGTTTGGAATATGATAGTACACAGGTACAAACCATTTGGGACTTTAAAAATCAAAATTGAAAAAGATGCAAAGCTCAAGTACAAGTCTATGTAGTCTGAGCAATATAAAAGGAAATATGATAGATAAGCTAGCTACTATTAAGGTAACACAAAGAAAGTAGACCTAGAGATTGCTAGACCACAGATGATATGTCGGTAGATTCAACACAATAGATGACTAGACCTTTTTAGTGATCTCAAGATTAAACTAAAATGTTTGACTAGCTGTGGGTAACACCTTATCCCTGGTTAACACAATCAACAAGATTCCAATAAGGGGTGACGAGCAAAATAAACGCCACAAAAGTGTGCGTAAGACCAAAGCATGAGCAAAAGCACATGAAAAATGAAAATACAATCAAACTGATGACCTATGTTGTTGGTGAGATCTGTTCAAAAAGAAGAAAAATTGCTCAAACAAGAAGATAGGTTATGTGCATCTCTGCTGTGCGGTGGCACTGACCTGAGGATTGGCTTCTCTTTGAAAGTTCTAAGAATAGTCTCTTCTTGAATACTACCCTGAGACCGCTCAAAAATTTGCTAAGGAATGTTGATTACCATATAAGTGTGGGATACACAAATGCTCGTCGAAATAAACAAACCTTAAAACTATCACCAAACCGTGTTGAAAGTCTGTGTATGGATTTAAGAGGACAAGTATACTGGCAATCACTGTGGCTACAATTCTTGAAAGTTCAAATCAGTGTGGGGACCTAATATTACTAGTATGATTTCCTAAATTTGCTAAATGAATCTAGATGAAAAACAAGAATAGAGCATCAAAGTCTTCTAAAATAACTTGTCCTGAATGATATGAATCTCCTGTATGATTCCAGCTTGAATTGGTCCATGTGTGGTTTAAAAGATTGAGGCTGCCCTCTCAGAAGAATTATTCCTTAGAGTTACATCTTAGGAATTAACCCTCACAAAAACACAAAAACATGTCCTAGTTTAAGTTTCAGCGGTATTTCTTTTATGTCAGTACAAAGTTAGTCTATTTCAGTTTTGTGTAGTATCAGACTATGTCATGGAAGTTGATAAGGGACCTTATCATCTAAATGGGTCACGTCTGAGGTGACAAAATGTTTTGAAAGGATCACGTCTGCGGTGATCAAAGATTTTTTCTAGATTAAATGATCATGTCTGAGATGATCAAATGCTCATAACATTATTCAAAAGTTAAATAGAGAAACTAAAAAATGGTCATAAAGTCAAAATCATGAGTCTGACCCATTCACACGAATGGACCATGAGTATGGATCAATCATACGAATGGGCCATACTCATGCACTAAACAACCAAATGGACATGAGGATGAACCATTCACCCGAATGGTTTATCAGAATGACCCATTTGACCGAATGAGAGTGTGCGAATGAGTAAGTCGACCGACTGAGCTTCAGTCGGCCGAATGAATGTGATCGACTGAACCAATCGCCCGACTGAATATCATTCGCTCGAATGAATGGAGAGAATGAGTCCAATCGGCCAATTGAACTCAGATTCAATATATAAAGGGCCACAGTCGATCACATTCTCCTCACCACTTCCAATCGCCCTTATATCGCACATCCTACCGTTACGCTGCCCAAATTTCTTTAGACCTTGATTATACATCCCTATTGATCTTCTGACTTGTGGTCGCATTTATACAGGTATAGTATAATAAGATGAAATCTCACAGAAATAAGGAGAAATGGTGCCCTAATTTGTGATGTTCGATTGAAGAAAGAAACGAACCATTAAATGAACTAATAACCTACTGAAATTAAGTAAAATGTTAAAACTAATGTTAGTAGGTCATTAGTTAAGAGATTGCGAGTCTAACAAACCATTAAACAACGTTTAATTTCATGAATTGGTCAAGTTTCAAACCTCAGTCGACCGAATAGTGGGTCATGCGACTGGTCGTCTGGATGAACTCCAATCGCACGATTGAGCTGGCCGAATGGGTCAATCGGCCAAATGTATCATACAAATGAGCTCAGTTGGACGACTGAACCAATCGCAGGCTCAGCCAACCAATTGAACTCAGTCGCCTGTTCATTCACCCGAATGAATCCAATCGCATGATAGGACAACCGACTGAACACAGTCGCATGATTCATTCGCACGAATGAATCAGAATGAATTCAATCAAGCTACTTAGGACTGATTTGTGGTATGTGATTATCTAATGTTTATGTGTCTTGTGTTTCAGATCGATGGCTGATAGATGGTCTATCAACCCTAAGCACAATATATGTGCTCATCTAGACCATACTACTCGGAATGGTGCTGAGTTTGCGGAGATCATCGCTTTTCTCAGGAGATCAAGGATCCACAAGGCCATCTCTACTCCATGCACACCCTACAGGTCTATACACCAGTCCTTCTGGGAGAATGTTTCTGGTAATCGATCACATGAGCTGTATAGCATACAAAGTTCTATCTGTGGCATGGATATAGAGATTACTGCTGCAGACATTCAGAGAGTACTTGAGCTGGGGGACGATACTGATCACCCCACCAGACTTCACCCACTGACGGTGAGAGGATGTTTTCTGAAGATTAAGTACGCTGGGGACATCAACTCAGGTGTGCTCAACAAGAGCAACCTGTGTCCCCAGTACAAGGACTTGGCACATATCATTCTGAAGTGCATTGCTTCCAGAAGGGGTGGGTTTGATGATCTTTTAGACCAGATTCAGAATGCCTATGTGGCATTGGTGCTAAACCACCCCTTCAGCTTCTCGAGCATGATCTTCTCTTACCTCGTGGAGAATCTGGAGGCAAAGGGAAAAGAGGGATTTTGTATGTACCCCAGATTCTTGCAGCTGATTTTCGATGAGAAGCTGCCCTCACTTCCAAAGGAGCGCCACAATGCTGTGGCTTTGGAGATCATGGACGATACGACTCTGGGTCGTATGAGAGTTTACCGGGGTAAGCAGGTAAAGACCCAAGTAAAGAGACTGATAGGCCATCTGGCCAATGAGAGTTACGTGGCGCCAGGTAGACATAAGTGGCGTCATGTAGACAGCGACTCTGATGATGAGCAGCTACAACTCCCAGAGCATGACTCTGATGATGATGATAGCGGAGATGCTGGAGATACATTGCCCACTCAACCAATGGGCCCCACTATTGATAGTGCATCTCTGGTATCTGCCCCCACTAGATATATAGGAGAGTCTGCTAGGTTCCACCAGGGTTTCATACCTGGTGAGGAAGAGGAAGAGTCGGATGAGGAGCCACTAACTCGGACTGTGGGGAGTAAACTCGTTCCCACAGAACGAGGGCTCCGGGCGGTTGGTGAACGCCCCGGTGGATCGGGAGAGACTGCTGCTGATCCTACATATGCTCCCGATCCACCAAGCCGTGTTCTAGGGGAGCATCCTCCTCGACAGGATCCAGAAAGAAGAGGATGGCTCAGCCCCATGGCATGAAGAAGAAGAAGCGCAGACTCACCTTCATCACCACCACAGCTACCACCACAGCCACCACCACAGCCACCACCACTACCACCTCTATAGCCAAACCATCTTCCCCACACCTTCCACACCCAAACCACCACCTCCTTCACCTATTTTACTCCCATCCACCACCACATCATTTACACCTACAGCACCACCACCTTCATCTATACCACCTCCAATCTTCACCACTGTCACCACCACCACTAGCCATCCTGCAGTACCATCTTCTTCCACCCCATATTCATCAGGATCACCTTTGCCTCCCAGTGGGGTAGAGGAACAACTCTCAGCACTCAACCGTATGGTGCTGAGGCTGTTAGCTGCAGATGAGGAGAAGAACACTTAGATACAACAGCTTGTAGACCTGACCACTGCCCAATCTCAGTAGCTTTTGCATCAGGCTCGATTGATCGATGAGCAGGCTCATCAGATGTCTTTGCTCCAGGAGCAACACGCCAAGAAGATTGAGGAGCTGGAGGCTGCTGGTTGGGGTGTGACAGCTGCAAACAATCTCTGCATCTAAAGCTCAAAGGGTCCAAAGAGGAGCTCTTAAAGATAGTAGAAGGTGATGGAGATGATGATTCTGATGATGATAGTGATGATGATGATGATGGTGATGATCACCATGGTGATACAGATGCTGTTGCTAATGATGATGACTCTTTTGCTTCGGGTGCACAAGAAGCCAGTGAGAGGCGGACCAAAAAGACTCAAGATCCGGGTGCCTCGACATCAGCTCCGACAGCAGAAGAACACAAAATCCAAGACAAGAGTAATGCTTAGATGCTTTATTGTTATTGAAAAACTTTTGTATTTGGATCATGTATAAAATTATGAAATGCATGTTTATATGAAATGTAAATAGTTATGTCTTGATTATTATGGTTATGTATTGATTTTTAACTAATGATTGATGTGTTGAATGTTTAAATCAAGCAGATCCACAGTTTCAAAGGGACGAATACGATGTTGCACCCCTTCAGCAGGTCAAGACTCAACTAACCATGATTCTTGATCTGCAAGGGATTGTCAGGAGAATTAGTGAGTTACACCCCTGAACTTGGGGAAATAATTCACAATCTCATTGATGAGCAAATTGCTGAAATGTTTAAGCTCAATCCCGATGAGATTGTAAAAGATGCTCCAACTGTTGAAGTAGCCGGTGACGACGAGCTGAACGAGATTGATGAAATAGAGATCGAGGACATCACTACAGAGCATTATCCAGAGTATGCTGACAAAGAGGGAAATGTGGTCCCAATCTGGGTGATTCCCTGGTTAGTGATACATTCGAGATATTAGATAAGATGGAGCAAGAGTTAGAGAAGGTTGAAGAACAAGCCAAAGCGTCAAACGTTGATGTTGATATCAGAAAGGCTGAATGGGCTGCATATTTTGAGGAGATCTGAGCCCAACGCGCTGCTCCTAAAACGAATGTTTACACCAAGCTCTACAAAGTGAAGAATCATCACAAGGTGTCAGGCAAGATTATCACGTGGGCTCATTTTGATGATATTAACATATATGCGGTAAAGAGAGAAAATGGTATTGAGTACTTTAGATTCCCGCATGATCTAAAGTCTCTACCTGGTTTTGAGCTCAACCAGCTGTCTAAACTGAAGCTACTATATGCTGACCCGAGGAAGATGTCAGGCTGGTTTGAGGCTGCCTTGAAGAAAGAGTACCACACCAGGTGGGTCAACTTCAAACCTTAAAAACTTACGAGGTATATCAGACGTTCTGAAGTTGATCCCATAACTGGAAAGCCAAAGATAATGCTGAAGTGGAGTCACCCAAGAACAATGTCAAGAATTCCTTTCAGGGAAATGCCACAGGACTTCACTCCACACTTTAAGTGGTGGTACTATGATTGGAGAACAAGGGAGGTGGTCATAATTCTGAACAAAGAGGGCAGAATGGATACTATCAGGGTATTTGACCCGATGTGGCTTACAAACTTGTCAGCTGAAGATGTCTATACATTATACAAGTGGCCACTGTTCTATGACACGCAAGATTGTACAAGCCCTCCAATTCCCAAATGTGATACGACACTGCTTTGCATTTGAAATACATGCAGGAGTCATAAGAGAGGAGAAGTACACGAAGTACGAGGAGGTTATGAATAAGGTAAGACAATAGATGAATCTAGGTCCAAGGGGGAGTTTTTTGATACATGTGTACCTTGATTATGATCTTAATGTAATATGTCTTTATTGTCTTACACTTATGTAATAGTTGGGTACTTAATGAAATGCAAATGTTTGGTTGTGTTTATAATATTTAATATTTCATTAATGAGTTGTTTATCGCATATTGACTTGATTATATAGGTTTGTGTTTGTTTGAATTAATATAAATAATGTTATGACAATTACTAAATTCAAACTTAATAACGTGAAGTTATCATGCGAATAGCCCATGCTAATGGACCATATGTGACATCCGGTAAATTTCCGTTACCAAACTCCGTTAGTTCCATTAAGTCTTGCATACACGTGTCGTAAACACACACTAGTTTTCATTTAACGTTGGTGACCTAATAATAATTAATAATGTTACATTATTGATAATATAATTGATTATGAGATTATGGTATTATGTTTATGTGTTTGCACGTTTTAAATGTTAATTACGAAATTAATCGCGTAACGTGGAAACATGCCTATTTATTCGTACGTCTTGTGTTTTATAAAGATAAAATATATAATGATTTTCATTAGTTTATATCCTTATATTATTAAGTTAAAAACACTTTACAAAGAGTTTAAAAGCTTAAATTTTTATAAAATACAAAACACAAGAGTTTAAATGGTAATTATGTAAATTAACTTAAACAAAACACCCAAACCCTAATTCCCACCCCCCATTCGGCCGCAAACACCCACACACACCCCTCCCTTTGCGAAATTAGCCTAGAACAAGCAAGAGAACTCGAAATTGAATCGATTTCAAGGGTTACTACACGTTGGAATCATCAAGTACGAACCATTACACGTTTAAAGGTTAGATTTTACAAGTTTTTATGAATTTCTTGTTAGGGCCAAACCCTAATTCGTTTTTGTATGATCATGGGGTCGAAATTGATGTTAATTGAAGATGTTAGTATGTTAGTTGGATTGAATACATGTAGTTTAACATTGATTATGCATGAATTGTATGTCTTTAATGGATTGATCATGAACTTTGATTTTAGGCAAATCCTAATTCGAAATTGATGAGATTATGGATGATTGATGATTGTTTGATGAATGTATGATGATTAGTAGGTTGTATGAATGTTAGGATACATTGATCTTGGAAAGAATTGATGAATTGATGTAGGTGTTCATAGGTTACTAATAATAGTAACTTTATTTTCATGACATGATGATTTGATGATGGATTGATGTTGTTGATGTGTTTAGGATGATGATTGGGTGCTAGATTGTTGATATGAATGCTAGAAACCTTGTAATGGATGTTGTTGTTCATATCTTGCCAAAAGTGGAAACTTTTATTCATGATGATTAATGGATTATGATGATTAGGTATTGATGATCATTTCTAGATATGTTATGAACTTGAGATGGTAGAATTGTGATGAATCCATGAATACATTGAGTGTTTGATAGATGTTGGAATGTACTTTCCCTAAAGGGAAACTTTATTTACACAAAGTTTGAAGGATGATAGTTTGAACATGTTTGGGATATTAGGATCATGTTAGTATATTCATGGATGAATTCTAATGTGGTAGAACATGTTAATTTAGTTGTATGAGATGCTTAGATAATCATGGATAATGTATGGACTTTGATGATCATGCATGTTGTTGATGTGGTTAGTAGTTAAGTCATTATGTTTGGGATTGGAAATTGATTATTGTGGTGTATGTTGAATGCAATGAACATGGTTAATGAATATGATTGTGATCATCATACACACATGCGAATCTGAGGCCCCTACTTAGTGGGATTGGTAGGTTTTAGGATGTGAAGTCGTGAGTGGCTTCACATGGCATGTGGTGCATGATTTGATCTTTGTGTGGCATGTTAGTTATGTTATAACTAGTGGATACCTTAATGTTCTAGATTCGCATGACTTGTATGATACTTGGTTGTATGATGATCTAAGTGATACACCTGGATAATGTAGCATACATATGATCCATTTGAATGTTAATCATGTATGATGTATATGTATGATTGCTTGAATGGGTTACAACACATAAAGTCACCAACGGGCCAAACGGGTCAACTAGGTCAAACGTGTCTATTTTCTGAAACCTTGAGTCCTTGGTTGTAGTGTACTTAGGGTTTCACATGTTCTCTGTTTGCACGTACTCATATACTTATATGATCTAGGTAACCTCTGAAGGTTGTCTGTCCACTCTGTCTGTCAAGTAAAACTCTTAGTATCTATTACGCATATCAGGTGAGTTCATGCCCCACTCTTTACTTAATCTCTTTTGGGGGAGATAGCATATTGGTAAACTACAAACGCTTTATATATTCAAGTTGTGTATAATATTAATATAGTGTTGATATCATGAAAAACTCCTCACACTTTCGAATTGTTAATATTGAATAGCGGGGAAATTTGGGTAGTACTACTAGGTTTGACGAGCCCCACCTGTGTGACTCGAGGTCAACCGGGTGCAATTTATCCTATTGAACATTGTCACGACGTGTTAAGTCATGACAAGAGGCAACAACGTAACACAGTCAGCTTCAATTGCAAATCACTATGAGTTAATATTTACTGTTAATGGACTAGCTATCTGTTGCAATGCACTACTTTTATATCTCTATTATTAAGCTGTTTATGTTTGAATATCACTCTAGAACTCACCAACCATTGTGTTGACATTTTTAGTATGCTATTTTCAGGTCATTAACTTGCTTGCCTTTAGGAGCACTACACGGATTCACCTTGCGTTCTAAGACTTGGTCTTCAAGACATCTTTATTGTTTTTAATGGTTATTGTTTACTCAATTGGGTTGGCACATGTTTTGCCATAGTATGCATTTATATTCTTTGAGTTGTTTTACAAAACGCTTCCGCACAGTTTCAAGTTTATACTTTAGTTGATTTTATTTTAATAGTGGCATATAGAGTCGTTCTGAGTAACTATTGACTGTGATCCTGGTTTGTTCACACGCCTCGCGGTAAAACTCCGCACGTGGATTTTGAGGGTGTGACACCATACACATGAACAACTTCGTACGAATGACTCAGTCGCACGACTGAACCAGGAGACTGGATCAGTCGTATGACTATAACATGAGATTGGCTCAGTCGCACGACTGAATACTCAGTCATGCGGATGGATCAACTGCATGGCTCAATCGCACGAATGAACTATGCTAATGGTTCAGTCGCCCGAATGAGCAACCTAACCTATAAAAACCACCTAATTTGTGGAAAAACGTAAGAAATCAATCCACTTCGACTCCAGACGTACCCTAGCCGTCCAGAGACCTCTAAGATCATACTCCAAGTTCATAGATCGCAGTAGATCGATTCCTAATCGATTCTTAACGTTAGATTCAATACATAATTGTTTCTACATGCGTTCTCACTGATTGGATCGCCAATCAAATAGGATTTCGCACTATTTGGTTCGGTATACACGTTAATCAGTTAGTAAATCATCCGGTACACGATCCTGACAGGTATTTTATGAGTAAATAACATGGATAGTCATTGTTTTATGTTTAAATTGTGGATTTAGTCATTGAGTTTGGAAAACTAGAAGGTCAATCCTAAAGTATGCATATATGTAACAGATTTGATCCCGAATATGGATTAACAGTTATCATTTTCTGTTAAGTTGTGTAAAATGATCAAGATTATCTTATAATAAAAGATAAAAGTAAAAACACTGAAGTACACTGCCTTTACCTTCTCTGTCTCTCTCTCCCCTACCCATCTCCAATCACCGACCATAACCTCACCTGAGCCAACCAGATTTTCTGTCAGCTACAGTTTGGCTGCTCTCCACTGCAAACCCAATGCCAAACCATCATCATGACCTCACTTAGCCACCACCATAGCCTTAAGGTGTGTCATCTTCAACCACAACCTCCGCTCATCCTCATCTTTTTTAATTGCATTCATACATCTCTCTATTGATTACGTTTTCTTACGACTGGAAATGGTAATGTTAGCTTAGGATGTGCGTATTGATGGTGATGGTGCTTGGCCAGGAAGAGGAAGAGATATAACGCAGGTGATAATGATGGTGTTTTGGAGGATAAGATCGAGATGCGGTGGATCTATTCGATGGTGGTGATGGTTGTGGTTTGAGAGGGGTCACTGGAGTGGTGGTTGAAAGTAGGTGTGGTGGTGGGTGTGGATATATTTTTAGGTTGGGGGTATTTTGGTTATTTTAAATATATTTAACAGAAAATTTAACTCCCATCAAACTCAGAGACAAAACCTTTTATGTTTACGCATACTTTGAAACTAATATTTTAGTTTTTCAAACTAAGTACCAAAACATTAATTTGGACATAGCACAAGGACCATCCGTGTAATCTACTCTAATTTTATTATAAGAAGGATTACAAGGTTGCAACAGAAAACTTAACTCTCATCAAACTTAGAGACCAAACCTTTTACATTTATGCATACTTTGAAATTAACATTGTAGGTTTTCAAACCTAGGTATCAAAATTGTAATTTGGACATAATACAAGGACCATCTGTGTAATTTACTCTAATTTTATTATAAGAAGGGTTATAAGGTTGCAATCATATAATATAGGTTGATTTAAATTTAAATATAAAGTAGTTATTATAACCTTTTTAAAATGATGTGTTTCTAAAAGGATATGATGCATATTGTTTATTATAGTGTTCAATAGTATGTTTAACTTTTTAGTTTTGATTTAATTTTGTAATCGTATCATTGATTATAACAATTGCACTCAAGCTTTTCGGCTTGATTCGCTATTGTAACTACTTAGATGACATAAATACAGCTACCGCATTCGAATGTTGCGTCTAATTTATTATATGTATATTTTAAAATATAATTATAGATTTAGTTAAGAATCCACATGATAAAGTCACATAACATGAAAATCTCTCATGTCTATTATTTGGGAATCCACTTTACAAACAACCAGTTTTTCCTAATTCGAACAAATGAACTTGACACTGACCGAAAATGTAGTCAATGCATATATTTTGTAACTTATATATATATTGTCGTCAATACTATATAATAAAATAAACATAATATATAACTACCCCAGGTCCGAATCCCCACCTCCCGCACCTGTACCTGACAATGGACCTGACTGGCCCCGATTAGCTTATCCTCTAAGGGAGATCAATTGGGATCAACCTTTTGCACTAATGGAGCGTGACCCCCCCGAGACTGGAGTTTCTACCCCAGGTTCGTTGATCATATGATGTATAGGGAGCGCGTACCTATCTCGAGGCCCAAAACTAGGAACGATGCCTTCACTTCCACGGACGGTGCAGTCCAACGAACAACTGATTGCTGCACTGGACACGGAGAACATCGAGTCAGGCAGCTCACGGGTGATGTTTGTACACTGCAGCATGAGGTGTACAAACTAAGACACCGAATGGATGAACTCGGGGAGAAACAAGAGACGACCCTAACGGGTGTCATTACATGGAAGACGGCTTCTTAGCACTTAGAGGACGTGTTACTGCTCGGGAACAGCGGGATGCAATAGCCGATAATAGAATTTCTATCTAGAAGCCCAACTAGCGGTGCTTTAGATTTCTATAGCTCCTGTTCCTGCAGCAGACCCTGAAGATGAGGATCCAGAAGAGGAGGAACCGGTGGAGATGGAGGATGACAGTGATGGGTCATATGTTGTCGATTGACTTTCTTTATATGACTTAGACTACGTAGTGTTTTTCTTTTTGAAACCTATGTGGGAAGGGTTGTTTCCCCACACGAACGACAAACTTTAATTTTGACATCGATGAATACATTGTGACTCATTTAAAATTTATTTACTTTGGTTATCATTTTTGTTATGAATGTTGTAGTTGTGATGATTCATTATTTTTTATTTACTGTTTACTGTACTTCAATGAGATAAATGTGTTTGATGTTACTCATTATTGTATTTGTGAATGTAAAGTGAAAAGAATGGATGCCTGTGGACGTGGACGTGGACGTGGCCGTGGACGCGGACATGGACGTGGCACTGGAGAGCAGGGCGGTGGTGCTATAAACATGACCCCTGCAGAATTAGTTGCTCTAATTAATGAGCATGTTCAGGCGGTAGTGGCTGCTGCCCAGACGGGTTAGCCAGCAGGTAAACAATGATAGAAAGATAAATTTGATATCCTTCATAACTGTATGGGATGTCTGATTAAAGTGTGTTGTGTTAAAACAGGACGATTGGTGTGTACATACAAGTCCTTTATGGAGTGTAAACCACACACCTATAGCGGTACTGAAGGTGCTGTAGGGCTTGTACGATAGTTCGAGAAGGCTGAGTCTGTCTTCTCCAAATGCAACTGTCCACCTGTTGATCAAGTGAAGTATGCCATTGGGACTTTAGAGGGTGCTGCTCTGTCTTGGTGGAACGCGCAAGTCCAGATGTTAGGATAAGCGATGGCGAATGTGTTGATACATGTATGTCTCCAGATCATGATATGAATGTAATAGATCTTGTTTGTCTGATTCTGATGTAATGTTTAAAATGATTAATGAAATGATATTGGTTGTTTGTTATTTATAATGTTTAATATTTCATTAATGACTCGATGCTGAATTGATTAATTAGGTTGGTGGTTGTTTGAATTGTTACACATAAGGTTATATTAATTAATACATTCAAACTTAACAAAATGAAGTTCTCATGTGAATGGCCCATGCAAATGGACCATACGCATGAATAACTTCATAAGAATGACTCAGTCGCACGACTGAACCAAGAGACTGGATCAGTCGTATGATTGTAACATAAGATTGGCTTAGTCGCACGACTGAACACTCAGTCGTGCGGATGAATCAACTGCATGGTTCAATTGCACGACTGAACCATACTAATGGTTCAGTCGCACGAATGAACAATACTAACCTATAAATACAACCCAATTCGTGGAAAAACGAGAGCATTCATTCTATTTTGACTCCAGACGTACCCTAGCCGTCCAGAAGCCTCCAAGTTGATACTCCAAGTTCATAGAACGTTGTAGATCGATTCCTAATCGATTCTTAACGTTTGATTCAATACTTTATTGATTCTACGTGCGTTCGCACTGATTGGATCGCCAATCAAATAGGATTCCGCACTATTTGGTTTGGTTTACACGTTAATCATTCAGTATTTCGTTCAAATACCAGGTCCTAACAAGTTGTATCAGTGCGTTGGATCTTGATTACGTGTGATTCAATCAAGATTGATAAAAGGTTTGTGTTTTTACACTAAAAAACGCAATCTTTTGTGTCAAAAGTTGTCTTGGACGTTCCCTGCTCATCAAGTTTCGGTTTCTCTGGCCTTAGGCGATTAGGGTTTGCGAAATTTCGAATTTTTACGGCTAAAACACGTTTAACCTAGAAATTTTCGCAAAACAGCAGCTTCAGTCGCACGAGGGAGCCATTCGCACGACTGGACTTCATTCGCATACACCAGACGCATGATTGAACTGAGTCGCATCTCCATTCGTACGACTGAACCATCCGTTCACAGTGTTCATACGCATCAGCTTCATTCGCACGACTGAACCAATCGCTTAGTTCAGCCGCACGATTGAACCAATCGCATAGTTCATTCGCACGGATAGCCCATTCGCATCACCCAGTCGCACCAGTTTGACAGTTTGTTTAGTAACACTTAAAAGTTAATCATGATGGAAGATCAGATGTCAGCTTTTACTGCCGGCAAGGACTCAAGGATCCAGAACCTACTGTTGCTTGAGAGTGAGGTGGGGAATCATAATAAACCACCAAAACTCTTAACGTTAGATGAGTTTCCCCACTGGAAACAACGTTTTGAGATCTACCTCAATAGAGTGGATCCAAATTTGTGGGAAGCTATCGAGATTGGGTATAGTATGCCGGTGGGAGCAGATGGAGTGAAACTTACTCTGGGAGGGATGACTGATGCTCAGAAAGTTAAGTATAATGCAGAGAAGAGAGTTTATGAATTGATTACACAGTCTATTCCTAAAGATATTTTTCACTAGTACTCGGAGAATAAGCAGGCCAAGAAATTGTGGGATGAGCTGGAAAAGAGATACGACGGGAATGCTTCGCTGAAGGCAATTAATGCTAAGGAACTGAAGAAAGAATTTGACAACTTCTCATCGATGGGAAACGAGAGTTTGGACGATGTTATTGATAGATTCTACCATCTGATGAGTGAAATGCATACACATGGTGTTGCTACTACCATGGAAGAAAAGGTGTCAAATTTTGCAGACGGATTGCCGGAAAAGTGGGCTTCATTTGTGTCAAATCTGTGACAGAATGAGATGCTGGCAAAGTTGGATATCAATGACTTCATTTTAAAGCTGCGAGAAGAAGCACTTAGGATGAAGTACAGAGCTCAGAAGTCTTCGCACACTCAGAATCCAGCTTTGTACAATGCCACGCCTCAAGCTAAGATGTCTGGAGCACCTCTTCAGACTGCATTTGTGTCTAGCTCATCGGGTCCTTCACAAGCTTCTCCTTCAGGTTTTGAAATGTCAGGTTCTTCTTGTACCCATTACATTGGAACTGAAGCGAATGCTACTAGACTGAAGACCGAGAACCTCGGTAATGTGACTGTGGAAGTAGCTCGAGAGCACATGGATCTTTGGGCAGCAGTGGTTCATTCATATGATGGACTTGTTGCTGGGAAGATTGGAAACTGCCATCTGGCAGATGAGGACTACGAGCAGGTGGATGAAATGGAGCTGGAGAGAATGGACATTATGTGGGCCTTAGCTAGTGCTGTCCGGAGGGCGAAGAAGTTTGTGTAAAAGACCGGACAGAACTTGGTTGCTACTAAGGATACCACATTTGGCTTTGACAAGAGTAAAGTGACCTGCTTTAACTGTGGAGAAAAGGGACACTTCAAGAGAGAATGTGTGAAGCCAAAGAAGATTGGGAACGGGAACCCATTCTCGTCCTTCACTCGTCAAGACAACCAAGCTAGCAGTTCTACTTCATCAAGCAAGGATCCAAAAGCCTTGACTGCTTATGATGATGAAGGACAAGACTGGAGCTTTCGGTTTGTCTCTCCAGGGGAATCTAATATTGCCAGTGTGGAAGATTTCGATGATGATTCTGCGAGTGAGGAAGATATTGCAGTTGAGATAGCGATGTCAAATATTGAAGAGACAACTGCAACTGAGGTCAGCTACAAGCCTGAAGAAGGGATTTCAACAGCAAAGATAGAATCACCAGAACCAGAGACATCTGATGCTGCGTTGATGGCTAACTCTTCTGAACCTCCTCAGGTAAGTACCATTGACCAACTGTTTAAAAATCATGCTTGTTCTGATTGTGATACTTTTAGAAATAGCATAGATGAGAAATTTGCTAGGTTATTAGATCATAATGATAACTTAGTAAAGGATTTGCAACTGTGCATTGAGGCTAATAGAGTTTTAAAACAAAATGAGCATAGTTACAAAGAAAAGATAACCTTTTGACTAAACAGCTTAGGGAAACTGAAGTAGTTGCATTTACCAAGATAATGACATTAGGTACTATCTTAACTCCCTAGAAGACACTAAGAAACAAAAAGCAGTCTTAGAAGTAGAAGTTAACTCTTTAAAGCAAAAACTGCACAGTTGGACAAGTTCATCTCATATTGTCCAACACTTAGTGAAAGAGCGTAACAACGGGGAGGGTTGGGTTATAAAGTGGTTCCACCACACCTGAGACCTTGATGAACACTAAGAGTAGACCAATAAATAACAACCCCATCAAGGATCATGTGGTGTCTACTCCTCTTGTTAGTGATCCAGATTCTCATGTTCATCAATTGAATCTGGAACAAAAAAAAGGAGGCCACTTCAAAGGCAAAGGGTAAAATGCCTTGTGTTTATCTGGAAAAAGAATTTGAAAAGGTTAATATAAAGTCCGAGTCAAACAAAGTCAAATCTGAATCTAAAAGGACTGCTAATGTTAATCTTTCACAAGCTTCATGTCAAAATCCAGTTAACCAAAAGGAAAAAGATGTTAAAAATGTTAAAACAATTGATTTTGTTAAACATAAGAAAACATCAAAAGAAACAGAGTTAAAACCCAAACTAAGTGATGTTACTAGGGTGTCATACACATCTCCACAAAGAAAGTTTAATCATAAAGTTGCTAGCAGGTCGTGCTACAACTATGGAGAGTGTGGACACATTGCTTACTTTTGTCCTTACTATCAGACACCTAGGAAGAAGATTGAACTTCAGGATTCAAAACCTAGGTATTCTAAGAGGAGTTCTTTAACTCCACCTAGAAGAACTAGTGAACCTAACGTTCAACCCATTAGCCAGTCGACTATTTATCACAAACAGCATTGCACAAATCTGGCTTAAGGAAAGAGAAGTCATCCTTTGTGTCTGATAATGATGACAAGAAGGCACCTGAGCTACCCTCACCCTCTAAGGGTCAATGGGTTGAATTGTGTGATGCCTCTGGGAAACCCAAGCCAGTAAAGGCTTGGGTTCCTAACCTAAACTAATGTTTTACATTGTATGTGCAGGGTGTTCGCTACAGTACTGAAACCAACACGTGGATTGTAGACAGCAGTGCATCCCGGCACATGACAGGAAACAAGGCTCTTTTATCAAACGTCAAGCAAATAAAAGGAGGGCATGTTTCATTTACTGGAAACAAGGAAGGCTATATCACAGCTCAGGGAGAAGTTGGAAATCAGAAAGTTACGTTTGATAAGGTAAACTACATTCAACAACTTCAAAACAACTTACTTCTGTTTCCCAAATCTGTGATAAAGGGTTTAAAGTCATATTGACAACAAGAAATGTTACGTCCTAAAGAAAGACTATGTGATTCCGGAGGACCAAGTTCTGATGATAGCTTCAAGATATAAGACCTTTATGTTTTGGATCTCTCAACGGCTTCTACAACGGATCATGAAGTTCAGTGCTTTCTATCAAAAGCTACTGAGAAGGACTCCATTTCCTGGCACAGGAGAATGGGCCACATAAATCAACGGAAGATGAATCACTTGATTCAGAAGGATCTAGTGCGAGGTGTTAACGTAAAAAATTTCCAACTTCCTGATTTCTGTGTAGCATGCAAGAAAGGTAAATAGACGAAGAAGACTCATAAGGAAAAGAAAGTTCATTCTATCGAGCTTCCTTTTGAACTACTTCACATGGATCTGTTTGGTCAAGTCAGTACAAAGAGCATTGCAGGTGACCTGTACTGTTATGTGGTTACTGATGACTACTCAAGATTCTCTTGGGTAATGTTTTTTAAGTCCAAGTCAGAAACATTTGAGTCATTCAAAGAATTAGTAACCACACTGGAATCTCTCTACAAGCTGAAGGTGAGACAGGTATGCTCAGACAACGGGACTAAATTCAAGAATCAGTGGATGGAGGCTTACTACAAGGAAAAGAGAATTGTGCATCAATTCACTTCTGCCTACACGCCTCAGATGAATGGTGTTGCTAAGAGAAAGAACATAAGCTTGATAGAGACAACATGGACAATGCTGGCAGACTCGAAACTGCCTATCCAATTCTGGAATGAGGTAGTGGCTAATACATGTTATACACTGAATCGAGTTCTGATAGTCAAGCGCCACAGAAAGACATGTTACGAGCTACTACAACGACATAAACCAAATCTGGAGTATCTCGAACCATTTGGCGCGCCGTGTACACTTCTAAAGAAGACTCAAGAAGGTAAATTCAGTGAGAAGGCTGATAAAGGAATCTTCCTAGGATACAACATACCAAACAAGAGAGTTTACAACAACTCAACGGGTCTAGTAGAAGTGTGGTGTAATGTTGATGTTCAGAGATATACCACCCCACCTACTGGCAAAGGACCCGCCTACTTTTTGACTATGATGGATTCTTTAAGTCCTTCAACATACCTATCTCTCCTTCTGATGATGAGTTAGCTACTCGAATGATGTATGATATCTTGAATACACCATCTCTTGATTCAACGTCATCAAGTTCACAGGGAGAATCATCTACTCAATCAGGGGGAGTAGTCGATGACAGTAACTCCTCCTCTGAAGATGAAGCTGAAGAAGATGACCAGAACAGTCAGGAGGAACAGGTTCCGGTTTCTGAAAGTCCACAAGCATCTAACGGTGATGCACCTTCGACTTCGGAACCTCAAACTCCTTCTACCTCAGATGCAGAACCATATGTTCATAATCTTGGCTCTGAGGTAGCTGTTCCTACTACTCCTGGATCACGTCTAAACGTCTATCATCCCTTAGACAATGTCATTGGGGATGTCAGATCAGGAGTACAAACCCGAAATTAGCTGTACTCAGCTGATTATGCCTCTGTTATGGAAAAGGGATACATTCATGGTGGTGCTTATCGGTGTTTTGTCTCGCAGTTTGAGCCAAAATACGTCAGTGATGCACTAAACGATGAGGCATGGGTGAGTGCCATGCAAGAAGAACTTCTTCAGTTCAAGAAGTTAGGAGTATGGACTCTGGTAGATAGACCTAAAGGTGCTAAGGTCATTGGCACCAAATGGGTCTTGAAATGCAAGAAGGATGACCAAGGGGTCATTATCAGGAACAAGGCTCGACTGGTTGTTCAGGGATTTCGCCAAGTTGAGGGGATTGGCTACAATGAAGTGTTTGCACCCGTGGCAAGGATGGAATCCATCCGTATCTTCCTTGCCTATGCATCGTATATGAAGATTAAAGTCTATCAATTAGATGTGAAGAGTGTATTCCTTCATGGGGAAATTCGAGAAACAGTGTATGTCAGTCAACCCAAGGGATTTGAAGATCCTTATCATCGGGATAGAGTTTACAATCTCGACAAGGCCTTATACGGGCTTCATCAAGCTCCAAGGGCCTGGTATGAGAAACTCTCAACTCATCTTGTGAAACACGGCTTTCGCATGGGAGTCATTGACTGCACACTGTTCATCAAAGAAAAAGATGGAGACCTACTGCTAGTACAAATGTATGTCGATGAAATAATCTTCGGTTCAAAGAACGAAGAATTATGCAAAGAGTTTGAAGCAGTTATGAAGAAAGAGTTTGAGATGAGTGCTATGGGGGAGATGAAATTCTTTCTCGGGTTACAGGTGGATCAGACACCATATGGGATCTTTCTACATCAGACAAGTATATGGGAGGCATTCTTAGTCGGTTTGACATGGAGAATGCTTCTACTGCTGGGACTCCACTTGCTACAAATTATGATATAGCACCTGACGAAAATGGAGATCTGGTAGATGCCACAATGTACTGAGGAATGGTTGGATCCCTCATGTATCTCATTGCCTCAAGACCTGATATCATGTATGCTACATGTTTATGTTCTAGATATCAGGCTAAGCCTAAGGTTAACCATCTGATCGGGGTCAAAAGGATATTTCGTTATC
This sequence comes from Flaveria trinervia, assembly GCA_025506515.1. NCBI lineage: Eukaryota > Viridiplantae > Streptophyta > Magnoliopsida > Asterales > Asteraceae > Flaveria > Flaveria trinervia. The sequence continues at coordinate 60,429,309 of CM046458.1, read as the reverse complement.
TGAAGGGTACACCCACACTTGGGTTGTGGTATCCTCATGATGATGACTTTGAGCTCACGGCGTATAGTGACTCGGATTACGGGGGCTGCAAGATGAACTACAAGTCTACATCAGTAGGGTGTCAATTCTTTGGGAGGAGATTAGTTACCTGGCAGTGTAAGAAGCAGACTTCGGTTGCATTGTCAACCTGTGAAGCCGAATACGTTGCTGCTGCTAGTTGCTGTTCACAAATCATCTGGATTCAACAGCAAATGCGGGATTACGGTTTAAAGTTTTCTTCTACTCCTATCTTTGTTGATAAATCTGCTGCAATTGCAGTAACTAAAAATCCGGTACAACATCCAAAGACCAACACATCGGTATTAAATACCGTTTCATAAGAGACTGTTTTGAAAAGAACTTAATCGATGTGGTAAAAATTAATACTGACTTTCAACGCGCTGACCTCTATACAAAAGCCTTGATAAACCACGGTTTCTATATCTGTTAGAGGTCAACGACGTTAAAAAGAAAAGTGATGTCATTCCTGATGATGATCGTGTGTAGTCGATGCATTTTAGTTATATTTTTTTTACTTTTCCTTAGTTATTTTATTCTGTTTAAATTAAATTCATGTTATTTAGCTATTTGTTAAAATCCTAAAATAATTAAATCCAGTATGATTTTAGAATTTTAGGGGGAGAGTAGGTCAGCTAGTAATATTAAAAAAAAAACGAGGGAGAAGGAGTGGATAGCTGATATAAGGTAGATCGTATCTGCGATACCAATTCAAACCTTTTGGAAAATGATAGTACACATGAACAAATCAAAAGGGACTTTAAAAACTTAATTTAGAAAAGATGCAAAATTCAAAGTATAAGTCTGTGTACTTTAAGCAATATAAAAGGGAAGATGATAGAAAAACTGGTAACTACTAAGGTAACACAAAGAAAGTAGACCTAGAGGTTGCTAGGCCATAAATAATATGTCGGTAGATTCAACACAATAGATGATTAGACCTGACTGGTGATCTCAAGATCAAACTAAGTTGTTCAACTGACTGTGGGCTGCCATCTTATCACTGGTGAACACAATCAACAATATTCCAATAAGGGGTAATGAGCATGTAAACGCCACAAATGTGTGTGGATGACCATAAATAGAGCAAAGCATGAAAAAATGAAGACAAATGCTATCAAGCTAATGACATATGTTGTTGGTACATTCTGTGCAAAAGAAAATTTAGTTGCTCTAACAAGAAGATAGGTTGTGTGCCTCTCTGCTGTGCGATGGCACTGACCTGAGGATAAGCATAACCTAGATATTCCAGAATTCATTGTTGTTTGCCGCCTCTCTCTGCTGTGCGATGGCACTGACCTGAGGATTGGCTTCTCTTTGAAAGCTCTAAGAATAGTCTCTTCTAGTAAAAATACCCGTAGACCGCTCAAAAGCTCCTGAGGAATGTTGATTACCATATATGTATGGGATCCAAAATTGTTAGTTGAAATAATTAAACCTAAACTATCACCAGTTGTGTATCTAAAGTCGTGTATGGATTTAAGGGGACAAATATACTGACAATCATTGTGGCTGCAATTCTTGAAAGTTCAAATCAATGTGGGAATCTAATAGTACCAGTGTGATTTCCTAAATTTGCTAACGACTCTGGATGAAAACCAAGATTGAGCATCAAAAGGTTTTGATAACAAGTCCCAAATGATTTGACTTGCCTGTATGATTCCAAAATTGAATTGGTCCAGGTGTGGTCAAACTAAATTGAAGCTGCCTATTCTGGAACCAAATCCAGTAGATGTCTATCTTAGGATTTATCTCTCTCAAAAAGTCAAAAACAATTTTTATTTTTGTATTTAGTTTAAGTTTCTAGTTAGTTAGTCATTTTAGTTTGTTTGTTCGTCGGACTATATCATGAAAATCAGTATGGGATTAACTCACCTAAAAGGGTCATGTCTGAGATGGCCACATGTGTTTTCAAGTTTAAAAGGGTCACGTCTGAGGTGACTAAATTGTTTAAAAGAATCACGTCTGAGGTGATCAAAAAATTTTCAAGTTAAAATGATCATGTCTGAGATGATCAAATGCTCATAATGTTTAATCAAAAAAATAAAAGTGTGGAATGGTCAAAAAGTCAAAATTTATGAGTATGATCCATTCGCACGACTGGACCATGAGCATGATCCAGTCGTACAATTGGAAGATACGTATGAGCACAATCGCACGATTCACCCACATGGATGGAACATACATGCGATTGGACCATAAGCATCAATAAAAACACACGATGGATCACAAAATGAACCAATCGCATGGATGAGAGTGACCGAATGACACAGTCGCACGACTGATCTTCAGTCGCACGACTGAAAGAACCCCAGTATAAATAGAGGGGGAGTCGGAAGTAGTCACTCATCACTCCCAATATCGTCCTAAAGTCGCACAAGAGTATTGGTACTCTGCCAAACTGAGTTTCATTGATGTAGCTTGGAGTTTGTGATTCTAACAATTAATCTATTCATCTGCAGGTACACTCCAACTCAACTCGGTTAAAACTGATGTTTTAAATGCAAGTTTTAGTGTAGAACTTACTACAATCTGTCAACGAGACTTCTCTAAGAATAGAACACTTAAATGGTCACGCATGTGGACTAAATGATTCTAAGTGTTAATTCGAGTCTTTGCGGTCTAATGATTCTAAACACAAAGTGAAATGTCAGGTCTTGATAAATTTTAAAATCCTTTGTGTTTAAAAGTGAGTATACGAAGGACACACTGATGAACTCCAGTCGCACGATTGAGTTAGCCGAATGACTCAATCGCACTTATGAACCATGCTTATGTTCTGTCGCATGACTGTTCCAATCGCATGGTACATTACGACTCAGTTCAGTCACAAGCTCGATCGTACGACTGAGCCCAATCGCACGACTAGGCCTCAGTCGCATTGTTCCATTCACACGATTGTACTAAATGAATCAAGTTCATTAAAATCCAAGTGTCATCCATGTACACCAATTTTAACTTATATTGTCTTTGTGTTTCAGCACTATGACTGAATGCTGGATAGTGGACAACAAGCATAATGTATGTGCACATGTATATGCTAGTCTGAGGATGAAGTACATTTGGGACATCAACGCAGGTGTGTTTAACAAGAGAAACTTGAGTCTCCTGTTCAAGTGTTTAGCTCATGATATCCATAAGGGTATAGTGTCAAGGGGAGTAGGAATTGATGAGATGGTTGATCAAATCCAGAATGCATACTTCGCACTGATGTTAAACCATCTGTCCACGTGCTCTCAGATGATCCTCTTCTTATTGATGGAGAGGAAGAAGATGATGTTTTGGACAGAGATGGGAATAATGCTATGCAAATGGGCAGTGATATGGATGACGAAGACTCTCAAGAAACTAACGGTTATGTCATTTAGGGTCCAAGCTGCCTATGCTTATTGGTTACAGTAGAATATCTCTCAGGCTTATGAACAACAGATTGATTCACAACAGAGCCAAAAGCTTGCTGAAGAAGTACTAAAGATTCTAGAAGAAGGTGATGAGTGAAGTTGAAACTAAGTCCTGATGCATTGGCAGTATGATAATTTCACCTAATCAAGAAGCTTTTGAGAAACAGATTGAAGATTGTGTGAAGTACACATCAAGCTCAAGCTAAAAGGACTAAAGCTCATGACAAAAGGAATTATTAGATGTTTATGTATTCGAAATTGTTTTTGTAATTGAATCATGTATTAAACTTGTGTACATAATGTTTATATTTTGATTATTGACGTTACTGCTTTGATTATGACTAATATTGTTGTGTTACATGTGTTAAGTCAAGCAAATCCAAACTTTCAGAGGGATGAATACGATATTGCTCCCCTCCAACAGGTCAAACTCAACTGACGTTGATTCTTGATGTGCAGGGTATTGTCAGGAGATCGTTTATGTATACTCCTGAGGAAGGAGAAATCATTCATAATCTTACTGACGAGCAATTAGTTGAGATCTTCAAGTTAAATCCCGATGAGATTGTGAAGGATGATCCAACATGTGACTCGACAAGTGACGAAGAGCTCAACGACGTTGATGAAATAAAGATAGAAGATGTCACTGTAGAGCACTACCCTCAGTATGCTGACAATAAGGGAATGTGGTCCCCAATCTAGGTGAATCCCTTTCAGTGATACGTTGAGGTGTTAGCAAAATGGAGCAGGAGTCAGAGAAGACAGAGGGAACGGCACAAGCCTCAAATGATGATGTTGATATCCGAAGGCTGAGTGGGCTGCCTGTTTGAAGAAGTTAGAGCCCAACAACGCTGCACCTAAACAGGATGCCTACACCAAACTCTACAGAGTGAAGAAACATCATAAGGTGTCAGGCAGGATTATAGCATAGGCATATTTTGAGGACCTTAACGTCTATGTAGTTAAGAGGGAGAAGGGCATAGAGTACTTTAGATTTCCACATGATCTAAAGACTCTACCAGGTTTGAGCTCAACCAGCTGGCCAAACTGAAGCTGTTGTATGCTGACCCAGAGAAAGATGTCAGGATGGTTTGAGGCTACCCTAAGGAAGGAGTACCACACTAGGTGGGTTAACTTCAGACCCCAACAGCCTACAAGGTACAACAGAAGGTCTGAAGTTGATGCCATTACTGGAAAGCCAAAGATAGTGTTGAAGTGGAGTCCTCCGCACACGATGTCAAGAATCCCACTCAGGGAAATGCCACAGGACTTCACTCCACACTTTAAGTGGTGGTACTACGATTGGAGGACAGGAGAAGCGGTCATAGTCCTAAACAAAGAGGGCCAAATGGATACTATCAGGGTATTTGACCCAATGTGGCTTACCAACTTGTCACTAATGATGTCTACACTCTATACAAGTGGCCACTGTTCTATGATACACAAGATATAGTAGAAGCCCTCCAGTTCCAGAATGTAATAAGACTCTATTTTGCATTGAGATTCAGTAGGAGTCACAAAAGAGGATAAGTACAAGAAGTATGAGGGTAATGAAGAAAACAAGACATTAGAGAGATCTAGGTCCAAGGGGGAGTTTGTTGATACATTATGTCCTAGATCATGATATGAATGTAATAGATCTTGTTTGTCTGATTCTGATGTAATGTTTGGAATGATTAATGAAATGATATTGTTGTTTGTATTATATAATGTTTAATATTTTATTAGTGAGTCGATGCTGAATTGATTAATTAGGTTTGTGGTTGTTTGAATTGTTACACATAATGTTATAATTAATACATTCAAACTTAACAAAATGAAGTTCTCATGTGAATGGCCCATGCAAATGGACCATACGCATGAATACTTCAAGAATGACTCAGTCGCACGACTGAACCAAGAGACTGGATCAGTCGTATGATTGAACATAAATTGGCTTAGTCGCACGACTGAACACTCAGTCGTGCGGATGAATCAACTGCATGGTTCAATTGCACGACTGAACCATACTAATGGTTCAGTCGCACGAATGAACAATACTACCTATAAATACAACCCAATCGTGGAAAACGAGAGCATTCATTCTATTTTGACTCCAGACGTACCCTACCGTCCAGAAGCCTCCAAGTTGATACTCCAAGTTCATAGAACGCTGTAATCGATTCCTATCGATTCTTAACGTTGATTCAATACTTTATTGATTCTACGTGCGTTCTCACTGATTGGATCACTAATCAAATAGAATTCCGCACTATGTGGTTTGGTTTACACATTAATCATTCGGTATTTCGTTCAAATACCAGGTCCTAACAAAATGGGCTTCCATGGGATGAGTTCAAAACAATGATGACTGAGGAGTACTGTCCTCGCAATGAAGTACAGAAGCTAGAGATGGAGTTCTGGCACTGAAGATGCAGGGCTCGGAAATCGAGGCCTACACCACCAGAACCCATGAACTAGCAACCTTGTGCCCGGGAATGGTGAATGAAGTGCGCAAGAGGGTTGAGCATTACATACGGGGATTAGTACCCGAAATTCAAAGTATGGTAACTGCTTCCAATCCAACCACAATTCAGCAAGCCATCCAGTTAGTTCATAAGCTAACTAACCAAGCCGTGGAGCAAGGCCGTCTACCCAAGCGGGGCGCTATGGCGAGCGTGCCAGACAATAAAAGAAAGTGGGATAGTGCTAACAACACCAAATCATTATCATCATCATCTCCTAGCGGTCAAACCCAACCACAATTGCAACAACAACCAGCTCAGCAACAACAGTGGTTCGACAATAATCGTAACTTCAACCAAACGGCTGCAAATAATCAAGGACCTAGTGGTTATGGTAGTAGACATCCGAAGTGCACTCGGTGTAATTACCATCATGTGGGAAGGTGTGATAACTTCAAGTGTCAACGCTGTGGTAAAATTGGACATGCTGCTAAGGATTGTCATGGTGAACTGGTAAGGAGGCCACAACAACCTCAGGAAACCCCCAAAGGTTGTTTTGAGTGTGGGAAAGAAGGGCATTACTGTAAGGCCCCGTTCTCGGAAAGCTCACAGTTGGTCAATCATAGCAATTAAAACATTAAACATTATAATTAAACAAACTTAAGCAGCGGAAATAATTTATCAAAAACCATTCATTTCATTTAAACCACTGTTGTTGAGCAATACAACATCGTTTAACCGATTACAAAAGAATTGTTTTACTGCATTACAAAACAACAGCAACATAAAATACAAATGGATGTCAGATTTTCCCTGCCGAGTAGCCTTACCCTCGTGCCATCCTTAGCAATAATTACCTGCCAACTGAAAATGTATAAAAGTCAGCGTTGCTGAGTGAGCTCTAGTTTTAGAAGTAATAAAATACTTTCTATATGTTGTATAAGAAAATACTCTTTTCTGTAAAATACAACTCTGTACTGTATATGCGAGCACGCATCAACTATATGAACAAATAGTGTTCGTTCTCTTTATTGTATGCCTTGTCTGTTTTGTAAAATTTTATCTTTATCTTTCACTTTCTGTATGGACCAGTGAGCAATACCTCAACTATATGCGCGATGGAAAACGGGTGATGGGCCATATATATCCTTCGAAAGGGACAACTATATCCCCCGAAAGGGTCAACTGTATCCCTCGAAAGGGTCAACTATATCCTTCGAAAGGGTCAACTGTATCCCTCGAAAGGGTCAACTATATCCCCCGAAAGGGTTCTGTGTACTGTGTACAAGGCCGACCCAATCACCCAGGACACGCTACAAAGGTCCTGCCAATCTCAATTGATTGACCCTATATGCATAAAAGGGTAGCTAACCCGCAACACAGTTGAGCTAACGACAACACGGTCGTGTACCTCCTATAAGCTTGCAAGACTTGTTAACATTTTTATTAATGTTCCTCTTCTTTTCTTTATTGCTCTTTCACTTTATTATTACAGTATACTTTACGTTACGATAATAACATACCACGTAAAGTCACATACTATAAGTAATAATAATAGTAGCAATAACAATAATAAGGAACAATCATAGATCATATCATGCATGAAACATCATCATTAATAAGCCCTTAGTCAACCTCGGTCAAAACCCTAAAGCACAGACTCCTAGAAAATTTCTGTAAAAATTTCTAAGTGCTTAGGCGCATGGGAACTATTTTGGCGCATGAGCCCTGTTTGGGCATTTCATCACTATGTAGGTGCATTAGCCAACACTTAAACATTTTTCACTTTAGGCACATGAACTATTCAGGCGCATGGGCCCTATTTGTGCGTATGAACACTTAGGCGCATGAGCCACTTGTGCGCATGGGCACTATTGGGGCGCATGAGCCCTACACTTAGTCGTCCGACTAATGTTTCTAGGCGCATGGACACTGTTTAGGCGCATGGGCTGTACTTGAACATTTGTAAGGTAATCTTAGGCGCATGGGCTACTGTTTAGGTTCATGGATTACACTTAATTCTTTCTAAGGCATTTTCAGGCACATGAGCCTTATCTAGGCACATGGACCTTCTGTTCAACATATTTTCAGTATGTTTCAACCCAATCATCAAATCCATCTGTTTTAAGCTTAACATGGCTATTCTAAACATGAATAACTATAATCACTTCAAATCAACATACAACATGCACAATGCATACGGGTAAACATACATGAACTTTATAAAAACCATTTTCATACATTTTAGCCCCAAAGATAGTTTAAAACAAGTAAAAACCAGGGTCTAGAACTCACCTGATGCAACTTGGGTGTTTCTTCCTTTCCAACCCGCTTGCACTGAGTTCAAACACCTAAAAAACACACCAAACACACACACCCAAGCACAATCACAAGCACATAAGCACATAAGCATGTAACCGGGATAAAACCCGTCATAAACACGTAAAAACCACGAATTCTTACCTCGAATCGTTTACTTCTTCTTCTTCTTCTTCTACAAGACCGAGAGTTTCTCTGCTCTCTCTCTAAAACCGAAGAAGATGATGATGTGAAAAGAGGGTGGGCGGCCATGCCCACCTTTACACCAACTTTTCAAAGATTTTTGTCCTTTTTACACTTTTGGTCCTTCCACTTAGACCTTATAGCTTTTCTTTCTTTTGTTCTTTATATCTTGTCTTTATAACTAACGGGTGTTACAATTACAGGCGAAATTGCCCACAACTAAGGAGATATGGTAATGGCAACAACGACAATGGTCATAACAACAACAAAAATGGCAATAACAACAACGGTGGGAATGGTACTGGTAATGGCGGCAACAAAGATGGAGCCAAAGGGAGAGCCTTCGTCATTGGCTCAGGTGAGGCCCTAAATGATCCCACAACTGTTACTGGTAGGTTCTCTGTTAATGGTTGTTTTGCTACGGTACTATTCGATACTGGAGCCGATAGAGTTTTGTGTCCTTAAAGTTCTATAGTCTTTTAAGTGATATACCCTCTGCCTTAGAATCTAAATACACCGTCGAATTAGCCGACGGTAAACAAATCCGTGTAACGCATATCCTTAAGACTGTAAGATAGAACTTGCTGGTTATACTTTCGCTATAGATCTTATGCCTGTTACGCTGGGGAGTTTTGATGCTGTGATAGGCATGGATTGGCTCTCTAGCAAGCAAGCGGAAGTCATATGTCATGAGAAGATCATACGAATTCCTGTTGGTGACAAAATCCTCACTGTCAGAGGTGATAGGAGTGGTGCTGTGATAGGCATTATCTCATACATAAAAGCTCAAAAGTTATTATGAAAGGGTCGTGTGGCTATTCTAGCACTTGTAACCGATAAGCAAGCGGAAGAAAGGAGAATGGAGGATATTCCCATAGTGCGCGACTTTCCAGAGGTGTTTCCAGAGGATCTTCCTGGATTACCACCTCACCGCCAAGTGGAATTCCAAATCGAGTTAACTCCCGGCGCAACCCGATTGCTAGGGCACATTATCGATTAGCACTGAACGAACTACAAGAGTTGTCATCACAACTTCAGGAGATTTTAGATAAGGGCTTTATTCGACCTAGCACATCACCATGGGGAGCTCCTGTTCTTTTTGTTAAGAAGAAGGATGGCACATTCCGGATGTGCATCGATTATAGAGAGTAAACAAAGTAACAGTCAAGAACTGATACCCTTTACCTCGTATCGACGACTTGTTTGATTAGCTTCAGGGATCAAGCTATTATTCGAAGATTGACCTAAGATCTGGTTATCATCAACTTAGAGTCCAAGAAGAAGACATTCCCAAGACCGCGTATCGTACTCATTATGGTCATTATGAGTTCTTGGTCATGCCTTTTGGGTGACTAATGCACCTGCTGTGTTCATGGACCTCATGAACCGTGTGTGCAAACCCTATCTCGATTAGTTCATCATTGTGTTATTGATGATATACTGATATATTCTAGACCAAGGAGGATCATGAAGAGCACTTACGAATGATCTTAGAACTATTGAAAAATGAGCAGTTGTATGCCAAATTCTCAAAGTGTGACTTTTGGATATGAGAAGTGCAATTTCTAGGTCATATTGTTAATGAGAAAGGGATACATGTTGATCATGCCAAAATTGAGGCGATAAAGAATTGGACTACACCTAAAATGCCGAGTGAGATAAGAAAATTTCTGGGATTAGCAGGATATTACCGACGATTCATAGAAGGATTTTCTAAGATCGCACAACCTCTCACGGCCTCGACTCATAAAGGAACGACATACAATTGGAGTGAGAGTCAAGAATCAGCTTTTCAATTATTAAAACAAAAACTCTGTACTGCCCCGATATTAGCACTGCCAGAGGGAACAGATGATTTCGTGGTGTATTGCGATGCATCCATTCAAGGATTGGGTTGTGTCTTGATGCAACAAGAAAAAGTGATAGCCTACGCCTTGAGACAACTAAAGGTTCATGAGAAGAACTATACCACTCATGACTTAGAATTGGGTGCAGTGGTTTTTTCCTTAAAGATCTGGAGACACTACTTGTACGGTACCAAGTGCACTATCTACACCGATCACAAGAGTCTTCAACATATCTTCGAGCAAAAGGAGTTGAATATGAGGCAACGACGCTGGGTGGAACTACTAAACGACTATGATTGCGCTATTAAGTACCATCCGGGAAAGGCGAACGTAGTTGCCGATGCCTTAAGACGGAAGGAAACAGCTAAACCCAGACGGGTACGAGCTTTACAGCTTACTATCAGTACCCAACTTCCCGAACAAGTTAAGGAGGCGCAGATAGAAACTTTAAAAGCAGAAAATGTTGGTTCTGAGTCGTTAAGGGGAATGGATAAACAACTGGTGGCAAAAGAGGATAGAATTCAGTATTTCATGGATAGACTTTGGGTGCCTATCTATGGAAATCTGAGGGATTTAGTTATGAGTAAGGTCACAAATCTAAGTATTCTATACATCCTGGATCCGATAAGATGTATCATGATCTAAAGGCGCACTACTGGTGGCCTAACATGAAAGCGGATGTAGCTATGTATGTGAGCAAGTGTTTGACCTGCTCGAAAGTAAAAGTGGAATATCAAGAACCATCCGGACTGTTACAACAACCCGAGATACCAATGTGGAAATGGGAACAAATCTCAATGGATTTTATTACCAAGTTACCAGGACTAATACTGGTTGTGACACGATATGGGTTATTGTGGATCAATTGACAAAGTCTGCTCATTTCCTGGCAATTAAGGAAACTGACAAGATGGAGAAATTAACCCGACTCTACCTTAAAGAGATCGTTTCGAGACACGGTGTACCGATCTCGATTATTTCCGAACGCGATGCTTGTTTCACGTCACATTTCTGGCAATCATTGCAGAAATCTTGGGTACACGATTAGATATGAGTACTGCTTATCATCCATAGACGGATGGTCAGAGTGAGCGTACCATACAAACATTGGAGGATATGCAACGTGCTTGTGTGATTGACTTCGGGAATAACTGGGAAATTCACCTGCCATTGGTGGAGTTTTCTTATAACAACAGTTATCATACTAGCATACAGGCAACACCTTTCGAGGTGCTGTATGGGAGAAAATGTAGATCACCAGTTTGCTAGGCGGAAATTGGTGATAGTCAGCTAACAGGTCCCGAGTTAGTTCATGAGACAACCTAAAAGATTGTGCAGATACGAAACCGTATGGCTGCATCGCGAGACAGACAAAAGAGTTATACTGATAAGAGGCGGAAATCTTTAGAGTTTCAGGTTGGTGACAAGGTTTTGTTGAAAGTCTCACCATGGAAAGGCGTAGTTCGGTTTGGCAAGCGAGGGAAGCTAAATCCGAGGTAAGTTGGACCATTTGAAATAGTGGAAAGAATAGGTCCAGTGGCCTATTGTCTAGCCCTACCTGATTCGCTAAGTGGAATCCATGATATATTTCACGTGTCAAACCTAAAGAAATACATAACTGATGAAACAATGGTCGTACCACTAGAAGAAGTTCAAGTGGATGAATAATACGTTTTATTGAAGAACCAATCGAGGTGATGGACCGTGAGGTGAAAACACTTAAGCAAAGCAAGATACCTATTGTCAAAATCCGTTGGAAATCGCGACGTGGACCGGAATTCACATGGGAACGAGAAGATCAAATGAAGCTTAAGTACCCTCAACTATTCGAAAAGACGATGCCAACAGAAGAAGGTATTGATTTAAATTTCGGGACGAAATTTCTTTCAACATAGGGATGATGTGACAACTTATTCAGAACTCACTCGATTTCGATTTCTATGTGCCAATGCAGTAGACCAGTGATTGAACACTCTCACATGTAATACAATTTTCTGGATGAAAATTCTTTCAACATGGGGATAATGTGACATCCAGTAAATTTCCGTTACCAAACTCCGTTAGTTCCGTTAAGTCTTGCATACACGTGTCGTAAACACACACTTGTTGTCGTTTAACATTGGTGACCTAATAATAATTAATAATGTTACATTATTGATAATCTAATTGATTATGAGATTATGGTATTATGTTTATGTGTTTGCATGTTTTAAATGTTAATTAGGAAATCAATTGCGTAACGTGGAAACGTGCCTATTTATTCGTATGTCTTGTGTTTTATAAAGATAAAATATATAATGATTTTCATTAGTTTATATCCTTATATTATTAAGTTAAAAACACTTTACAAAGAGTTTAAAAGCTTAAATTTTATAAAATACAAAACACAAGGGTTTAAATGGTAATTATGTAAATTAACTTAAACAACACACCCAAACCCTAATTCCCACCCCCCATTCGGCCGCAAACACCCACACACACCCCTCACTTTGCAAAATCAGCCTAGAACAAGCAAGAGAACTCAAAATTGAATCGATTTCAAGGGTTACTACACGTTGGAATCATCAAGTACGAACCCTTACACGTTTAAAGGTTAGATTTTACAAATTTTTATGAATTTCTTATTAGGGCCGAACCCTAATTCATTTTTGTATGATCATAGGGTCGAAATTGATGTTAATTAAAGATGTTAGTATGTTAGTTGGATTGAATACATGTTGTTTAACGTTGATTATGCATGAATTGTATGTTTTTAATGGATTGATCATGAACTTTGATTTTAGGCAAACCCTAATTTGAAATTGATGAGATTATGAATGATTGATGATTGTTTGATGAATGTATGATGATTAGTAGGTTGTATGAATGTTAGGATACATTGATCTTGTAAAGAATTGATGAATTGATGTAGGTGTTCATAGGTTACTAATAATAGTAACTTTATTTTCATGACATGATGATTTGATGATGGATTGATGTTGTTGATGTGTTTAGGATGATGATTGGGTGCTAGATTGTTGATATGAATGCTAGAAACCTTGTAATGGATGTTGTTGTTCAAATCTTGCCAAAAGTGGAAACTTTTGTTCATGATGATTAATGGATTATGATGATTAGGTATTGATGATCATGTCTAGATATTGTTATGAACTTGAGATGGTAGAATTGTGATGAATTTATGAATACATTGTGACAGGATCAGTGATCACAAGTTCGATGTATTAGAATTCAAAGCAGCGGAATATGAACAAGAATTAGACAAATTGTAGCAAGCAATCGATACTTGTATGCATTAAGAGCGCATACGGTATAGGGAGAGAATATATATTTCTGATTTCAAGGAATGTTTATAGATGTAGAATATTTCTAATCAAATCATTCATTCATTCCATTCATTCCTCCCCTTACAATAGGTTGTCACTCCTTATATAAAGTGCAACAATCACTGCTGTTATCACGGAAAGTGACAACTGGCAGATCTAATACAAAAATAACTAACTCTTAACAAACTATTGAAATGTTCACAACTACTGAGAACATATCAGAGTGTTAAGTACAAAATATAAAACTACTGAAACTACAACGACTGAAGAACTAGCTCTTCAGTCGTTTTACAAAACTACTGAAACATAAAAATATAAAACTACTGATATCACAACTACTGAAGAAGTACTCTTCAGCAGTTGTGACAAACTACTGACGCTTCAGTACTTGATCTTCAGACTTTGACCTTCAGATGTTCATCAGCTGATGACTTCAGTAGATATCATCAGCTGATGTCTTCAGTCTTTGTCTTCAGACTTTGTACATCAGTTGTTGATCTTCAGCACTTGTAAGCTCTTCAGCTGTTGTCTTCAGTACTTTGGTCTTTCAGCTTCAGCACTTGTGTTCTTCAGCTGTTCAGCTTCAGTGTGTTCTTCAGCTGTTGTACTTTAGCACTTTTACTTCAGCTGTTGGAATCTTCAGCACTTGATCTTCAGCTGTTGAAGTCTTCAGCACTTGTCAAACTGCTGATGAGTCTTTCAGCAGTTGTTGTGATACCATGTGGGACTTAGAGGTTTTCTGATCTTGGCTCATGGTTCTTTTGGTCCAACAAACTCCCCCTGAACCAATGCAACAAAACCTCTAAATTATTCGTTGTCCACTTATTGTTGGCAAAGTGTTGGTGTTTTTCCTTCTTGATCAGTAGAGAAGATGACCCATGTAAGCTCCGGCCTGGGAAGAAACCTCAAATATTGTTTGGCAGAGTATGAATGGGAACTCTGTTTTGGGGAACAGGACACAGAGTTGTTATCCCATTCATGAGATTCACTTCCCCATAATGAGTCTGTACGACTCTCTTGTGTAGGCCTCAAGGAAGGTGATTTGTTCCTCCATGGTTAGCTCCTCAGCACCTCCTTCAAACAATGATTCAGGCCCATAATACTCAGACAGGTATTTGGCCTGTTTCCCATTCTTTAGCTCCACAGTTGTTATTATTCTGTAAGCAAACTCATCCGGGTGATTACCCTCTAGGAACAACTGGAGCTCATTTTTCCTGACTTCCTCAAGCCTCTTGTAAACTAACCCCTTTTTCACTATTTTGTTTTCCAGCATCTTCTGAGGGGTTAGATTAGCTTTGTAGGCCTTCTTGAAGTCTTCTAGGATTTCCCAGGGTGAAACTACAAAAACCAGAGAGATCACTTCATCTACGATCTTTTTCACCTGGCCAATGTATCTCTGAGGTATATTTTTCTTATGAATTCTGTGAGAGACCCTGGGATCAGGCCAAATCCTCACTCTTTCCTTTTGATATTGAAAGGTATGCCTGAGAGTGTAAAGTCTGAGGGCTTGCTTCTTCATGTTGATGATAGAAGATGTGGCTGCATAAGCTTTGTCAACTCTCTTCAGCAATTCCTCATCATGCTGTTTATGAAGCTCTTCTTCTTCTAGCTTCACTTTAACCATTTGTCTCTGGACTTCAGGAGTAATTGCTGAGGAGTGACTTGTGGCCTTAGGCAACTGAATCACAGCTGAGAGCGGCAGCCAATCTTCATCATCTTCTTCATCATCTTCTAGCCTCAATATCCTTCTCTTCTTCTTCAAGGGTATATCATCGGCTATGGGTTTGAGGGTAAGGGAGTTGGTTTGGTGGGTTGTGTTTTGGGTGGTTTTGGTACGGGAATGTTGACAGGCTGTTCTAGCATCCTTGAGGTGAGTGTGGCTTTTGATTGCTTGCTAGCTCAGTCCTGCTCCCAGCACCCGCTTCATTCAAAGCTTCAATAACAAGCCCCTTAGTATATGCTTCAGACGAACAGATCTTGGTGGTGATTGCCAAGATACTGTCCCTGGACCAAGCTTTGATTTCGATCATTGCTCTTCCAAGATATTTTGCAATAAATCTAATCATGATTTCAAGCCTTTCTCTTTCTAACACTTCATAACTTGCCCATCTATTCTGGATTTCTTCAATCTCTAGTCGTCGAATCTCAGAGTCAAGTTATTGGTGTCATGGCCTTGCCTAAACAGCTGATCAATGATGTTGTCCATTGATCTGCTGTGTTCGGCATCAGCCTCTTTTATCAGTAGCTCCAGGCTTTATCTTCAGCAATGTGATCATCAGCACCTTTCTTTCGCTTGTAGGTGAGCATTGGTTGTGTTCTTTCTCCTCCTTTTGGGCTTGCTTCGCTTCCTTCTTTTCCTCGGATCTTTTCCTCTTCTTTTCTTTCACTGCAGTACTCTCCCCCTTTTGGATGCATTGGATGAAGGGGTTTGTACCGAAGAAGATCTTTTGTACAACAGCATCAATCAAGGGCTGTAAAGTGAGGAAAGCCTCTCATCATGGCTTTAGTCACAATATCAGTGATTATGGGTGTGATGAGAGGGAGGGAATTTTGAAGTACAACACCTATTTGCTCAGGAGGATTCTGTTCCTGAGAAGTAGGCCTGAAGCAGAGGCAGGTGGTTGAGTTTGGAGTGGCTCAGTGTTTGGGGAACCTTCAAGTGAAGGTGCCATCTGTGGGTGGGTAGAGGCAGATGGTCTTTCTCCTTGTGAGAGTTGATCAAGTAGGTTTTGCAGCCTACTGACTTCTCTTCAAGGATTGTGTTCTGGGCAAGAACATCGTAGAAAAAGCCCAGGTCATCATCAGCCGAAGCTGAATCATCTGACCTCCTGCTTAGAGCAGGATTTACATGCACTGGGTGTAGACCAGTTGATGCATGTGCCCCTTGTGCTTGGTACTGGGGACTTCCAGCCTCAGGACAGTGTCCATCATCAGCTGTTGCCGCTAGTCAGCCTTATCTGATCATGTGCTGAGTCAGAGGAGTGGCAGCCTCACTAGATATTCTAAGCTCCTTGTCTACACCAGGAGATAGAAGTGGTAAACCCCTGTGCTGTGGGTTCTCAAGTGCACTGTGTTCCTCCCCCTCAATTGTAGAGGTATTCCCTAGTAAGTGTTTGCTGGGGAGGGGTGAGGAGTGCAGTTGAGTCAGCACTTGTGCAACTATTAAAGTTGGGCTGTGAGGGGCGGTTGTTTGGGGTGAAGGATAGAAGTAGTGTGCACCTGGGGAGGTTGGTGCTCTTCAATGGCAATCCCCTCAAGTGAGGAAGATCCCAGATATGTGGGTACCCCTTTTGTGGTTGCTGCAGGCTCCTGTTGAGAGGAAGCCTGAGCGGCTATGGCTGGAAGAGTCATTGTATCCACTAGGGGGTTTGGACTAGTGGATATCCCCTCGTTTGTGTTGCAGGGGCATCCTCAGGGGACCAATTCCCTGAGTAGCCGTTTTGGGTTTCTTTTTGGTGGGTTTGGTGGGGACTTTTGATTTGGAGGTGGTGGCTGGGTTTCCAGCTGCGTGGGGTTTCGCAGCTTGGCAGCCATTTTTAGTGTCTGGTCAGAGTTGTGCCGGGAGTATACTTCCGGCAGAACAGCCGTAGCAGGGACTCCCAAGCCAACAAGTCCCTCAGCATTAAGCTGGTCTTTAATATGGCCATTATGAACCGTGGATAAAGTATCCAACGGTTGGCAGTTAGTTTTTGAGCCATATCTTTGAGCTCGAAAATATTATTTCTGAAAAGTTTAGTGGTTGTTGCTCAAGATAGAATACATTACCTGCTGCCATTTCGTCGACATTTGATCCCAAGACGACGTCTTAGGGGCCAAACATACATTCACCATGTGAAAGATTAGGCGCTCAGCGTCATTAAGTGTTTCTTCAAGATAGTGGAGGCACTGAGATCGCCTTGATATCCATGTTGGGCAAGGATAGATCTGTGGTGCCCTTCGGATATCCAGCAGGAGAACTAGCATCATTCAGATGAAGATTTTGCGGATTATTGCAGGAGTGATGACTACTTCTTGTTGTTTACGACCGACTGGAGGGATGGTGTGTTTCTCTCCCCAGTGGTAATAGTAACGTTCATCCAAAATTGGTGCAAGGATTCGGCATGTAGTATGGGATTCAGAAGAAATGCCGTGTTGTATTGGGACTGAACCATAAGATTCGATAGCAGTATCGAACTTAGTCCAGATGGGCGATTTAGTGAGGTAGGCAACACAGTTGTGTTGCGGTTTAATTTGCATGGACGCCATGAGAAGAGGGAAGTTTTGGAGAGGAACGTTAGTTTGAAGAAGATGAAGCTTGAGAGCTTAGGTTAGGGATATTATAGGTACGGGTAAGAAACGACTGAAGATGTGGTGTTAGTCATCAGTAGTTTTAAACGACCGTGACATGGTATTATCCTTTCAGACGTTGAAAGCTGAAGTCGGGGTGTTAGGCATCAGTAGTTTAGAAAACTACTGAAGACCGTGGTTTTGACTTCAGATGATTGAAACAACTGAGGACTTGGTGTTTGTCATCAGTAGTTATGAAACTACTGAAGACAGTGGTTTTGTCATCAGCTGTTGTAAACAACTGAAGACTTGGTATTAGTCATCAGTAGTTAAAAACCTGAAGACATGGTTTTGCTTCAGTTGTTTAGAATGAAACAGCAGTTGTACAAACGACTGAAGAGAAAGTTCTCTTCAGCTGTTTTTCGTCAATTCTTAGCTTTTCAGCTGTTTCATACTGTCCTCAACACATTCATCATCTTTTGGCTGATTTCAGTTGTTTCATAGGACATCAGTACTTATCTGTTTTTACTGATTGCAGTAGTTGTAACTGCATCAGTAGTTGTAACTACATCAGTAGTTTTAGAACAATGAAGTACTTCAGTACTTGTGAGACATTTAGCCTTCAGTAGTTATAAAAACTACTGAGGTAAAAGAGCTCATCAGTACTTATATGACATAGGTACTAATGATCATCAGTACTTATTACTAAGATCATCAGTAGTTGTCACTTATTCTAGCTGCAGCATACCAAGCCTTAACACCAGGTTTTGGAAAGTTGAACTATCCAAAGGCTTAGTAAAAATGTCTGCAAGCTCATCAGCACTAGGCACAAACTTAGGATCATCAGACCTTTTTCAACAATCCCTTATAAATGATGTCTGATCTCTATATGTTTGGTCCTAGAGTGCTGGACTGGATTTTTAACAATGCAAAGAGCTGAAGCACTATCCATTAACAATGGTCTTAGTCTCTGTAATGCCATAATCCAAAAGTTGTTTTGAAGCCAGAGTACCTGAGATGTACAACTTGCAGCCGCAATGTACTCTGCTTCAGCAGTTGATGTAGCAACTGAGGTCTGTTTCTTGCTCTGCCAAGAAATCAAGCAGTTGCCTAGGAATTGACATCCACCAGAAGTTGATTTCCTGGTCAACTTACACCCTGCATAGTCACTGTCAGAAAAAGCACTAATTTACCAGAATGTCCAGTAGAATACCATAAACCTAGAGATGGAGTGCCTTGCAGATATCTAAAGATCCTCTTGACTGCAATCAGATGAGACTCTTTAGGTGCAGCCTGAAATCTAGCACAAAACATGTAGCAAACATATATCTGGTCTAGAAGCTGTTAAATACATCAAGGAACCAATCATACATCTGTAAAGTGTTTCATCAACCACTTTACCTTTCTGATCTGTATCCAGTTGTGTGGTGCTGCACATGGGGTAGAACAAGGCTTACAGTTTTGTAAATCAAACTTTTGCAAAAGATCTTTTGTATATTTGGACTGATGAATGAAAATTCCATCAGCCTTTTGTTTGATTTGCAACCCCAGAAAGAACTGTAATTCTCCCATGGCACTCATTTCAAACTTCTGTTGCATCAACTTTGTAAAGGCATCACACAACTTGGATCAGAGGATGCAAAAATGATATCATCTACATAAATTTGAACAAGTAGATTATGCTGCCCAGCTTTCTTAATGAATAAAGTCTTATCTATGGAGCCTCTATGTGAAATTATTTTCCAGAAGAAAGTTTGATAATGTCTCATACCAGGCTCTGGGAGCTTGTTTTAACCCATAAAGAGCCTTATCAAGCTTATACACCCAATTAGGATGTTTATTGTCCTCAAAGCCCGAGGTTGACATACATAAACTTCTTCTTTAATTTTCCACAAAAATGCACTTTTGACATCCATTTGAAAAACTTAAGATTTTGATAAGCAGCATAAGCTAAAAACAATCGAATTGCTTCCAGTCTGGCTACAGGGCAAAGGTTTCATCATAATCAATACCTTCTTCTTGTGCAAACCCCTGAACAACCAGTCTGCCTTGTTCTTAACAATAAGCCCATTTTCATCATTTTTGTTCCTAAACACCCATTTAGTGCCTATTGCACACTTACCTGGAGGTAGAGGAACCAGTTCCCACACTTGCTGTTTCTTGAACTGAAGAAGCTCAAGCTGCATGGCATCAACCCATCCATTGTCCTTTAAAGCAATGTGATAATTCTTTGGCTCTTGCTGACTGATGAAGAGAGCATAGAAGCAGAAATTTGACAATTGACTTCTTGTTGATACTCCAGCAGTGATATCACCAATGATTTGAGACATAGGGTGATTCTTCAGATCTTGATACACAATGAGATCTGTGCAAGTGTTTGTAGCAGGCTCAGCAGTAACAGATGGTGATGGTGAATCATTTCCTTGAAACCAATCAGTGGATGGTAATTCAAAGGAGGTTGAATTCGAGAGATCTCATCAGCATTTGTTGTGGATGGTGCTACTGGAGCTACAGGAACATCAGGTCTAGCTGAATCAGGCAGCTGATCACTAAACCTGAAGAGGTGAGTACTGCAATCATCATCATCATCAGCAGTACCACCAGGTGGTGAACTGTTGACAGGAGCAACAGCAGGAGTTTGATAGGAACATATTGCAGTATGTCCAATCAAATAACTCCACAGGGCTTTGTGGAATCTTGTCCTTTGGAGATTCATTGAACTTAACATGTAGAGTTTCTTCAACCATCTTTGTTCTGCAGTTGAAGACTCTGTATGCCTTGCAAGTAGATGAATAACCAACAAAGTACCCTGCATCCACCTTAGGATCAAATTTATGGAGTTGATCCTTTGTGTTGAGAATAAAACAGGACACCCAAATGCTTTGAAAAATGAAATCAGAGGAGCCAATGATGGAGAACTTCATATGGAGTCTTCATCAACCTCTGATTTACTAAAACTCTATTTTGCACATAGCAAGCTGTGTTGACAGCTTCAGCCCAAAAGGTCAGTGGCAAACCTGAGTCAGCCAGCATGGACCTTGCAGCTTCATGGGTCCTGTTCTTTCTCTCCACTACTCCATTTTGTTCTGGAGTCCTTGGAATGCTGAACTGCCTTTTGATTCCCTTTGAAAGATAGAAGTCATCAGTGTATGATTTCTGATTCAGTTCCATTGTCACTCCTAATACACTTGACTGGAAGGGAATACTGCTTCTCAATAACAACACAAAGTGAATAATCTTCTGAGCAGCCTCATCCTTTGAATGTAGAAAGAAAGTCCATACAAATCTGGAGTAATCATCCACAATTACCAGACAGTATTTCTTCTTTGCCATGCTCATTACTCTCACAGGACCAAATAGATCCATATGCAGTAATTGCAAGCAGGCAGTGGACTTAGGCACTTCAATAGGAGGGAATAGACTTTGTGCTGTTTTCCTTTTAAACACGCAGTGCAGGTTTCATCACAGTGGAACTCCTTTATTTGTAAGCCGACTAAACTATTGTTGGTAAGCTGATTCATGTTTTTGAGATTAACATGACCAGCCTCCTGTGCCACAGTTTAGATTCTTGAGAAGAGGCTTTGGAAAATAGGCAAGGATTGCCTTTGAGATCTATCTTCTTAGAAAGATCTAAGGCATACACTCTTCCTGTCCTGTTGGCTTCAGGAGAGTGTGATCATCCACACCTTGTCAATCAAGTGCAAAACTTTGGATGACAGAATCCTACATTTTTGACTGGTGAAAAGGCAACATGGCCTTTATCACACATTTGACTGACACTCAAGAGATTGTACTTGAGATTTTCCACATGATTAACATCATCAAATTTGATTTCTCCATTGGAGACAAAGCCTTACCAATGATGTAACCCCTAGCATCATTGCCAAAAGAAACAATCCCTTCTTTCCTTGAGAGTAGTCATGAAGAAGAGAGTTGTTTCCAGTCATGTGCATAGATCCCCCACTGTCTACATACCAGATGCTACTTTGGCATGTTGAAGAACCCTGCAAAATAACCTTAGTTAGTTTTAGAGACCCAAACCTTTTTGGTTTGGGCCTGGTCTCATCAATAGATGGTAACAAAGGTTTATTTGAAACAACGCCTGAGAGAAGAAGATGGTGTAGAAGAGGAGTCCTTTGGCTTGGACCTCCTTTTCTGTGGTTTCAACATAGGAGCATCTAGTTGGTTAACTCTACCCAACAGATGTTGAACCATCATAACCAGCTGTGTCTGATTTTGTGATAAAGCTTTCAGCTCATCAGACACATTGCCGTGGAGTTTGATAAGTTCCTATGTTGCCCTTCTTCTTCTGAGCCTCTCGCTGTCACCTGTTTAACCCCTTCCTTTTTGGATTTCTTTGAGGACTTAAGGTTACAGGATTTGATGTTGCTGATACAAATGTGGTCTCAAACTCAGTTTTCATTTTTTACCATTTTCTCTTTAATTTTCTTCTTTTTGTTTGAGTTGGAACCTCTTTTGTACCAACAATCATCTGTAAGATGATTGAACAAACCACATACTTCACATGGTTTCTTCTTCATCTTAGGTTGATCATCAACTAAAGAGGGTGAAGCAACTGAAGACTTGTTCTTCAATGCTTTTGAAGCATTTTTTGCTTTCTTGACTGCCTCTTTAGTATCTTCAAACTCTTTCTACTGTCAGTTTTCTTCTCTTCAGTACTGACAGCAGTTGAAGTTTGAACTTCAGGTGTTAAATCCTGCTCTCTAGTCCTTTCAGGACCTTCAGATTAACTCCTGAGTTGATCAACTCATTAATCATGTGAATGTCAGCATTTGAACCATCAACATCAGCTGATAAGTTCAAAGAGGGCTTGATGCTGACTTCTACTTCTGATTGTGCTGTATCAGAAGGTAGATCACATGATGTGATGGATGGTTATCACTCTCACCATCAGATTCTACCTCTCTTGGGTAAAATCTGTAGGTGGAGCAGTGTGATTGTAACCAATTCCAAACTTCACATTTGAAGCAGATTGCTTACTAAGAAGCATTTCAAAACCTTTGCATGATTGTACCCATCTATCACACTCTACCTGGGTAACTGCAAGGGTTTCTTTGAGATCTTTGTACTTCTCTAGAAGTACTTCTTCTCTAGCCTTATCATCAATTATTTGGCAATTCAGTTTATAAATCTCATCATTTTTATCTTTAAGCACAGACTCAAACTCAGCTTTGTTTTTGGAAATTATTTGTTCTAGCTCAATGTTCTTATTATTAGAGCTACATTTGCTTCTCTAATGGAAGCAAATGCTGCTATGCATGGTTCAGAACATAATTTGGCTTTTGCCTCAGAGGATACCTGTGATACCTGAGGTGTAGAGGCATTAGAAATGAAGTATCAGCAGACTCCAAAGCCATAAGAGCTAGATTCCCAAAAGGACTGTCACCACCATGTTGACCAGCACCTAAGAACAGTTGGTCATGACCAGACATGTCATCTGGTAAACTGCTCCAGTCAACAACTCCTGGGGTGAAGAAGCTGTGTTGTTGAGGTTGAGGTTGTTTGAGATTGGGATGGCTGAGGTTCTGGTAGTGCATGAGGTTGTGGTGCCATAGGAACTTGAACTTGATTTGACTGTGGCATGTAATAACAAGGGTACGGATATGGCATTTGACCCTGAGGAACAAAATATCCGGAGATTGTATTGAGGATGATGACTAGAGGTCAGGATGTTGCCCTCTGTGTTGTTGACTATTGCCAGGAAATCACAAAGGGTGCAGTGGAGTTAGATCCAGTTGATCTACACTCTCTTTGCAAGTGTCCAAGCCTTTGGCATTTGTGACACCTCAACTTGCTCTTGTCAAACCAACTTTGGTTTTGCCAGAGAGTCCTGGGAATTTTCTTCCAGTTCTTTTAGAACTTCTGAGATCTGATATTTATCAGGGCCATTTGGCTCAAAATATCCATCTCTTCTAAGTCATCATCAGCAATCCCCTGAGATCATCCATAATGAAGCATAGATTGTCATTATTACACCCGTAAACGACCATCAATACTCCAAATGCAGAATCAGAAGTGCTTGAAGAGAATTAATATGCTCATCATACTGGCATTCAGAAAGCATATTCTGACTCATGACCCACCAAGGCAGTGTTGCCTGGTACAAAGTCTTCAGTGAGCTTTCCAGATGAAGACATCTTTCTCTTCTGTTCTATCTCTCTCTCAAACGTGAGCATTTTCCCATGGAGTTGGTGAGAGATAGTTTGTCCAAACTTGCACTGGAGCGTAGGACAATAGTATATGTGTCCCATCTCTCAGGCAGTGATCTGAGAAATCTGTTATTCATCTGAATATTTGTGTACTCAAGTTTGACCATTTTTAGTTCAGAGATCAAACAAGAGAACCGCTCATATTTGAGTCAGTGTCTCACCCTTTCTATGAGAGAATGTCTCATATTGTTGGGCAAGAATTTCTCTATTATTTGCCAAGACCTCATCTGTTCCTCCAAATTGTTCTTTCAAGGCATTCCAGAGGTCATGGGCAGTTTCATGATGCATTAGCCCAGAATAGATTTCATTTGGCAAGCCATGGCCAGAATTCCATGGGCTTTTGCATCAATTTCAAGCAACTTCTTATCCTATCTGAGTATTGCTCCCTCCTCTTCGAACCATTTGATTGTTTCCGGGTTATTCACCATAGGCTTGTGTGGACCATGTACCACTGATGTCCAACACCTGCGCTGTTAACAGACAGGTGATGGAGCATACGTCTTTGCCATATGTTATACTCATTCCTAACCAGCATTGGTGGCTTGGTTGAGGAACCAGTATTGTGAGGATCATTGGAGGGAGTGGTCATTTTCAGTTCAAAAACATTTAATTCAAGCTTTTAAAAGTTTTAAACAGACCACAACAAAACTCAATGAAACCAAGAGAAGATCTCAGATGAATGACCAGAAATACAGAAAATTCAATCTCTATAACCGTTTCTTGCAAAAACAAAAGCTAATTCAATCAAACTTAGATCTTGAATAGCAGTTTCAATGATCAATTATTAGATCGATCAATGATTAACCTGCTCTGATACCATTTGACAGGATCAGTGATCACAAGTTTGATGTATTAGATTCAAAGCAGCGGAATATGAACAAGAATTAGACAATTGTAGCAAGCAATCGATACTTGTATGCATTAAGAGCGCATACGGTTATAGGGAGAGAATATATTTCTGATTTCAAGGAATGTTTATAGATGTAGAATATTTCTAATCAAATCATTCATTCATTCCATTCATTCCTCCCCTTTACAATAGGTTGTCACTCCTTATATAGAGTGCAACAATCACTGCTGTTATCACGGAAAGTGACAACTGGCAGATCTAATACAAAATAACTAACTCTTAACAAACTACTGAAATGTTCACAACTACTGAGAACATATCAGAGTGTTAAGTACAAAATATAAAACTACTGAAACTACAACGACTGAAGAACAAGCTCTTCAGTCGTTTTAAAAACTACTGAAACATAAAAATATAAAACTACTGATATCACAACTACTGAAGAAGTACTCTTCAGCAGTTGTGACAAACTACTGAGGCTTCAGTACTTGATCTTCAGACTTTGACCTTCAGATGTTTCATCAGCTGATGACTTCAGTAGATATCATCAGCTGATGTCTTCAGTCTTTGTCTTCAGACTTTGTACATCATTGTTGATCTTCAGCACTTGTAAACGACTTCTTCAGGTACAGTTCAGACTTTTCAGTCAGTTGTTCAGACTTCGCTTCCATGAACACGTTTGTTGTCTTAGGTATCTTCAGTTTTCTTTTTGTCCTTCAGTACTTTGGGTCTTTCAAGCTTCACACACTTGGTGTTCTCAGCTGGTTCAGCTTCAGTACTTGTGTTCCTCTCAAAACTGCTTTGTTGTACTTTAGCACTTTTAGTTCTTTAGCTGTTGGAATCTTCAGCACTTGATCTTCAGCTGTTGAACTGTTTTTGTCATCTGTATGAATCTTTCATCACTTGTCAAACTGCTGATGAGTCTTTCATCAACAGCAGTTGTTGTGAATACCATGATTGGGACTTAGCTTAGATGTTTTCTGATCTTTGCTCATTGGTTCTTTTGGTCTAACACATTGAGTGTTTTGTAGATGGTTGGAATTACTGTTCCCCAAAAGGAACTTTATTTTCACCAAGTTTGAAGGATGATAGTTTGAAGACAGGTTTGGGATAAGTTATATGGATCATGTTTTAGTATATATTCATGATGAATTCTAATGTGTAGAACATGTTAATTTAGTTGTATGAGATGCTTTTGGATAATCATGATAATGTTGGACTTTGATGATCATGCATGTTTTTGATGTGGTTAGTAGTTAAGTCATTATGTTTGGGACTGGAAATTGATTATTGTGTGTATGTTTTGAATATAAACAAACAGGTTAATGAATATGATTGTGATCATCATACAAACGCGTGCAAATCTGAGGCCCCTACTTAGTGGGATTGGCAGGTTTAGGATGTGAAGTCGTGCAGTGGCTTTCACTGGTATGAGGTGCGTGATTTGATCTTTGTGTGGCTGTTAGTTATGTTATAAATAGTGGATATGTTAATGTGTCTAGATTCGCATGACTTGTATATCTTGTTGTATGATGAGTCTAGTGATACACTGGATAATGTAGCATACTTATGACCATTTGAATGTTAATCAAGTGATAAGATGTGATTGTTTGAAACTGGTTAAATTGCATTGAACTGGAAACGAAGAGAAGTACAGCACACAAAACAGGTGCAAGTCAACGGCTGAGGACTAACGGGACTGGGTAATCAACTAGGTCAAACATGTTTGTTTTTTTGAAACCTTGAGTCCTTGGTTGTAGTTGTACTTTAGGGTTTCACATTTTTCTCCTGTTTGCACGCAAACTCATAAATACTATAAAATATGATCTAGGTAACCTCTGAAGGTTGTCTTTCCATCTTTCTGCAGTAAAACTCTAAGTATCTATTACACTATTAGGTGAGTCCATGCCCCATTCTTTACTTAATCTCTTTTTGGGGCATAGCTACTGGTAAACTACAAATGCTTTATATATTCAGTGTGTAATAAATTAATAAGTGTTTGACTCATGGAAAGTCCTCACACTTTCGAATTGTTAATATATGAATAGCTGGGCATTTGGTAGTTACTGCTAGGTTTGACGAGCTCCACCCACCTGTGTGACTTGAGTCAACTCTGGTGCCATTTGTCCTATTGAACATTGTCACGACCTGTTAAGTTCGATGACAGAAGGCAAAAACAAGCAACTAACAAAGTCAGCTTCAATTGCGAAATCACTATGGGTTAATATTTACTGTTAATGGACTAGCTAAATCTGTTGCAATGCACTAACTTTTATATCTCTATTATTAAACTGTTTATGTTTAAATAATCACTCTAGAACTACTCAGTACCACCAACCATTGTGTTGGCATTTTTAGTATGCTATTCTCATGTCATTAACTTGCCTTTTGTTTTTGTTTGCTTTAGGAGCATTACACGGATTGCACACCTTTGATTCTACTAAGAGACTTTTTTGTCTTTCAAGACATCTTTATTGTTTTTAAATAATTAAAAACAATTACAAAAAAAATAAAAAGAAAAAAATGGTTATGGTTTTACGACTCAATTGGGTTTTGTGCCATGTTCTTTGATGTGCCATAAAGTATGCATGTTATATTTTCTTTGTGTTTTGTTTTAACAAAACGCCCTTCCTCCTTAGTTTTTTTAAGTCCCTTTCGGCTGTTTGCTTTTCCGCACAATTTCACGTTTTAATACTTTGGTTGATTTTATTCTTTAAATTAATATGTGGCATATAGAGGGATCCTTCCTGAGTACAACTATACTATTGATACTTGTGATCCTAGTTTTTCACAAAGAACGCCTCAAACGGTAAAAAAAAGAACCTTTCCGCACGGGAAGTTTGGGGGTGTGACACCTATACTATAAAAAAATAGAATAACCAGAACAATTCAACGAAAAATGCTTCATCGCACGACTGAAACCAGGAAGTTTGAATCAGTTCCGTATGACTATAACATTAGATTGTGCCTTCAATCAGAGTCGCACACTGAATCCTACCCATGCAGGTCGTGCGAATGGATCCAACTGCAATGGCTCAATCGCAACGAATGACTATGCTGATTTTGTTCATCCAGTGTTCTCTCTCGAATGAGCAACCCTGTTGGACCAAAAGAACCAATGAGCCAAGATCAGAAAACCTCTAAGTCCCACATGGTATCACAACAACTGCTGAAAGCCTCATCAGTAGTTTTGGACAAGTGTGAGAAACTTCAACAGCTGAAGAACAAGTGCTGAAGTACCCTCACAGCTAAAGAACCAAAGTACTGAAGTACAACACTGAAGAGTTTACAAGTGCTGAAGATCAACAACTGATGTACAAGTCTGAAGACAAAGACTGAAGACATCAGCTGATGATATCTACTGAAGTCATCAGCTGATGAAACACCTGAAGGTCAAAGTCTGAAGATCAAGTACTGAAGCCTCAGTAGTTTGTCACAACTGCTGAAGAGTACTTCTTCAGTAGTTGTGATATCAGTAGTTTTATATTTTTATGTTTCAGTAGTTTTTTGTAAAACGACTGAAGAGCTTGTTCTTCAGTCGTTGTAGTTTCAGTAGTTTTATATTTTGTACTTAACACGCTGATATGTTCTCAGTAGTTGTGAACATTTCAGTAGTTTGTTAAGAATTAGTTATTTTTGTATTAGATCTGCCAGTTGTCACTTTCCGTGATAACAGCAGTGATTGTTGCACTCTATATAAGGAGTGACAACTATTGTAAATTGATGATGAATGGAATGAAGAATGATTTGATTAGAAATATTCTACATCTATAAACATTCCTTGAAATCAGAAATATATATTCTCTCCCTATAACCGTATGCGCTCTTAATGCTTACAAGTATCGATTGCTTGCTACAATTTGTCTAATTCTTGTTTGTATTCCGCTGCTTTGTATCCTAATACATCAAACTTGTGATCGCTGATCCTGTCAAATGGTATCAGAGCAGGTTAATCATTGATCGATCTAATAATTGATCATTGAAACTGCTATTCAAGATCTAAGTTTGATTGAATTAGCTTTTGTTTTTGCAAGAAACGGTTATAGAGATTGAATTTTCTGTATTTCTGCTCATTCATCCTGAGATCTTTTCTTGGTTCTCATTGAGTTTGTTGTGGTCTGTCTAAAACTTTTAAAAGCTTGAACTAAATTGTTTTTGAACTGAAAATGACTACTCCCTCCAATGATCCTCACAATACTGGTTCCTCAACCAAGCCACCATGCTGGTTAGGAATGAGTATAACATATGGCAAAGACGTATGCTCCATCACCTGTCTGTTAACAGCGCAGGTGTTGGACATCAGTGGTACATGGTCCACACAAGCCTATGGTGAATAACCGGAAACCAATCAAATGGTTCCGAAGAGGAGGGAGCAATACTCAGATGAGGATAAGAAGTTGCTTGAAATTGATGCAAAAGCCCATGGAATTCTGGCCATGGCACTGCCAAATGAAATCTATTCTGGGCTAATGCATCATGAAACTGCCCATGACCTCTGGAATGCCTTGAAAGAACAATTTGGAGGAACAGATGAGGTCTTGGCAAATAATAGAGAAATTCTTGCCCAACAATATGAGACATTCTCTCATAGAAAGGGTGAGACACTGACTCAACAATATGAGCGGTTCTCTTGTTTGATCTCTGAACTAAAAATGGTCAAACTTGAGTACACAAATATTCAGATGAATAACAGATTTCTCAGATCACTGCCTGAGAGATGGGACACATATACTATTGTCCTACGCTCCAGTGCAAGTTTGGACAAACTATCTCTCACCCAACTCCATGGGAAACTGCTCACGTTTGAGAGAGAGATAGAACAGAAGAGAAAGCTGTCTTCATCTGGAAAGCTCACTGAAGACTTTGTACCAGGCAACACTGCCTTGGTGGGTCATGAGTCAGAATATGCTTCATCTGAATGCCAGTATGATGAGCATATTAATTTCTCTTCAAGCACTTCTGATTCTGCATTTGTGAGTGTTGATGGTCAGTTTACTGGGTGTAATAATGACAATCTATGCTTCATTATGGATGATCTCAAGGGGATTGCTGATGATGACTTAGAAGAGATGGATATTTTGAGCCAAATGGCCTTGATAAATATCAGATCTCAGAAGTTCTATAAAAGAACTGGAAGAAAATTCCCAGGACTCTCTGGCAAAACCAAAGTTGGTTTTGACAAGAGCAAGTTGAGGTGTCACAAATGCCAAAGGCTTGGACACTTTGCAAGAGAGTGTAGATCAACTGGATCTAACTCCACTGCACCCTTTGTGACTTTTCCTGGCAATAGTCAACAACACAGAGGGCAACATCCTGTCACCTCTAGTCATCATCCTCAACAACAATCTCCGGCATATTTTGTTCCTCAGGGTCAAATGCCATATCCGTACCCTTGTTATTACATGCCACAGTCAAATCAAGTTCAAGTTCCTATGGCACCACAACCTCATGCACTACCAGAACCTCAGCCATCCCATCTCATCAACAACCTCAACCTCAACAACACAGCTTCTTCACCCCAGGAGTTGTTGACTGGAGCAGTTTACCAGATGACATGTCTGGTCATGATCAACTGTTCTCAGGTGCTGGTCAACATGGTGGTGACAGTCCCTTTTGGAATCTAGCTCTTATGGCTTTGGAGTCTGCTGATACTTCATTTTCTAATGCCTCTACACCTCAGGTATCACAGGTATCCTCTGAGGCAAAAGCCAAATTATGTTCTGAACCATGCATAGCAGCATTTGCTTCCATTAGAGAAGCAAATGTAGCTCTAATTAATAAGAACATTGAGCTAGAACAAATAATTTCCAAAAACAAAGCTGAGTTTGAGTTTGTGCTTAAAGATAAAATGATGAGATTTATAACTGAATTGCCAAATAATTGATGATAAGGCTAGAGAAGAAGTACTTCTAGAGAAGTACAAAGATCTCAAAGAAACCCTTGCAGTTACCCAGGTCGAGTGTGATAGATGGGTACAATCATGCAAAGTTTTGAAATGCTTCTTAGTAAGCAATCTGCTTCAAATGTGAAGTTTGGAATTGGTTACAATCACACTGCTCCACCTACAGATTTTACCCCAAGAGCAGAGGTAGAATCTGATGGTGAGAGTGATAACCAATCCATCACATCATGTGATCTACCTTCTGATACAGCACAATCAGAAGTAGCAGTCAGCATCAAGCCCTCTTTGAACCTATCAGCTGATGTTGATGGTTCAAATGCTGACATTCACATGATTAATGAGTTGATCAACTCAGGAGTTAATCCTGAAGGTCCTGAAAGGACTAGAGAGCAGGATTTAACACCTGAAGTTCAAACTTCAACTGCTGTCAGTACTGAAGAGAAGAAAACTGGCAGTAGAAAGAGTTTGAAGACTACTAAAGAGCAGTCAAGAAAGCAAAAATGCTTCCAAAGCATTGAAGAACAAGTCTTCTTTGCTTCACCCCTCTTTAGTTGATGATCAACCTAAGATGAAGAAGAAACCATGTGAAGTATGTGGTTTGTTCAATCATCTTACAGATGATTGTTGGTACAAAAGAGGTTCCAAACTCAAACAAAAGAAGAAATTAATGAGAAAATGGTAAAAATGAAAACTGAGTTTGAGACCACATTTGTATCAGCAACATCAAATCCTGTAACCCTTAAGTCCTCAAAGAAATCCAAAAAGGAAGGGTTAAACAGGTGACAGCTGAGGGTGCTCAGAAGAAGAAGGTGCAACATAGGAACTTATCAAACTCCACTAGCAATGTGTCTGATGAGCTGAAAGCTTTATCACAAAATCAGACACAGCTGGTGATGATGGTACAACATCTGTTGGGTAGAGTTAACCAACTAGATTCTCCTATGTTGAAACCACAGAAAAGGAGGTCCAAGCCAAAGGACTCCTCTTCTACACCATCTTCTTCCTCTCAGGCTGTTGTTTCAAATAAACCTGTTAGTTTACCATCTATTGATGAGACCAGGCCCAAAACCAAAAAGGTTTGGGTCTCTAAAACTAACTGATGTTTATTATTGCAGGGTTCTTCAACATGCCAAAGTAGCATCTGGTATGTAGACAGTGGGGGATCTATGCACATGACTGGGAACAGCTCTCTTCTTCATGACTACTCTCAAGGAAAGAAGGGATTTGTCTCTTTTGGCAATGATGCTAGGGGTTACATCATCGGTAAGGGCTTTGTCTCCAATGGAGAAATCAAATTTGATGATGTTAATCATGTGGAAAATCTCAAGTACAATCTCTTGAGTGTCAGTCAAATGTGTGATAAAGGCCATGTTGCCCTTTTCACCAGTCAAAACTGTAGGATTCTGTCATCCAATTTTGCACTTGATTGACAAGGTGTTGGATGATCACACTCTCCTGAAAGCCAACAGGACAGGAAGAGTGTATGCCTTAGATCTCTCTAAGAAGATAGATCTCAAAGGCAATCCTTGCCTATTTTCCAAAGCCTCTTCTCAAGAATCTAAACTGTGGCACAGGAGGCTTGGTCATGTTAATCTCAAAACATGAATCAGCTTACCCACAAGTTTAGTCAGAGGCTTACCAATAAAGGAGTTCCACTGTGATGAAACCTGCACTGCTTGTTTAAAAGGAAAACAGCACAAAGTCTCATTCCCTCCTATTGAAGTGCCCAAGTCCACTGCCTGCTTGCAATTACTGCATATGGATCTATTTGGTCCTGTGAGAGTAATGAGCATGGCAAAGAAGAAATACTGTCTGGTAATTGTGGATGATTACTCCAGATTTGTATGGACTTTCTTTCTACATTCAAAGGATGAGGCTGCTCAGAAGATTATTCACTTTGTGTTGTACATTGAGAAGCAGTATTCCCTTCCAGTCAAGTGTATTAGGAGTGACAATGGAACTGAGTTCAGAAATCATACACTTGATGACTTCTATCTTTCAAAGGGAATCAAAAGGCAGTTCAGCATTCCAAGGACTCCAGAACAAAATGGAGTAGTGGAGAGAAAGAACAGGACCCTCATTGAAGCTGCAAGGTCCATGCTGGCTGACTCAGGTTTGCCACTGACCTTTTGGGCTGAAGCTGTCAACACAGCTTGTATGTGCAAAATAGAGTTTTAGTAAATCAGTTGATGAAGACTCCATATGAAGTTCTCCATCATTTGGCTCCTCTGATTTCATTTTTCAAAGCATTTGGGTGTCCCTGTTTTATTCTCAACACAAAGGATCAACTCCATAAATTTGATCCTAAGGTGGATGCAGGGTACTTTGTTGGTTATTCATCTACTTGCAAGGCATACAGAGTCTTCAACTGCAGAACAAAGATGGTTGAAGAAACTCTACATGTTAAGTTTAATGAATCTCCAAAGGACAAGATTCCACAAAGTCCTGTGGAGTTTTTGATTTGGACATACTGCAATATGCCTTATCAAACTCCTGCTGTTGCTCCTGTCAACAGTTCACCACCTGGTGGTACTGCTGATGATGATGATGATTGCAGTACTCACCTCTTCAGGTTTAGTGATCAGCTGCCTGACTCAGCTAGACCTGATGTTCCTGTAGCTCCAGTAGCACCATCCACAACAAATGCTGATGAGATCTCTTCGAATTCAACTTCCTTTGAATTACCATCCACTGATTGGTTTCAAGGAATGATTCACCATCACCATCTGTTGCTGCTGAGCCGGCTACAAACACTTGCACAGATCTCATTGTGTATCAAGATCTGAAGAATCACCCTATGTCTCAAATCATTGGTGATATCACTGCTGGAGTATCAACAAGAAGTCAATTGTCAAATTTCTGCTTCTATGCTCTCTTCATCAGTCAGCAAGATCCAAAGAATTATCACATTGCTTTAAAGGACAATGGATGGGTTGATGCCATGCAGCTTGAGCTTCTTCAGTTCAAGAAACAGCAAGTGTGGGAACTGGTTCCTCTACCTCCAGGTAAGTGTGCAATAGGCACTAAATGGGTGTTTAGGAACAAAACTGATGAAAATGGGCTTATTGTTAAGAACAAGGCCAGACTGTTTGTTCAGGGGTTTGCACAAGAAGAAGGTATTGATTATGATGAAACCTTTGCCCCTGTAGCCAGACTGGAAGCAATTCGATTGTTTTTAGCTTATGCTGCTTATCAAAACCTTAAAGTTTTTCAAATGGATGTCAAAAGTGCATTTTTGTATGGAAAATTAAAGAAGAGGTTTATGTATGTCAACCTCCAGGCTTTGAGGACAATAAACATCCTAATTGGGTGTATAAGCTTGATAAGCTCTTTATGGTTTAAAACAAGCTCCCAGAGCCTGGTATGAGACATTATCAAACTTTCTTCTGGAAAACAATTTCACTAGAGGCTCCATAGATAAGACTTTATTCATTAAGAAAGCTGGGCAGCATAATCTACTTGTTCAAATTTATGTAGATGATATCATTTTTGCATCCTCTGATCCAAAGTTGTGTGATGCCTTTACAAAGTTGATGCAACAGAAGTTTGAAATGAGTGCCATGGGAGAATTACAGTTCTTTCTGGGGTTGCAAATCAAACAAAAGGCTGATGGAATTTTTATTCATCAGTCCAAATATACAAAAGATCTTTTGCAAAAGTTTGATTTACAAAACTGTAAGCCTTGTTCTACTCCCATGAGCAGCACCACACAACTGGACACAGATCAGAAAGGTAAAGTGGTTGATGAAACACTTTACAGATGTATGATTGGGTCTTGATGTATTTAACAGCTTCTAGACCAGATATATGTTTGCTACATGTGTTTGTGCTAGATTTCAGGCTGCACCTAAAGAGTCTCATCTGATTGCAGTCAAGAGGATCTTTAGATATCTGCAAGGCACTCCATCTCTAGGTTTATGGTATTCTACCGGACATTCTGGTAAATTAGTTGCTTTTTCTGACAGTGACTATGCAGGGTGTAAGTTGACCAGGAAATCAACTTCTGGTGGATGTCAATTCCTAGGCAACTGCTTGATTTCTTGGCAGAGCAAGAAACAGACCTCAGTTGCTACATCCACTGCTGAAGCAGAGTACATTGCTGCTGCAAGTTGTACATCTCAGGTACTCTGGCTTCAAACCAACTTTTGGATTATGGCATTACAGAGACTAAGACTCCATTGTTAATGGATAGTGCTTCAGCTCTTTGCATTGTCAAAAATCCAGTCCAGCACTCTAGGACCAAACATATAGAGATCAGACATCATTTTATAAGGGATTGTTTTGAAAAAGGTCTGATTGATCCTAAGTTTGTGCCTAGTGCTGATGAGCTTGCAGACATTTTTACTAAGCCTTTGGATAGTTCAACTTTCCAAAACCTGGTGTTAAGGCTTGGTATGCTGCAACTAGAATAAGTGACAACTACTGATGATCTTAGTAATTCATACTGATGATCATGAGTACCTATGTCACATATAAGTACTGATGAGCTCTTTTACCCTCAGTAGTTTTTATAACTACTGAAGGCTAAATGTCTCACAAGTACTGAAGTACTTCATCTGTTCTAAACTACTGATGTAGTTACAACTACTGATGCAGTTACAACTACTGCAATCAGTAAAAACAGATAAGTACTGATGTCCTATGAAACAACTGAAATCAGCCAAAAAGACTGATGAATGTGTTGAGGACAGTTTGAAACAGCTGAAAA
This sequence comes from Flaveria trinervia, assembly GCA_025506515.1. Lineage (NCBI taxonomy): Eukaryota > Viridiplantae > Streptophyta > Magnoliopsida > Asterales > Asteraceae > Flaveria > Flaveria trinervia. The sequence goes on along the minus strand of CM046458.1, from coordinate 60,393,779 downwards.
GCTAAGAATTGACGAAAACAGCTGAAGAGAACTTTCTCTTCAGTCGTTTGTACAACTGCTGTTTCATTTTAAACAACTGAAGCAAAACCACGTCTTCAGTAGTTTTATAACTACTGATGACTAATACCAAGTCTTCAGTTGTTTACAACAGCTGATGACAAAACCACTGTCTTCAGTAGTTTCATAACTACTGATGACAAACACCAAGTCCTCAGTTGTTTCAATCATCTGAAGTCAAAACCACGGTCTTCAGTAGTTTTCTAAACTACTGATGCCTAACACCACGACTTCAGCTGTTTCAACGTCTGAAAGGATAATACCATGTCAACGGTCGTTTAAAACTACTGATGACTAACACCACATCCTTCAGTCGTTTTCTTACCCGTACCCTATATATATCCCTAACCTTAGCTCTCAATGCTTCATCTTCTTCAAACCTAACGTTCCTCTCCAAAACTTCCCTCTCTCAATGGCGTCTATGCAAATTAAACCGCGACACAACTGTGTTGCCTACCTCCAAATCGCCCATCTGGACTAAGTTCGATACTGCTATCGATCTTATGGTTCAGTCCCAATACAACACGGCATTTCTTCTGAATCCCATTTACATGCCGAATCCTTGCACCAATTTTGGATGAACGTTACTGTTACCACTGGGGAGAACAACACACCATCCCTCCGGTCGGTCGTCAACACAAAGAAGTAGTCATCACTCCTGCAATAATCCGCCAAATTCTTCAACTGAATGATGCTACTTCTCCTGCTGGATATCCGAAGGGCACCATAGATCTATCCTTTGCTCAACATGGATATCAAGGCGATCTCAGTGCCTCCACTATCATGAAGAAACACTTTAATGACGCTGAGCGCCTGATTTTTCACATGGTGAATGTATGTTTGGCCCCTAAGACGTCGTCTTGGGATCAAATGTCGACAAATGGCAGCAGGTAATGTATTCTATTCTTGAGCAACAACCACTAAATTTTTCAGAAATAATATTTTAGAGCTCAAGGATATGGCTCAAAAACTAACTGCCAACCGTTGGATACTATATCCACGGTTCATAATGGCCATTATTACAAACCAGCTTAATGCTGAGGGACTTGTTGGCTTGGAGTCCCTGCTACGGCTGTTCTGCCGGAAGTATACTCCCGGCACAACTCTGACCGACACTCAAAATGGCTGCCAAGCTGCGAAACCCACGCAGCTGGAACCCACAGCCACCACCTCCAAATCCAAAGTCCCCACCAAACCCACCAAAAAGAACCCAAAACGGCTACTCAGGGAATTGAGTCCCCTGAGGATGCCCCTGCAACACAAACGCAGGATATATCCACTAGTCCAAACCCCCTAGTGGATACAATGACTCTCCAGCCACAGCCGCTCAGGCTTCCTCTCAACAGGAGCCTGCAGCAACCACACAAGGGGCACCTACATATCTGGGATCTTCCTCACTTGAGGAGATTGCCATTGAAGAGCACCAACCTCCCCAGGTGCACACTGCTTCTATCCCTTCACCCCAAACAACCGCCCCTCACAGCCCAACTTTAATAGTTGCACAAGTGCTGACTCAATTGCACTCCTCACCCCCTCCCAGAAACCACTTACTACTGGGAATACCTCTACAATTGAGGGGGAGGAACACAGTGCACTTGAGAACCCACAGCACAGGGGTTTCCCACTTCTATCTCCTGGTGTAGACAAGGAGCTTAGAATATCTAGTGAGGCTGCCACCTCCTCTGACTCAGCACATGACCAAGTGAGGCTGGTAACATTGCTAAGACCTCACTAGAGGCAACAGCTGATGATGGACATTGTCCTGAGGCTGGAAGTCCCCAGTACCAAGCACAAGGGGCACATGCACCAACTGGTCTACACCCAGTGCATGTAAATCCTGCTCTAAGCAGGAGGTCAGATGATTCAGCTTCGGCTGATGATGACCTGGGCTTTTTCTATGATGTTCTTGCCCAAACACAATCCTTGAAGAGAAAGTCAGTAGGCTGCAAAACCTACTTGACCAACTCTCACAAGGAGAAAGACCATCTGCCTCTACCCACCCACAGATGGCACCTTCACTTGAAGGTTTCCCAAACACTGAGCCACTCCAAAATCAACCACCTGCCTCTGCTTCAGGCCCTACTTCTCAGGAACAGAACCCTCCTGAGCAAATAGGTGCTGTACTCCAAAATTCCCTCCCTCTCATCACACCCATAATCACTGATATAGTGACCAAAGCCATTGATGAGAGGCTTTCCTCAACTTTACAGCCCTTGGTTGATGCTGCTGTCCAAAGACTCTTTCTGCGGTACAAACCCCTTCCTCCAATGCAACCAAAAGGGGAGAGTACTGCAGTGAAAGAAAAGAAGAGGAAAAGATCCGAGGAAAAGAAGGAAGCGAAGCAAGCCCAAAGGAGGAGAAAGAACAGCAACCAATGCTCACCTACAAGCGAAAGAAAGGTGCTGATGAGCACATTGCTGAAGATAAAGCCTTGGAGCTACTGATAAAAGAGGCTGATGCCGAACACAGCAGATCAATGGACAACATCATTGATCAGCTGTTTAGGCAAGGCCATGACACCAATAAACTTGACTCTGAGATTCGACGACTAGAGATTGAAGAAATCCAGAATAGATGGGCAAGTTATGAAGTGTTAGAAAGAGAAAGGCTTGAAATCATGATTAGATTTATTGCAAAATATCTTGGAAGATCAATGATCGAAATCAAAGCTTGGTCGGGACAGTATCTTGGCAATCACCACCAAGATCTGTTCGTCTGAAGCATATACTAAGGGGCTTGTTATTGAAGCTTTGAATGAAGCGGGTGCTGGGAGCAGGACTGAGCTAGCCAAAGCAAAAGCCACACTCACCTCAAGGATGCTAGAACAGCCTGTCAACATTCCCACACCAAACCACCCAAAACACAACCCACCAAACCAACTCCCTTACCCTCAAAACCCATAGCCGATGATATACCCTTGAAGAAGAAGAGAAGATATTGAGGCTAGAAGATGATGAAGAAGATGATGAAGACAGGCTGCCGCTCTCAGCTGTGATTCAGTTGCCTAAGGCCACAAGTCACTCCTCAGCAATTACTCCTGAAGTCCAGAGACAAATGGTTAAAGTGAAGCTAGAAGAAGAAGAGCTTCATAAACAGCATGATGAGGAATTGCTGAAGAGAGTTGACAAAGCTTATGCAGCCACATCTTCTATCATCAATATGAAGAAGCAAGCCCTCAGACTTTACACTCTCAGGCATACCTTTCAATATCAAAAGGAAAGAGTGAGGATTTGGCCTGATCCCAGGGTCTCTCACAGAATTCATAAGAACATATACCTCAGAGATACATTGGCCAGGTGAAAAAGATCGTAGATGAAGTGATCTCTCTGGTCTTTGTAGTTTCACCCTGGGAAATCCTAGAAGACTTCAAGAAGGCCTACAAAGCTAATCTAACCCCTCAGAAGATGCTGGAAAACAAAATAGTGAAAAAGGGGTTAGTTTACAAGAGGCTTGAGGAAGTCAGGAAAAATGAGCTCCAGTTGTTCCTAGAGGGTAATCACCCGGATGAGTTTGCTTACAGAATAATAACAACTGTGGAGCTAAAGAATGGGAAACAGGCCAAATACCTGTCTGAGTATTATGGGCCTGAATCATTGTTTGAAGGAGGTGCTGAAGAGCTAACCATGGAGGAACAAATCACCTTCCTTGAGGCCTACACAAGAGAGTCGTACAGACTCATTATGGGGAAGTGAATCTCATGAATGGGATAACAACTCTGTGTCCTGTTCCCCAAAACAGAGTTCCCATTCATACTCTGCCAAACAAATATTTGAGGTTTCTTCCCAGGCCGGAGCTTACATGGTCATCTTCTCTACTGATCAAGAAGGAAAAAGACCAACATTTTGCCATCAATAAGTGGGAGAATAAATAAGTTAGAGGTTTTGGCTGCATTGGTTCAGGGGGAGTTTGTTGGACCAAAAGAACCAATGAGCCAAGATCAGAAAACCTCTAAGTCCCACATGGTATCACAACAACTGCTGAAAGCCTCATCAGTAGTTTGACAAGTGCTGAAGACTTCAACAGCTGAAGATCAAGTGCTGAAGACCTCAAACAGCTGAAAACTAAAGTACTGAAGTACAACAGCTGAAGAGTTTACAAGTGCTGAAGATCAACAACTGATGTACAAAGTCTGAAGACAAAGACTGAAGACATCAGCTGATGATATCTACTGAAGTCATCAGCTGATGAAACACCTGAAGGTCAAAGTCTGAAGATCAAGTACTGAAGCCTCAGTAGTTTGTCACAACTGCTGAAGAGTACTTCTTCAGTAGTTGTGATATCAGTAGTTTTATATTTTTATGTTTCAGTAGTTTTGTAAAACGACTGAAGAGCTTGTTCTTCAGTCGTTGTAGTTTCAGTAGTTTTATATTTTGTACTTAACACGCTGATATGTTCTCAGTAGTTGTGAACATTTCAGTAGTTTGTTAAGAATTAGTTATTTTTGTATTAGATCTGCCAGTTGTCACTTTCCGTGATAACAGCAGTGATTGTTGCACTCTATATAAGGAGTGACAACTTATTGTAATGTGATGAATGAATGGAATGAACGAATGATTTGATTAGAAATATTCTACATCTATAAACATTCTCTTGAAATCAGAATATATATTCTCTCCTATAACCGTATGCGCTCTTAATGCTTACAAGTATCGATTGCTTGCTACAATTTGTCTAATTCTTGTTTGTATTCCGCTGCTTTGTATCCTAATACATCAAACTTGTGATCGCTGATCCTGTCAAACCCTAACCTATAAATACCAACCTAATTCGTGTAAAAGCGTAAGCAATCACTCCACTTCGCCTCAGACGTAAACCCTAGCCATCCAGAGGACCTCTAAGATCATACTCCCAGGTCATAGATCACTAGTAGATTGATTCCTATCGATTCTTAACGTTAGATTCAATACATATTTTTCTACATGCGTTCTCCTATGGATCGCCAATTAATAGGATTCCGCACTTATTTGGTTCGGTAACCACGTTACCGTAGTATAATCATCCGTTACCCGACCTGACAGGTTTTTATATAAATTTACATTGATAGTTATTGTTTTATGTTTAAATTGTGGATTTAGTCATTGAGTTTGGAAAACTACAAAGTCAATCCCTAAGTATGCATAATGTACAAGATTTTGATCCCAAATATTGATTAACCGTTATCATTTTCTTTTACTTGTGTAAAATGATCAAGATTATCTACTACAAGATAAAAGTAAAAACACAAAGTACCATACCTTTACTTCTCTGTTTCTCTCTCCCCTCCCATCCCAATCACACGACCTAAAACCCACCTGAGCCACCAGATTTTTTGTCGGCTACAGTTTGGCTACTCTCCACTACACACCCAATGCAACCATCATCATGACCTCACTCAGCCACCACCATAGCCTTAAGGTGCGTTATCGTCGACCACAACCTCCGCTCATCCTCATCTTTTAATTGCATTCATACCTCTCTCTATTTGATTATGTTTCTTACGACTGGAAATGGTATTGTAGCTTAGGATGTGCGTATTGATGGTGATTGCTTGGCGAGAAGAGAGAAGAGCTATGACGCAGGTGAAATGATGGTGTTTTGGAGGATAAGATCGAGATGTGGTGGATCTATTCGATGGTGGTGATGGTTTGTGGTTTGAGAGGGGTCACTGGAGGTGGTGTTGCAAGTAGGTGTGGTGGTGGGTGTGGATATATTTTTAGGTTGGGGTATTGGTTATTTTAAATATATTTAGCAGAAAATTAACTCCCATCAAACTCAAAGACAAAACCTTTTATGTTTATACATACTTTGAAACTAATATTGTAGTTTTTCAAACCTAAGTACCAAAACATTAATTTGGACATAGCACAAGGACCATCCGTGTAATCTACTCCAATTTTATATAAGAAGGATTACAAGGTTGCAACAGAAAACTTAACTCTCATCAAACTTAGAGACCAAACCTTTTACATTTATGCATACTTTGAAATTAACATTGTAGTTTTTCAAACCTAGGTATCAAAATTGTAGTTTGGACATAACACAGGGACCATCTGTGTAATTTACTCTAATTTTATTATAAGAAAGGGTTATAAGGTTGCAATCATATAATATAGGTTGATTTAAATTTAAATATAAAGTAGTTATTATAACCATTTTAAAATGATGTTTTTTTAAAAGGATGTGATGCATATTGTTTATTATAGTGTTCAATAGTATGTTTAACTTTTTAGTTTTGATTTAATTTTGTAATCGTATCATTGATTATAACAATTGCACTCAAGCTTTTCGGCTTGATTCGCTATTGTAACTACTTAGATGACATAAATACAACTACCGTATTCGAATGTTGCATCTAATTTATTATATGTATATTTTAAAATATAATTATAGATTTAGTTAAGAATCCACATGATAAAGTCACATAACATGAAAGTCTCTCATGTCTATTATTTGGGAATCCACTTTACAAACAACCATCGTTTCCTAATTCGAACAAATGAACTTGACACTGACCGAAATGTAGTCAATGCATATATTTTGTAACTATATATATATTATATTCAATACTGTATATAGAATAAAACATATATAACTAAAATAATAATAGGAAACGTCTGGGATTACTATTCACCATAACTCGTTATATGACACACCAAAACCTTGATATAAACATCCTATTACAGCAACAAATTCCTTTAAGTTGATGGTAAAAAAGAATTTAAATAACGGGCAACATGTTAAGAAATATTACTATTTATGCTAAAGCAACTAAATTTAAAAATGCCAACATTAAATGCTAATTTGAACACTACCTAAATTTTTTCTAAGTATTCTTCATTTATAAGTGAAATTGTACACATTAGAATGCTACAACTAATTTAATATATTTTTTCTAAATATATTTTTTATATATATTTTAAGAATCAAACTGATTAGTCAAATAACATAAGATTTGAAGTCTCTCATGTTTATTACTTTACCACCAAAGGAATCCCCTTGACGAATATTCAGTTTTTCCTAATCGGAATAGATGGACCTAAGACTAGCCAAAAAACGTAGTCAATGGATGTATGTTGAAACACATATATACTAGTATGTCCTAAATAACATACGGAAAGACAAAGAACCACATGTATTTGGCCTCTCTCTATCTAATCGACGTTAGCGATCGGGGTGGTGGCAACGGTGGAAGGAGATGATGCCACTCTCTCTATCTTCTATGCCCCTTAGGGTTTCTTCCCTCTCTTGTCCAATTAGATCAGAGACTAAATCTATGATACTTGAAATCTAAAAGATAGTCATGCAAGCACTATTCATTTTCCATAAGAATTAATTATAGAGTAATTGTTGTCAATCCTGCATAATAAAATTAACATAATACATAATGAAAAAATCTACAATAAGCATCTGGGTTAGTGTTTACGGTAATAACCACTATTTATCTTGACTCAATGCATGACACGTCAGACTTTGCTATGATAAGCTACCTATTATAAAAACAAATTACTTAAAGTTGTATAACAAAAAAACTAATGAAACTTTTGGATTATAGTTAATGTTTTTAAACTTTTAAAGAAAAATATTTACTTTGTTAGATCTCAAATAGTAAAATTAAAATTAACTCTAAAAAATTAAATTGTATAGTTTAAATTCTGGAGGAATTACTTGAGTTTTTTCACCGACCCTTTGATCAACAATTCAACATCATAGACTGACTCAGACCCACGAGGATCATACTTGGTATGCAACTTCTGGTCAACTTTTGCAAGTTTTATCTACAAAACAATTTATAAAAACAAATAAAACATATGCTATATATTATGAATCTTAAAAATAAACCACTATTGAAATAGTAAGTGTTTTGTTGTTTGTTTTTGGTTAGTCTTTTTAGAGTATTTATGTAATTCTAATGTTTTAGGTGCCAAAGATGCCATTAATAAGTTCCAACATCAACATGCTACAACGTTAAACGATCATTTTGATTACAAGAGTGGTGTTGATGCTGATGAGGATAATGATTAATGAGGTGTATGGTTGCATCTGAACCATTAAATGCTAAATGATTAAAAGCTCTGAATGATTAAGAGGTCTGAATGGATAAGTGCTGAACCAATAAATGGTTGTTTGGTTGCATGAACCATTATGTGCATAATGACTATTTTACCCCTCTGAACTATTTTGTGTTTAATAAAATGTATTTGTTTTATTATATATATGAATGAATACACTGAATGATAAATATTTATAAAAAAAAGACAAAACATCATAATAATTATTCTAAATACAACATGATAAAATCCAAATACAACATATTAAAATTCAAATACGACATATTAAAATCAAAATACAAACTAATCCAAATACAACATATTAAGTCCAAATACAACATACTAAAATACAAATGTTAATCACTTGAAACTTAATGGGTAGCTATCACGTCAAGCAAATTATTCATATAGTCAATGCGTTGTGAACCTCATTCTATATCATGAATAAACTGGCCATCACTATTACCATCTTGCGGTTCTGCAAACATTGTGTTCTCATCGTATGGAAAAAATAAATGATCATAAATGTTGCATTTTCGTATAAAATTATGGACGGCCAAACAAGCAATAACTATGACTCTTTGAATTTTAAAAGAAAATGAAGCCATTTGTTTTAAGATTGGAAATCTTGCCTTCAACACACCATATGCACGCTCAATAATATTTCTAAGTTGTGCGTGAGCATGATTGAATCTTTCTTCCTTAGTTAATGCACGTTGTCGTCAAAAATCAGCTAACCAATACCTCGTATTACGATATAGAGTCATAAATCCACGAGTTTTGGTGTACACAACATCGCAAATGTAATACTTATCTGTAACGTTAATAATGAATGTATTAAATAAAAAAATAATTTAATTAATAAAACATTTTAAGAGTAATTTAGAACTTGATGGGGATAAAGGAAAGCCAGAAGTTGGTTAAACGCAACATTTTTCATAACTTGAGAATCATGTGCAATGCTGTTAATACACATGTACCTAGATCCTGATCTCAATGTAACATGTCTTGAATGTCTTGCACTTATGTAATATTGGGTACTTAATGAAATGAGAATATTTTATTATGATTTGTATTGTTTAATATTTTATTAATGAGTTGTTTAACGCATATTGACTTGATTATATAGGTTTGTGGTTGATTGAATTAATATAAATAATATTATGATATTTAATACATTCAAACTTAACAACATGAAGTTATCATGCGAATGGCCCATGCTAATGGACCATACGCATGAACAACTTCATGCAAATGACTCAGTCGCAGGACTGAATCAGGAGACTGGATCAGTTGTATGATTGTCATATAAGATTGGCACAGTGCACGACTGAACACTCAGTCGGGAGAATGGACCAACCCTATGACTCAACTGCATGACTGAACCATGTTAATGGTTCAGTCGCCCGAATGAGCAACCCTAACCTATAATTACCACTTAATTCATGGAAAAACGTAAGCATTCAATCCACTTCAACTCCAGACGTACCCTACCCGTCCAGAAGCCTCTAAGTTCGTACTCCAAGTTCATAGAACACTATAGGTCGATTCCTAATCGATTCTTGACGTTAGATTCAATACATTATTGTGTCTACGTGCGTTCTCACTGATTGGATCGCCAATCAAATAGGATTCTGCACTATTTGGTTTGGCTACACATTAATCAGTTGGTGTTTCGTTCAAATACCAGGTCCTAACAAGTGGTATCAGAGCTTTGGCTCTTGATTACATGTTGATTCAATATTTTTGATACAAAAAATGTGGTTTTTCATCAAAAACGCAATCTTTTTGTGTCAAAAGGAGTGTAGACGTTTCCTGACCATAAAGTTTAGTTTTTCCGGCATACGACGATTAGGGTTTGTGAAAATTCGAGTTTTTAAGGCCAAAACACGTTTAACCTATGAATTATCAAACTTCAAAAGGTTCAGTCGCATGATTGGCTCAATCGCACGACTGAGTTCATTCGCATTCTCCAACCACACGATTGGACTCATTCGTACCCTCATTCGTATGACTGAGAAACCCATTCGGACTGTTCAACCGCATTAGTTCATTCAGCCGACTGACTCATCCGCATTTGTTCAGTCGCACGATTGAACCATTCGCATAGTTCAACCGCCCAAATAAGTCCAATCGCATACCTTCATTCGCATACGTTAGCAGTTTGTTAATAGTAAAGTTAATTGAAATGGAGGACCAATTTTCAGCATACACAGCAAGTAGAGATACCCATATTCAGAATCTACTACTGTTGAGAACGAAGTGGGAATTCACAATAAACCCCCGAAGCTTATCATGTTAGACGACTACCCATAATGGAAGCAACGTTTCGAAATCTACTTAAATGGAGTAGACACAAATTTGTAGGAGGCAATAGAGACGGGGTACAACATGCCAGTAGGAGCTGACAGAGTCAAACTTACACTAAGTGGCATGTTGGATGCTCAGAAGGTAAAACACAATGCTGAGAAGAAAGTCTATGCTTTGCTCACTCAGTCTATTTCGAAGGATATCTTCCATCAGTTTTCGGAATATACTCAGGCAAAGAAACTATGGGATGCGTTGGAGAAGAGGTATGACGGAAATTCCTCACTCAAGGCCATTAAGGTCAAAGCTTTGAAGAAGGAGTTCGACAATTTCTCTTCAATGGGAAAGGAAGGCCTGGATGATGTGATCGACAGATTCTACCTCTTGATGAGTGAGATGCACACTCATGGAGTAATTACGTCGATGGAGGATAAGGTGTCCAACTTTGCTTATGGACTACCAGAGAAATGGGCTTCTTTCATTTCAAATCTCAGACAGAATGGATGCTCTCGAAGTTAGATATAAATGACTTCATTCTGAAACTGAGAGAAGAGGAGCTTAGGATGAAGTACAGAGCTCAAAAAGCCAACTATGACCAGAATCCTGCACTCTACAATGCGACTCCTCAGTCCAAAACATCCGGAGCACCACTGCAGACTGCCTTCGTCTCAAGCTCAGCAGCTCCAGCACAAACTTCTACTTCAGGTTCCGAAACGTCAGGGTCGTCTGGCACCCATTATATCATACCTGAAGCTAATACAGTAAAATTGAAAACTGAATTGAAATATTATGTCATTAATATTATGATAGTACACAGGAACAAACCATTTGGGATTTTAAAACTCTAATATTATGTCAAACAACCAATTGGGGTTTTACTATGAGGTTCCTAAAACGCTAATCTTTGGAATATGATAGTACACAGGAACAAACCATTTGGGACTATAAAAATCAAAATTGAAAAAGATGCAAAGCTCAATAAGTCTCTATAGTCTGAGCAATATAAAAGGAAATATGATAGATAAACTAACTATTAATAAGGTAACACAAAGAAAGTAGACCTAGAGGTTGCTAGACCACATATGATATGTCGGTAGATTCAATACAATAGATTACTAGACCTTTTTGGTGATCTCAAGATTAAACTAAAATGTTTGACTAGCTGTGGGTAACACCTTATCCCTAGTTAACACAATCAACAGGATTCCAATAAAGGGTGACGAGTAAAATAAACGCCACAAATGTGTGCGTAAGACCAAAGCATGAGCAAAAGCACATACAAAATGCAAATACAATCAAACTGATAACCTATTTTGTTGGTGAGATCTGTGCAAAAAGGATGAAAATGCTCAAACAAGAAGATAGGTTATGTGCCTCTCTGCTGTGCGGTGGCACTGACTTGAGGATAAGCATAATCTATATATTCTAGAACTCATTGTTGTTTGCCGCCTCTCTGTTGTGCGGTGGCACTGACCTGAGGCTTGGCTTCTCTTTGAAAGTTCTAAGAATAGTTTCTTCTTGAATACTACCCTGAGACCGCTCAAAAATCTCCTGAGGAATGTTGATTACCATATAAGTGTGGGATCCACAAATGCTTGTTGAAATAAACAAACCTTAAACTATCACCAATCTGAGTTGAAAGTCTGTGTATGGATTTAAGAGGACAAGTATACTGACAATCATTGTGGCTACAATTCTTGAAAGTTAAAATTAGTGTGGGGACCTAAGAGTACTAGTATGATTTCCCAAATTTGCTAAATGACTCCAGATGTAAAACAAGAATAGAGCATCAAAGGTTTTAAATAACGTGTCTTGAATGATTTAAGTATCCTGTATGATTCCAATTTGAACTGGTCCATGTATGGTTTAAATAATTGAAGCTGCTCTCTCTGGAAAATTATTCCTTAGAACTACATCTTAGGAGTTAACCCTCATAAAAACCCAAAAACATGTCTTAGTTTTAAGTTTTAGTATTATCTCTTTTATTGTTGTACAAAGTTTGGCAATTAAGGTTGTTTAGTATCAGACTATGTCATGGAAGTTGATAAGGAACCTTATCATCCAAAAGGTCACGTCTGAGGTGACCACACGTGCTTTCAAACAAAAATGGGTCACATCTGAGGTGACAAAATATTTTAAAAGGATCACGTTTGAGGTGATCAAAGGTTTTTCTAGATAAACTGATCATGTCTGAGATGATCAAATGCTCATAACATTTATTCATAAGTTAAAAGGGGTGTAAAATGTAAAATGGTCTTAAAGTCAAAAACCATGAGTATGTCTCCATTCGCACGACTGGACCATGAGCATGGACCAGTCGTACGATTGAAGGATACGAATATGCCCAATCGCACGATTAACTCGCACGTATGGGACATATGTGCGATTGGACCATCAGTATGACTAAAATCACACGATTGGACACCTAAAATATGCAAAGCGCATGAATGAAGGTGACCGAATGACACAGTCGCACGACTGACCTCTAGTCGCACGACTGACCTCTAGTCGCACGACTGAAGGTGACCGAGTGTGCCAGTCGCATAACTGACTTCAGTCGCACGAACAAATTGTGCGACTGGGCTGAGTCGCACGACTGAAGGGAACCCTAGTATAAATAGTGGGGTAGTCGGTTGCAGTCATTCATCACCCCCAAAATCGCCCTAATTCGCACGACACGTCGTTACTCTGCCAAATTTTCATTTGAGCCCATTATACCACTAATTCTTGTGTACTGACGATTTCCACTGATTATACACGTATAATGTGGTGCAATCCACTCGTATTTCACTCAATTTGATTCCAAAATCGACAAGTTCGGCCCAAACCAAAACCGAGACTTGTTTGACTAAATAATCTAATTAAACTAAGCAAACAATTGAAATTAATGTTATTAGGTGGTAAATAGAATGATTGCGAGTCCAATGAACCAAAACACGACGTCTAATCATAAGAATTGGTCAAAACTTGAATTTGAATTGAACAGAAGTCTATCATGCGAAAGGACAGGTTGATAAACTTTAGTCGCACGACTGAGTAGTGTGAATGGCTAAACCCCACGACTGAACCATGCGTATGAGTTCAGTCGCATGACTGATATACATGAATGAGTTTACATATGTATGAGCCCAGTCTCATGTTCAAGTCGTACGTACGAGCTCATTCGCACGACTAGATCTCAGTCGCACCACTCATTCGCACGATTAGATCTCAGTCGCACAGTCTTATTTGTACGACAGAATAGAAAGAATTTCAAGTCCAAATGATTCAAGATATTATTCATCAACGGATACTAACGTTTATATTCATTGTGTAATAGATGGAAAGTCGGTGGACTATGAGCACTAAGCACAACATTGTGCTCATCTGGATCTGACATCCAAAAATGATTCAGACTTTTCTGGCATTATCATGTTTCTGAGGAGATCGAGGATCTTCCATGCCATATCGACTCCGTGTACACCATATCACTCTATTCAGCAGGCCTTCTGGGAAGGCGCGGTAGTTGATAGATCCTCAAAGCCTCATCACATCAGGAGTTCAATATTCGAAGAGGCCATAGAGATCACTGAGGATGATCTTAGGACGGTTCTGCAGTTTGGGGATGATGCTGACTGCCCCACTCGATTACACCCCCTTACTATCCGAGGATGTTTCTTGCGAGCTAAGTACTCTGGGGACATCAACGCAGGGGTGCTAAACAAGAGCAACCTGTGCCCCCAGTTCAAGTACCTCGCATATGTGCTGCTGAAGTGTATAACGTCTCGGAAGGGAGGGTTTGACGAGCTCTCAGATCCGATCTAGAATGCGTATGCAGTGTTGGTGCTGAACCACCTGTTCAGCTTCTCCAGGATGATCTTCACCTACCTGGTGGAGAACATTGAGGGGAAAGGGAAGGAGGGCTTCTAAATGTACCCTCGATTCATGCATATGATTATTGACCAGAAGCTCCCGTCCTTGCCAAAGGAGAAGGAGGATGCAATGATCCTTGAGGTGATGGACGACACTACACTGGGTCGTATGAAGGTCTACAGAGGGAAGCAGGTTAAGCCCCCTGTGAGGAGATTCTTCGAGCATCTGGCCCAGGAGGATTATGTGGCACCGGCATGGCGTAAATGGCATCACGTAGACAACAATTCAGAGGTTGAGCAGCTATAGCTCCCAGAGGATGACTCCGACGACGATGACAGCGGTGATGCTAGAGATGCAGGGCCCACTCAACCAAGGGCCCCTACTGCTGATATAGCATCTCAAGCATCTGCCCATGATGGAGCAGAGACTGTTGGATTCCACCAGGATTTCATACCTGATGAGGAGGAGGAGTCAGATGAGGAGCCTCTGACTCGGACTGTGGGTAGTAAAGTCGTTGCCACAGAACGAGGGCTCCGTGCGGTTGGTGAACGCCCTGGCGGGTCGGGATAGACGAACACTTATCCTACATATGCTCCCGATCAGCCAAGCCGTGTTCTAGGGGGAGCATCCTCCTCGACAGATCGAGGAAGAAAAGGATGGCTCAGCCCCACGGCATGAAGAAGAAGAAGAAGAGAAGACTCACCTTCATCACTACCATCACGACCACTCCACCTACCACCACCACTCCACCTACCACCACAGCCACCACCATAGCTACCACTACTTCTACCACACCCTCTACCACTGTTGGAGCATATATAGTCATATATAGTGTGTCCATCGTTTGTCGAATAGTCTAGGCTTAATGTTATACTCCTGATATGTTGTAAACACATGAAACTGGGTCATTCGCAGGAGCATATGCGAATGAGACTCAGTCGTACGACTGAGCCATGCTAATGGACCAGCCGTGCGACTTAGAGATGCGATTGGGACATTCGTAAGACTGAACCATAAGTATGGTCCAGTCGTACGATTGAACCATACGCATGGTCCAGTCGTACGATTGAACCATACGCATTGTCCAATCGCACGAATGGGCCCAGTCGCATCTAATATGGGCCGAGGCCTATATATATCAGTTTCAATGTGTACAAGGGTAATGGAGAGGAAGTCTGCCCGGAGCCTAGGGCTGCCGGATGAGAGGGGAGATCATGCTCGATCTTCCCCTTGCCAAGAGTCTTGATTCTTATGTTGTAACAAACTTGTAATCGTTAGGTTTTATCAATGAAACCATTCAATTATAGTTCGTTTTATTATTATTTGACTTTTGGTTTTGGTTGTTCATCCTTCCGTCAAGAACATGCTCTGATGTTTATCGATCCGGCGAAAAACCGACTTCACAACCACCATTACCATACAACCCACCATCACTACCACACCTCCACCCTCTACTGCTACCGCCATACCTCCACCTGTTATACCTATACCACCCCCAATCTACACCACTGCCACCACCACCACCACTAGCCACCATGCTGTACCACCATCATACCCTTCCTACACATCAGGATCACCTCTGCCTCCTAGTGGGGTAGAGGAATAGATCTTGGCACTTAACCGTATGGTGATGAGGCTGTTAACTGCAGACGAAGAGAAGACTGCTCAGATACGTCAACTAGTAGACCTTACTGTTGCCCAATCTCTGCAGATATCTCCGCAGGCCCAACTGATGGATGCTCAGCATGTAGAGATGTCCCAACTCCGGGAGCAACATGCCCAATCAGCTAAGTGGATCGAGGAGTTGGAGACCACCAACAAGACCATCATGCTACGGCTCAAGGGATCCAAGGAAGAGCCCCTCAAGATCAAGGAAGGGGATGGAGATGACAGTGATGATGAAAGTGATGACGAGGATGATAATGGTGATGATGATAGTGATGTTGCTGGTGATGCTGGAGATTATGAGGTTAATGACGATGAAGACGATACACCTGCTGCAGGTGCCACACCTGCCAGTGAAAGGAGGACTAAGAGAGCACAAGATCAAGGTGCCTCCACATCCACCCCGTCAGCAGAAGAGCATATGATCCAGGACAAGAATCCAAACATTCAAAGAGATGAATATGATATTGCTCCCTTCCAACAGGTCAAGACTCAACTCATGTTGATTCTTGATCTGCAGGGTATTGTCAGAAGATCAGTAATATATACTCCTAAAGAAGTAGAAATCATTCACAATCTCACTGACGAGCAAATAGCCGATATGTTCAAGCTGAATGTTGAAGAGATTGTGAAAGACGCTCCGACAGTGCACGTAGAAAGTGACGATGAGCTTCAGGATGTCGACGAGATCAAGATTGAAGATGTCACTGCACAACATTATCCAGAGTACACTGACAACGTGGGAAATGTCATTCCCAATCTGGGAGACACTCTTGTTAGTGACACTTTTGAGACTCTAGATAAAATGGAGCAAGAGTCAGAAAAGGATAAGGAGAAGGCCAAGCCTCAGACGCCGAAGTCAACATCAAAATGGCTGAATGGGCGGCGTGTTTTGAAGAAATAAGAGCCCAACACAGCGCTACAACGTCAGCTGTCTACACCAAGCTGTATAGAGTCAAGAAACATCAAAAGGTGGTAGGCAGGATCATAGCGTGGGCACATTTTGAAGACCTCAACGTTTATGTTGTTAAACGTGAGAAGGGAATTGAGTACTTCAGATTCCCACACGATCTGAAGACTCTTCTAGGTTTTGAGCTTAACCAGTTAGCAAAGTTAAAATTGCTATACGCTGACCCTCGTAAGATGTCAGGCTGGTTTGAAGCAGCCCTAAAGAGGGAGTACCACACCAGATAGGTCAACTTCAAACCTCAACAACCAACAAGGTAAATCAGACGATCTGAGGTTGACGCCATAACTGGCAAACCAAAAATAGTGTTGAAGTGGAGTCCACCACATACAATGTCAAAGATCCCACTACGTGAGATGCCACAGGATTTCACTCCACACTTCAAGTGGTGGTACTACCATAAGGGTGTTTGACCCAATGTGGCTCACCAACTTGTCAGCAAAAGATGTTTATACATTATACAAATGGCCACTGTTCTATGACTCACAAGATATTGTACAAGCTTTACAATTTCAGAAGGTGATACGACTCTGCTTTGCTTTCGAGATACATACAGGAGTCACTAGAGAAGCTAAGTACAAGAAGTTTGAGGAAATTATGAAAGATGTTAGACAATAGATAGATCCAGATCTAAGGGGGAGTTTGTTGATACACATGTACCTAGATCCTGATCTCAATGTAATATGTCTTGAATGTCTTGCACTTATGTAATATTGGGTACTTAATGAAATAAGAATATTTGATTATGATTTGTATTGTTTAATATTTCATTAATGAGTTGTTTAACGCATATTGACTTGATTATATAGGTTTGTGGTTGATTGAATTAATATAAATAACATTATGATATTTAATACATTCAAACTTAACAATATGAAGTTATCATGCGAATGGCCCATGCTAATGGACCATACGCATGAACAACTTCATGCGAATGACTCAGTCGAATGACTGAACCAGCAGACTGGATCAGTTGTATGATTGTCACATAAGATTGGCACAATTGCACGACTGAACACTCAGTCGGGAGAATGGACCAACCGTATGACTCAATCGCATGACTGAACCATGTTAATGGTTCAGTCGCCCGAATGAGCAAACCTAACCTATAATTACCACTTAATTCGTGGAAAAACGTAAGCATTCAATCCACTTCGACTCTAGACGTACCCTAGCTGTCCAGAAGCCTCTAAGTTCGTACTCCAAGTTCATAGAATGCTGTAGATCGATTCCTAATCGATTCTTGACGTTAGATTCAATACATTATTGTGTCTACGTGTGTTCTCATTGATTGGATCGCCAATCAAATAGGATTCCACACTATTTGGTTTGGTTTACACGTTAATCAGTTGGTGTTTCGTTCAAATACCAGGTCCTAACAAATGCCCTCCCATTCGGTCCATACGAAAGTGAATACCATATCAAAATCACAAATTCCTAACATATTTTGGTAGAATTCACCTTTTCCTCATCCTCTATAACGAGTGTGTTGATTGGCTGGCATGACGGCATGTATAAGAGTTCCATCTAACGCACCTATTGCTCCCGGAATATTTGTATTAAGTTTTTTATGCCTTTCTAAAGTATTCGTGACTGCGTTAGAAGATGTTAGAACAATAATTTCTCTTTCAAAATTCATCATTGCATTTAGAACCTCATGGAAACATCTATGAATCGTTTATATTGAGTGTTGAAATCTTCGTTTTACCGCCCAAAATCGTTCATTATGTCCTATGAAGATTAAAAACATTGCCAACTTCTATTGAAAGGTTATCGAACTACTACTTTGCAACCAATTTACTTGTTGAAAATGATTTCACAATAGTACATATGCTTCACGTGAAAGAAGCATCATCTCATGATATTGTGTAGAAGATCCATGTAACAACTCTTGCGTATACCTATGGCCGGACACAACCGAATTCAGGTCTCTTATCCTTTTAGTTCTTCCCACGGCTAACCATAACCATTGCCAACAAAGTAAAATGAAAATGATAATCTCGTCCTCCGAATCCATATACTACCTATTAACATCCATAAACACATCACTAATCATTCATGACATCCGTTAACATATATTTATCAAACACACCAAAATAAATAAAAACATCCATAAACATATCATTCATTACATCCATCATACATAAAAAGTAATCCATCCAAAATAACCTACATACATCAATTCCAAAAAACCCATAAACATACTATCTAAAAGTCTAATCATAACATCCAAAAAACAAAACATTAAAACAGTCCATATTTCGCTCTAACATTTTTGACCCAAATCTCACATGTCGACGGCTGTAGTCGCAGCCAAACTTTCCTTATGTCCGCACTCTCACCAAAATGCAAAAGAGCCGTTTGATATTTCGCATCAAATATTCCCCCTTCTAAACTCTCCAACTTGTCCACACATGCATCCATATCATTAGACAAATTATTTTTTTCAATTAACATCTTTGCAACCTGAGAGATTTGCTCCCCAACCTCTATTAACTTTGAGTTTAATGTTTCCTAGTCTTTTCGTTTCTCCTTTTTAGCTTTAGTTTGAATTGTTGACTCTTTACTAACACCGGTAGTTGGGGTTTTCTTTTTATTTTTGGAACGATCAGATGACTCTTCTGTAACACATACTTCCAGTTGATTGCAATTGATTTCATTAAGGCCATTTAAATTTGGATCAAACACTTCATCAAGGACGGGGAAGTGTTGATGATGGCCCCCAACTATCGAACCCAGTGGAAGTAGAACCCTCAAATAATTGAATACAAAGCTCGGGGTAACAAAGGGGAACACTTTTCAAAGCCTCTACATATTTGTTTGACTGTGTGAAAAATATTATATAAGATTATTGAAATATAATAAAAAATATTAACGCAATACCTTCATCTCTAACTGCCATTCTTCTTCCGACAAATTAAATGTGTTTCTTATAGGATGACAAATATTGCTGGTCTTGTTTTTCAGCTTTGTCCAAGCGACAAATTTAGCTTTAAGATAGTCGTGATGATTCTTCATTCGTCTTTGATCTGCTATAAAGTTGTGTTCTGTTTTTAATTTTTCTGCTACACTCTTCCAAGAAAATTGCTTAAGACTGCTTCCCTCACGTCCATGAAGAGTCAATTCATGAACACATATTTCTCAAAAAAAATTTTCAACCCCATCTTGCTTCTTGTTAATCCTAATCCTTTTTGGAGCTATTTTCGTCAAATAATACAAACATGCAAGAAGAAAATTTCTTAAAAACTAGGATTACGACAAACTTTAATAAACATAACTTATTCAATTAAATGGTTATATCAACTTTAAACAATCAAACAACACCCAATTTCATAAACTATGAACTATTGAATGAAACCAAATTCTTTAATTAAAATGTTATAACAACTTTTGCACAAATTACCAACATCCACAAACTTGCACAAATTATTCAAACAATCAAACAAAACCCAGTTTCATAAACTATGAACTATGAATCGAACCAATTTATTTAATCAAATAGTTATACCAACTTTTGCACAAACTACCAATACCCATAAACTTGCACAAATTCTTCAAACAATCAAACAAAACCCAATTTTATATACCATGAACTATTAAATCAAACTAAATTCTTTAATTAAATGGTCATACCAACTTGCACAAACTACCAACATACAAAAACTTGCACACATTCTTCAAAAAATCAAACACCATCCAATTTCATAAATTATAAACTATTGAATCAATCCATATTTTTCAATTAAATAGTTATACCAACTTGCACAAACTACTAACATTCACACAAATTCTTCAAACAATCAAACAAAACCCAATTTCATAAAAGTATCAAATTTGAAACTTATAAAACCCTAGAAATCAAATTCATAAAACTATGTATGTAAACATGATGGTAATTAAATAGATGATAAAAAAATAGAAATGAAGTGCTGTAGTGCAAATCTTGAAAGAAATCAAGATAAAATGAGAGAAATATAATCTTGAAGAGAGAAGGTTGCAAGGGGGCGAAGGCTGTCGACGGGGGCGGCGATGGCGATGGGGGTGGCGGTGCCGGTGGAGCGGCGGGCCGGCGCGATGGCGACGGAGTTGGCGGAGATGGTGGAGCGGCGGGCCGGCGACGACCTTGAAGAAGGTTGGCAGTTCGGGTGGGGGGAAGGGGGTGGGTAACGACGTTTTTTTTTGTTTATGTTTGTGAAGGGTATATGTGTAAACAGTTTCATTCAGCACCTCCTCATTACTTAACCATTCAGTGCTGAATGAAACCATTCAAATGTGCTTTTTTCTAAAACAAACACATACAACAATTAACAATTCAGATGTAGCCTCTTAATGGAATTATTAAGAGGCTACGAAACAACCCCTAAGTTTTCTGATCATTGCTGTATAGATTCAAGATTGAGTTGTTTTTAGTTTTTACTAATAAGTTCTTGTTTGCTGCGCTTAATCGTAAATTGTGCATATTAGAGTTGAATCAAATGACCATTTGAACTCTTTATGCACCCTTAATGAGTTGAATTTTATCAATGAACTTGAAATCATATTTGGCTTGTTGCAGGTCAATGTTGTAGTTTTTGCTTTTAACTTTATCAAGTTTGTAAAAATTCACTTTCATGTAATGTTAAATCCCATATATAATCAATTCCACCAATAGTTGTAACTGTGCTCTTGTTATACTACCAATGTAGTTTTTCATGAGCTTTGGTTACTTTTTCAATTGCATTAACTATCTTTTAAAGAGTATGCTTTCAAACAACTTTATACTCAAACAAACTCATATACTGGGTTCCTTTTCGAAGACCCTCGCCTTGCATCATTCTCAAGCACAATATCAGAAAATCATGGAGCCATAGGTCCACCACTTTAGAACCAACCAACTGAAGTCACATGTTAACGAACCGAATCGAACCGAACCGAACTGAACCAAAGCTAATTATTTCTCAGTATTCCTAGGAAGCAAGGTTTTTAGGGCCTAGAAGGTTCATCTGAACTTGGTTCTTTTACAATCTGAGCCGCTCGGTTTGGTTCGAATTTGAAAAATAAAGGAAAACATGCTTGCTCGAACTCGGTTCGATTTATGACTGAGCGCTCAGTTTCATATTACAATTTAATACAAAACTAATCATTTATTCAATACTTTCAAGTTCCAACTGAAATTCAGTAATATAACAAATAAAAACATACAAAATAAGTTTAACAAAACAAAAATCTTAAAGACGTATAAAGTTTCAACACGAACTTGAATAAATCACGATAAAACTCATGTCCACCACCTCCACTGTGACTATTTCCATGTCCATTATTCGTGTCTTTCTTCTTTAACCATACAATAACCTCATCCATACATTATGAAGATCAACCTGATTCAACGTTTAAACAAGTAAATAAAAATCCAAAAAAGATAATGGTTAAGAAGTTTTAAAACGACCAAGGGTAAAGTGGTAAATAATTATACTGGTAATGTCCTAAACCTTAAATATTAAACTATTTGGGTTTGTGGTTGTGAAAACATCGTAAGGGATGAAGATATTAGAAATAGTTTACATGCTAAACGATTAATACGTAAAATATATGATCAGGGCTGGTCTCGAGGATTTTAATGTCCTGGACGAGCCGGAAAAAAAAGCCTATGGGCCTTAATGACTTAGATTATATAAACTAATTTTAATATCCTCAAACAAATTTGAAAAATTTTGAGCACTCTGAGCGAGTGGGCCCTGGACGGGGGTCCATTTCGCCCCTCCTCAGGGCCAACAGTGTATATGAGACGATTGCTTTTGATTGTACATAAAACTTGTTTAGTTTCATATAGAGTAGCGACTCGTGTAAAATATAAGAGCCTAACTCAAACTGCTTAATGGCATTTGTGGATTGCTAATAATAAGATTGAACTTTGACATACTACTCATTTTTATTGATCTTCTACCGTTTTTAAGTGTAAACAAAATGAGAACGAAGATCATGTTCAAACTTCTGACTCATTGGATCGATCAAGACGACAAATAGCTTAATTATTTCTACGCTTACCGGATGATTGTTGGCTCCAAAGAACCTGTCCATCAATGGCGGTTAGATCTTCATCATCGAGACGCTTCCATGTTTTGATGGACTTGACCGCACCCCAATCCTCATTTGTCTCCTTTTCTAAAGAAACCACAACCATCCTTGCCCTTCTTGACCATCCAACCTTCCCATAGGCATGATATCCAAACCTCCACCATAACAAAGATTATTCCAGTTAAGTTCCCACAGAAGTCATTAAGGTGATCATGACCAACGAAAACAGCCTTCACATCACTCGCTCCAACTAGCGTTGTAAAGAACCCAGAATTCACATTAGCAGAGCTAATCCTGTTTTCTAGTTTCACACCAGTAAAGTTTGATGAATCAAAGTAAGCGTATTCAGGCAATGGGATGTGAAAATACGCAAGCCCGGGTGCTTCGTATTTCTTTTGAAGCTTTTTAGACGTCTGTTTAAACCAAACTTGTTGAGACGATTTAATCCACCCATAGCCACTAATCGAGGGGACTGTTGAGTAATCGCCACTGTCAAGAAAGTACAAGTTGAGGATCGATTTGTTCATATAATTTGACCCTTCAACTCCATGAACTTCAAGATTGTAATTCCCAAAACCATCGATAACATCTACACCAGAAGGATTAACCTGAGACAACGTGTGCTTCATTCCAACAATATGCTTCATGACACCTGCTCTTGATAACGTTGATTCTTGATCATGGTTCCCTAAAACAGCTGCCCATGGGATTTTCGACTCAATAGCAGGGGCAAAGGCTGCATTCATAGACGCTGCTGCATCTTGTGCATCACGCGCAAATATATTATCTCCTGTGAAAACAATGAGGTCTGGTTTCTCGGCCTGAATCATACGGTTAATGAAAACACTGGTGTTGAGATCACTGCAGTGCGCAAACTGGTCAGGTAATACATCCTTACAAGGAGTCTTCTTCCCATCAGCATAGTGCATATCAGCCACCTGCAGAATCCTAAACTCACCCTTCTTTTTATCAAACCGTAACTGTTTCGTACCATCACCATTCCATGACCTTCGACTTCCCTCAACATTAACCAACAGAAAACTAGAAATGAAGCACAAAAAGACGACAGTGAACAGAAACCTCTCCATTGTCAAACTGAATCAACTTCCAATTGACTGATTCTTCCTACAGATCGAATAGGATGATAATTAAGCTATTAACACGAAATTCTCCTAAATATGCATGACATCAAGTCAGAATTTATTTATTAAGTAACAGATGATTAAACATTACTCTTCAAGCAGAATATGATGACAATCATTAATCATGCTATATTCATGATATTTTCTTAGATATGCTGTATGCATATATATATATATATATCATCAAGTCAGAATTTCTGTATAAACTCACAGATGATTAAACATTACTCTTCAAAAAGAATATGACGATCATAATCATGAGATTCTCCTAGATATGCATATCATTGAGTTTAAACTTCCGTCTAAATCGTAGATGATTAAACATTAGAAGAAAACTACGATAAAACTACACGAAAATGTTTGTCCGAAAGTGATCCAAATTATCACTTCAATTAGAACACAAATCACAATCGAATAATCAAGATTAGGAGATAACCTAACGTTGAAAGAGTTAAGCTCAAATAAGGAACTCCTAAAATGATAGGTATATATTGTAACTACAGAATCAGCTTTCAGACATGTAAAAACAAGTACAACTGAAAGAGGAGGATGTGATTAATATTACCGGAGGAGACGAAGGTGGCGGAGCGGAAGACGCAGGAGCGGAGACCAAGAGGATGAAGCACAACCACAGGCTACAGGAGCATAAGATTCAATTGGTTTGATTATTAATAATTGATATAAAATCACTTGCAACTTGCAAGATGAGACAAATTGCATGAATAGAAAGTCGTTACGCATCCAAAGTGATGAAATGATATTTTTCAATTTGGAGTAAATTACAAGGAGAGTTCCCGTTTAAATTGCGATTTTGATTCTCAAATTTGGAAAACTACATGGTCACTTTTAAAGTATGCATAAACATAACAAATTTGGTCCCTGACATGGATGCATAGTTATTATTTTTCGTTAAGTTGTATAAAAATATCAAGATCCTCTTACAATAATAATTAAAGTAAAAATACTAGAGTACCTTGCCTCTACCTTCTCTCTCCCACTCCCCTCTCCCCTATCTCTTATCACTAGCCACAACCTCGCTTGAGCCGACCAAATTTTCTGTTATATGTATTCTCTAAATGGTGTTAGTCATATGCTAGTGAGTTTACAATATCAAACAACAAAGAACATTTAAGGCTTCGAGTTTCACCGTCTTCACATTGTTCCTATGGTTGTCTCACTGATTTCCTGTTATATGTATTCTCTAAATGGTGTTAGTCATATGCTAGAGAGCTCTTGTTATACAGTTTACAAAACATCACAATTGACATGCACACAATCATTTACAAAACATCACAATTGACACGCACACAAACATGGGTTGTAATATTTTAGGCCAACAACTACACTTGCCAACCATGATCTTTTTATAATCACCGGTAGTGGGCTTGTTAGACCCCCTCCCAAGCCATAACATAGTTACCATAGTGTCATATTACATACGAGAATCCTTATCTTTTTTCAGCTATTTTGACACATCCCATTAAGTGTATAAGGATCCAAACATACCCCTACCAATTAGTGCACATTTATAGCATTCTTGTATATTACCAGTTTAGACAGAATGAGTATACAATCATAATTTTATATTTAAAAATGATAACAAACGTGTATAATAGTTTATAACAATTCTTAGTATGACCTCGTAATATCTTACGATTTTGATACAGTTTAAGTAATATTTGTTAGGTAATAATACATCTAACTAGTTATTATTATGGTTGGATACTAGCTAACACTATCTTATTTAAGCATGGGTGATCATTTCATGCCTAACTAAGGCTAAGCTTCCCAATACTCACTCCTAACAATAAACTTAGCGTCTAAAAACAATAATACTACTCCTAATAATAATACTAATATAAATAATAATTAACTTGACATAGTTTAAACATAAACATACCTTAAAACTATCAAGAGATTGATGTAGAGTCTCCCTATTCGTGTTTTTTGTTTGAGATTCAAAAACGACTAATAACAACAACCAACAGAGTATTGAGTACTCGAAATTCTCTTTATACTAGAGCATTCTCTAGAAAAACTTATAGTTTAAAGAAAACCTATTTGCTTCTACTTTTAGCAAACACGTAGACAACTGAATTTTAAAGCTGCGTTAATGTGGATGAGAGTGAGTGGCCTAAATGCTTGCTTACTTAGTGACCGGACTGTTTGCTTACTATATGATTAATCCAGCTGGTTCATTCGTTTTCCTCTAATAACTTTATTAATATAGCGATTTATAAAATTTCAAATATGTCGTTGGGATATATCATTTCTCTCTACGAGTCGATAAAAGTATCATTAAAAACAAAGCATGGTCGAATAGAATATATTTTATTATTATTAGACGATCTCGTGAAATAATAAACGATCGTCGACATATCACATCTTTCAAATAACCATTTAACTTGTTACTTGTTCAACAATGTATATAATGGAAGTATCATATATTATACATTTGTAAATATTATATTAAGATTTAGGATGTAACACATAAGGTCCCTTGTCTGTGTAGGGTTGTAATTTTTATTCGTTCATTTTATTATCATGTTTATTTTAAATCTCTATTAGGCCTAATAAAATAATGCCTTTATGTTTGAAAATCTTAGAGAATTCTGGTGATTATAATTTTGTGATTGTAAAATAAGAGTATTTGATAAAATCTTAATGAGATATTCCAAGAATCTATAATTATCTATAATGTATAAAATTTATGATTGATAATTATAATACTTATATAAGGATTAAAGTAGAATAATATTTACACTGTAAACATAATTTAAGACAATTACACATTTAATTCCTTTGTAATGTTTTTATAATACCAAAACGGGGAAAATTCTCAAAAGATTTTCTTTTCAAAATTCCCTTCACACAATGTGTAAATGCTTTCTTAGATAGGACATGGGCATCTAGCCACTCAAAATTATACACGTGTTTTATGGTGGCGCCTACTAGCGCTACAGAGGCGCCCGCCCGTGCCACAGAGGCGTTTACTGCTCTGGAGGCCCGTGAAACCATATAGGGACATGTGTATGATTTTGGGTAACCCACTATAAAGACTCAATCCATATCTAAGGAAGTGATACTGCCTTGTTTGGATAGGATATTTTTAAAAGAAATTATTTAAGGGACATTTTGGAAGAAATAAAAAAGAAAAGGAATAATTTGAGAATTTTCCTTATTAAAAAATTACATACAAGTAGACTAAACATATTAAGCATTAAGTTTAATTAATTTCATTAATATTGTAGACTTTATATTTCATTAATATTGACAACAATAAACTTATAAATTATTATATAATTATTATTAATATATGTTATTAAATTGTTATCTAACCATTATATATATATATATTGTTAATTGTATATATTACCAATTTTCAACTTGGCTATGCTTTATGAGTTCTATCTCATGCTTTACAGGTTGTACTTTTGTTTTTTAAAGTTAATAGTTTTCATATTTTACATTTAACCTTAACATTTTTTTCACTTTTAACTTTGGGTTCATACTTTACATTTCTTACATTTTATGTTTTACGTTTTGGTTTCAAATTTCGAGTTAACATGTCATAACATGCATGTGTGGTTCAATGTTTCCCCTCTATTTTGTGTTTAACGACCATGTTGTGTTTTACTTTCAGTCTAATGTTTGCACATTAACACGTCGCGATGGGTGTGCATGGTTCAACACTTTTAGATTTACTTTTTCGTTTGTATTTATTTTGTCTTACACTTTTTTAATGTGTTAGTAGCCACTAGCGACGATGTGATATTGATTCTATTTAGCATGGATTTAAACCCCCGCCGCAATGCAGGGGCTTAATACTAGTTATTATATAAGAATTATTTAAATAAATTATTATCTGAATTTATATTAATTATTGTTCATTAAATTTATAACAATACATGTTGTAAATGAAAAATATCAAAAGAACATCCAAACATGAAGATATATATATATATATATATAATATATATATATATATATAATATATATATATATATATATATATATATATATATATATATATATATATATATATATATATATATATATTTGTGACGTATACATTTAAAAAATTATATATTTGATAAATCTCAATCTTTTTGTAACATTATTCTGACCAGAAATCATTTTGACCCATTACCCAACCCAATCAACACACATGATTTGCCACTTCTAATCTTTTTTAGGTATGGACATTAGTTAATGATTTTAATATTATACATATAAGAAGAGTACCATCTTCCTTAGTCTTATTGTTTGAGTGTTTGGCCCGTATCGGATTGAATAACATCCCAATTGTGGCGCTCATTGTCACCTGTGTTAACTACTAAAAAACATATTGGGTCATAATTTTTATTTGCTAATCCTATCCATAATTATACTATTTTTAAAACAAAGAGATCTAACATACTAAGACCCTCTAAGCATGCTAATCCTCATCACTAACCCATAAACAACCCTATAACATACATACATACATACATCATTCGAACATAAAGCTGAAACTCACGGTTTCTTTCAAAATGTTTACTTAGTATGCATAATAGCCCCAAATCAGTTAAAAATCAGTAAAAGAGGGGTTCTAGAAACTATTTCAGAATGTTCTGATGAACATGAACAGTGGTCCACGCGCCCAGAGGTGGCTCATGCGCCCAAACAGTTGTCCATGCGCCTAGCATGAGAGGCCAGACACCTAAGTGTTGGCCATGCGCCCAAGGGTGGGTCATGCGCCTAATAGTGGCCATGCGCCTAGCATGTTGGCCATGCATCTAAGTGTTGGCCATGCGCCCAAGGGTGGGTCATGCGCCTAAACAGTGGCCCATGCGTCTAAGTGTTGGCCATGCGCCTAAATAGTGCCCATATGCCTAAATAGTGCCCATGTGCCCAAGTGATTGAAACGGCTAAGCGTTAGCCATGCGCCTAAATAGTGCGCATATGCCCAAGTGAATGAAACGACTAAGTGTTGGCCATGCGCCTATAATGCCCATGCGCCCAAGTGATTGAAACAGCTAAGTGTCAAGTGATGCGCCTGAACAGGGCAGAAGCGCCCAAATAGTGCTTATGCGCCCAGACTGTTTTACACTTAGAATTTTTATGCTCATGCGCCTAGAAGGTCTCTTGCGCCTAATTTGGACTTGAGATTTTTAAGTGGGTTTTAAGGGGTAATATGGGGAGATAGGCCTGTTTATGATGTGATGGCTTATGTTTGATGTGTGTTATGCATGTATGATGTTGCCTATATGGTGATGGTGTATGTTTATGTATGTTCCTTATTATGTGTGTATATCTTCCTTGGCTTTGCATTGAACGTTAATAAATGTAATGAAAGTATTATGTAATGTAAAGTGGAAGATAATGAAAAGAGGAACGTAATGATAGAATGCATGCATGAATAAATGAATGAATGAACAAACGAAAGGCTTGCAAGCAATATGTACAGAGGTGCACGGCTCTAAATGCCTTAAGCTCTACCGCGTGAGGTTTAGCTAATCCTAAAGTGTGCACTCAAGGGTTCCAGTCTTTGGGACTGACCTTCAGTGGTGTTACCCACTTCGGTAGGGGTGTTGTTACCCACTTCGGTGGGGGTGTTGTTACTCACTTCGATGGGGGTGTTACCCATTTTGATGGGGGTGTTGTTACCCACTTTGGTGGGGGTGTTGTTACCCGAGTTACGTATAACTTCGGGGGTGTGGCATAAAGCCAAGCATAGATATGAGGTGAGCGACTTTGTGTTGCAACAGACTCGAAAGAGGTCCTTGTCGCGTATCTCGGTACTATGTCAGTGTTCGGACATGAGTCGGGGGTTTCTGAGCAGGCCCCGGCACAGTATCAGTCTTCGGACATGAGTCAGGGGTATTGCATGAGACATGATACAGATCGCGTACTCCGGTACGGTATCAGTCTTTGGACATGAGTCGGGAGTATTGCATATGACGAAAGTGACGGATGATGACATCCGTGTCGCGTATCCCGGTACTGTGTAAGTCTTCGGACATGAGTTATCTGTCTTCGGACATGAGTCAGGGATATTGCATGAGATGAGATAATGAGGTGAGCGACTTTGTGTTGCAACAGACTCGGATGGAGTTCAATCCCTATGATTGACTCGTATGGGATCTTCGCGTATCTCAATGTTGCGTCAGTCTTCGGACATGAGTCGGGGGTTTGTGAGCAGGCCCCGGCACAACATCAGCTTTCGATCATGAGTCGGGGATATTGCAAGAGACAAGATTCGAGTAATAATGAGTAATGAACGGAAGATAATGTATGAAAGAACGAACGTATGAATGAATGTTAATGAATTATCGTAATGATGTACTGAACAGGATCCTTGTCATTCGACCTTAGTAATCTTGGCTGAGTGCCACGAAGAGGGTAAAGTCTGATCGGATCTAGAAAGAGAAGTGAATGATAATATAATACGTTGAACGAACAAAGTTAATGAACGTAATGATGAAGATAATAATGATATTATCTGTATGTACGTATGATGCATGATCACGAACGATGTAAAGTATAGTATGATTTTGAAAGAAAGTAAAGAACGGTTTTAACACAGAAAAGTATGTTTTATTATAAAACTAGAACTTACTCAGCGTCGCTGACTTTTGTATGCATGATAGTTGGCAGGTATATATTGATGCTGAAGAGTTGCAGGCATGGATGCATAAGCTACTGGGAGCATTTTGAGGCTGACATCCGTATTTTGACATGTCTTGTATTTTGAGAAGAAAACAAATGTTGTAAATGACATGTTTTAGTTATTAATAAAAGTTTTAAATTCCGCTACAAAATAAATGTATATTTTATAATGTTTTAAGTGCAATGAATGACCAGCTGTGGGGTGCCCGGGAACGGGGCCTTACAAGTTTGTATCAGAGCAAAAGTTTAAGCGAATTGGGTAAATATTTTCAAAAACCTAATCTTAACTAAGAATGGGACTAAAAGAAAATGGATGTCAGTCTTAGTAGCTACGGGCCTGCAGGTCATGGTTTTATGTAAACATTTTAAAGTAAGTTAATGTTAACCGACATTATGTGCGCATGTTATGTGGCTTGTGTGC
This sequence comes from Flaveria trinervia, assembly GCA_025506515.1. NCBI lineage: Eukaryota > Viridiplantae > Streptophyta > Magnoliopsida > Asterales > Asteraceae > Flaveria > Flaveria trinervia. The sequence goes on along the minus strand of CM046458.1, from coordinate 60,362,636 downwards.
TATTGTGTAGATTTAGATACTGATGTAGTCAGTTAAGGAGATGCTTGGGGTATGAAGAGTAAAGTAAGTGGCTAATCACAACTGGCCACTGTAATTAGGGACTTACTATACTTGACATAAACTGAGTTATTACCTTGAATGACCATGTTAGTGTTTGAATCTTATAGTGTGCTAGAAGATCGTTGGCGGTAGATCTTCAAAAGCTTCACGAGGTGGAGGTGGTGGTGGATGTGGTGCTGAACCACGGGTCACAAGAGGAAGGTCTAAGGCTGAAAGATTGGCCCATGAGGAACCCGAGACCCCTCATCAGGAGGGCGGTGATGAAAATGCTAATCAGAGAGCCTCGATGAGAGAGCCTCGATGAGAGAGCCTCGATGAGAGAGCCTCGATAAGAGAGCCTCGATGAGAGAGCCTCGATGAGGGAGCCTCGATGAGAAAATGCTAACAAATGTTGTAACTGACATGTTTTAGTTATAATGAAAGTTTTAAATTCCGCTGCAAAATAAATGTGTAAGGCCCTGTTCCCGGGACGCTTATAGCTGGGTTCTCATCGCACATAAAACGTATAATTGCATTTGTATTTCATAAATCGCAGCGGAAAACTAAAACAATCTTTCATTTCCATGTAAATGCTTTTGCAAGTTAATACAACATTGATTGCAAAATAGCTTGTTCGCATTATAATGCAAAAACATTAATCAAAAGAATGCCATCCCAAAAGAGCTGAGTAGCTTCACGGTGTGCCATCCTCAGCAAACATTACCTGCCAACTGGAAAACATATAAAAAGTCAGCGTTGCTGAGTGAGTTCTAGTTTTATTACAAAACATACTTTACTTTCATATAAAACCATTCGTTACTTTTACATGATTACACATCGTACGTACACATAGATAATATCATTATTATCTTCTTCATTCATTCATTCGTTCATTCGTTCTTTATGACTTTACTTGCGCATCGGACATCATCCGTACCAATACCATGTGCTACACCCCGGTTATTCGTAGCTACCGGGCCGAAGTCAATAAATGAACAACTAGACGTATGCCACGGTACTAGGAGTAACCATCAGTCTTAGCTACTGGGCCGAAGTCAATAAATGAACAGCTAAACGTATGCCATAGTACTAGGGGTGAGCGGTAGAGGTTCTACATTAAGGGTCAATCACAAAGAAGGACCCGTTATCCGATGCGTGCAAGACGTTTCATTCGTTCATTAATGCATGCATTCAACATCGTGTTCCTCTTTCATTATATTTCAATTTACGTTACATAATACTTTGTTCATTCCTTATCATAACACGTAAAGTTATGGGAAAAGATAAACATACATCATAATAAGGAACATAACACACACAGTCATCATTATCATACAGGGCAACACCATACATACATAACGTGCATAAACTTGCAACATCATCATCATCATCATACCCAACATGCTTTCTAAGACCTCAAGCGTCATCTTACATGCTCTTATGGGGACCTTTACGTCAAAACTTACATCTGCACTTTCCCCTGAAAGTCAGAAGTCAATCTATACCTTCCTCGGGTACAACAGCCTTATTCGGGCGTATGGACACCCTTCAGTCGCATGGCCTCCATGCGACTGAACATCATGTGATTGAACTCAAGCGGATGAACATTTAGGCGAATAAACATCCACTCGTGCGAATGGACAATGCGGATGGACCTCATGCGAATGGGATTAATACGGATGAGCATTTATGCGACTGGACCTTCAGTCGCACAACCTCCATGCGACTGGCCTTTCAATCGTGCGAATGGACCCCAATCGCACCCTAATTGGCCGTATGGCCTCCATTCGGCCTCCAGTCGGTCGCCTAGCCCTAACTGATGTAGAATGCAGTTCATCCCGACTGCAGCCGAGGGTTTTCGGCCACCAAACTCATCTAAACCCATTTTAAGCCCAAATCGACCATCCTAAACCTTAGGGATGCATACCACGACACCATTCAAGAACACACAAGTTCACAATCGAGCCACAAACGCATCATACATACACATACACATACACAAACGGGTCAACATACACACACTCAAAAACCTGATTTCAGATGTTTTCCAGCCCTAAAATCGTTTGAAAACAAGTAAAAGAGGGGTTCTAGAACTCACATAAACGAGCACAACGTTAAGGGCATCGATTTGGCTTGCTACACAACGATTTGGCCACCCGAATCACCCAAACCACTCTTTTTCTCTTTTTCTCTTCTTTCTCTCTTCTCCCCTTTCTTTGCCTGATTTGTGAGTGTGGGGGAAGAGGGTAAGGGCTGCCCTCTCCCTTATATACTCCCCCTCACCCGACTTTCTTTCGTTGGCGAGTTTGGTCCCTCGACTTTTGGACTTTATTTTCTTTTCTTTCTTCACCGGCTTCAAAATAATAAATATTCGGATGTTACAAGTCCACCCCCTTAAATAGGTTTGTCCCCGAAACCGGTTATTCGTCGAACAAACGTGGATAATGCTGTCTCATTTCTTCGTCAGTCTCCCACGTTGACTCGGATCCCTTCCTGTGCTTCCACTGTACACGCACAAGAGGAACCACTTTATTTCGCAGCCTCTTTTCTTTATGATCGATGATTGCCACTGGTTGCTCCACATAACTGAGCCTTTCGTCTATTTCAATGTCCTCCAGTGGAACAATCATGTCTTCATCAGCTATACACTTTCTCAGATGAGATACATGGAATGTCGGGTGAATCCCACTTAACTCATCTGGCAACTCCAATCTATAGGCCACCTCCCCTACTCGAGCAATGATTCGGAAAGGGCCTATATATCTTGGGCTCAACTTGCCCCGCTTTCTGAATCTGATAATACCCTTCCAAGGTGAGACCTTCAACATAACCCGGTCACCCACCTGGAACTCAATTGGCCTACGTCGCTTATCGGCATACGACTTCTGTCTATCTTTGGCTGCCTTCATGAAGGCTTTAATCTTTTCAAGCTTCTCTATCGTAGCCTCGATTACCTTGACGCTCCCCAATTCCTTCTTACCAATATCACCCCAACAAACGGGTGTTCTGCATCTCCTACCGTATAGCATCTCATATGGTGGCATACCAATGCTGGCATGATGCTGTGTTGTATGAGAATTCGGCTAACGGTAAGTGGTCATCCCAACTTCCACCAAAATCGATCACACATGCCGGAGCATGTCTTCCAGTGTCTGAATGGTTCTTTCTGACTGACCATCGGTTTGGGGATGATAAGCCGTGCTAATATGTAACCTTGTCCCCATAGCGTCGTGGAATTTCTTCCAAAATTTAGATGTAAACCGAGTGTCGCGATCAGACACAATAGACACCGGCACACCATGACGAGCTACAATTTCCTTGATGAACAAATCAGCCAACCTCTCAGATGAATACGTCTCGCGGATCGGTAGAAAATGAGCGCTCTTCGTCAGACGATCAACTATCACCCATATGGCATCATACCCCTTCGGGGTACGTGGCAGCTTTGTAATGAAGTCCATGGTGATGTGCTCCCACTTCCATTCCGGTATATCCAAAGGTTGGATCTTCCCATACGGCTTTTGATGCTCTGCCTTCACTTGTAAGCAAGTAAGGCACTTACTCACATATTCCACGACGTCACGCTTCATACCCGACCACCAATAATCTTTCTTCATGTCATGGTACATTTTCGTGGCACCAGGATGAATGGAGTATGGAGTCTTGTGGGCTTCATCCATTATCTTCACCCGTAGATCCCCAAAACGAGGAATCCACACACGACCGAATCTAGTTCTAACACCGAGTGTGTTTTCACCCAATTCCCCAACCAGACCTCTCATTCTTTCCGAGTTAAGATGATCTTCTTTCAATGCCTCATCTTGAAACTCCTTAACTTGCTTCATCACATCAGAGGTCATGATTAGTTGATAAGCTTTCACCCGAATCGGTTCGGGCCTTTCCTTTCGGCTAAGGGCATCCGCCACCATATTAGCTTTGCCCGGATGGTAATGGATCTCGCATTAATAATCCTTTATAAGCTCCAACCATCACCTCTGCCTCATGTTCAGATCCTTTTGCTCGAAGAAGTACTTCAAGCTCTTATGGTCGGTGAATATGGTGCACTTCGTCCCGTAGAGATAGTGCCTCCAAATCTTTAACGCAAAGACCACGGCTGCTAGCTCCAAGTCATGAGTAGGATAATTGACCTCATGAACCTTTAACTGTCGAGATGCATAGGCTATAACCTTTCCTCTTTGCATTAACACGCACCCCAACCCCGAGTAGGAAGCATCAGAATAAACCACTAGATCTTCACTTCCATCAGGTAGGGACATGACTGGAGCTTGAGTCAGTCTTGCCTTCAGCTCTTCGAACGCCTTCTCTTGAGCTTGACCCCATACAAACTTCACATCCTTTCGGGTCAACTTAGTTAGTGGAGAAGCAATCTTAGGGATGTCTTGGATGAATCTTCTATAGTAGCCCGCCAAACCCAAGAAGCTACGGATCTCGGTTGGCGTCCTTGGTGACTTCCATTGCATAACCGCCTCCACTTTCGCCGGGTCCACCATTATCCCGTCAGGATTCACCACATGGCCCAAAAACTGAACTTCGCGCAACCAAAACGCACACTTGGAGAATTTAGCTTACAATTTCTCCCTTCTCAACGTCTCTAGAACCTCTCGAATGTGACCGGCATGCTCAATCTTGCTCTTCGAATAAATTAGGATATCATCAATAAACACAATCACTGATTTATCCAACATAGGCCGACACACACGGTTCATCAGATCCATAAAAGCAGCTGGCGTGTTGGTCAAACCAAAGGACATGACAAGAAACTCATAATGACCATAGCGCGTGCGGAAAGCTGTTTTAGGGATATCTTGTTCCTTTACCTTCAACTGATGATAGCCAGACCGAAGATCTATTCTTGAAACCAACTGGCACCCTAAGCTGATCGAACAAATCATCTATCCTCGGTAAGGGGTAGCGGTTCTTCACCGTCAATTTATTCAGCTCACGGTAGTCAATGCACATCCTCATACTACCATCCTTCTTCTTTATAAACAAGAACGGAGCACCCCAAGGAGAGATACTCGGTCTAATGAACCCCTTATGAAGCAACTCTTGCAACTGTTCCATCAACTCTTTCATCTCCGTCGGAGCTAACCGATATGGTGCCTTGGCAACGGGTTGGGCACCCGGTATTAGATCAATCTGAAATTCAATCTCTCTATCAGGTGGTACTCCTGGTAAGTCTTCCGGGAATACGTCTGGAAAGTCACACACATCCGGTACATCAGAAAGTTTGGTGTTGGTGCATCTACATCCTTTACATAAGCCACGTAGGCGCTACATCCACGCCTCATACATTTCCCGCTACTGCCATTGAGATCACCTTCGGGATCGTCGTGACTCGATCACCATAAACCGTTACCAAACTTCCGTCAGGCGCTGTCAACCGAATCATCTTCTTGCGACACACAATGTTCGCCTCGATGTCCGCCAACCAATCCATCCCAAGAACCAAATCGAAACCACCCAAGGTCATCACAAACGGTCTAACAGGAAACTTATGACCCTCAAGTTCCACATCACAATTCTCTATCATCTCAGAAATCCTGGTAGGTTACCTATGGTAGTTTCTACCTCAAAGGGCGCATCAACACGTCTACTACTAGTAGGCAGCTTAGCACAGAAAGTAGTAGAAATAAAACTCCTACTAGCACCAGAATCAAATAGCACAGAAGCTAAGTTTGGTTCACCAGAAACGTACCGGACACGACATCAGGGTCTGTCCTAGCTTCCTCCTGTGTCATAGTGAATGCCCTGGCGCTCGCCCTCGGTCCTTCACTTCCCGTCTTCCTCACCCCTAAACCCTCAGTCCTCGGCTTCTTACAATCTCTGCTCATATGACCAGTTTCCCCAGTTAAAACATTTGCCCGACAAGCAATCCTTCGCCATATGCCCTGTCTTCCCACACTTGAAGCACACGTTCAAACCCAGCCTACATTCTCCCGCATGCTCTTTCCACACTTACCACACCTCCTTGATCCCACTCCTGATGTGGCCACGCGGCGGTCATCCACCCGTGCCTTTTTGTTACCCGTCGAGGCATCACCCCGACCAAACCTCCTCCCATTCTAGTTCCGATCACCACCACCCTTCTTACTCGCTTCAGTCACCACCACCTCCCGCTCGTCATACAACCTCCCTGCCAAATCAACCGCCGACCTAAACGTGCTTGGTCTCGGGCGGCGATCATATGCCGGCGAACATCCACCGGTAACCCTGAATGTACCTCTTGATTTTCCGAGACAGAGGCGTCACCTGATCAGGCACGAGTCGTGCCATTTCATTAAACTTGGTGGTATACTGCTGGTGTGTCATGGTTCCAGCCTCCAACTGCAGAAACTCCTTTCCAACTTATCCATTTCCCTATGAGGATAGAACTCCTCAATCACCATCTTCTTCAACTCAGGCCATTTCATTCTCCCGATTGCCTGATTACCCTCTGCTTGGACAATGTTGTCCCACCAACATAGTGCTGAGTCCACAAATGAATGAGTGGCAAACTTCACCTTCTGATCTTCCCGACACTCGCTAATGTCGAGAACGGCCTCCATCTCTCTCACCCATCGGTAAGCAGCGGTAACATTGCCATTACCGTCAAAAGTAGGGGGATTGCATCTCATAAATGCCCCGTAGTTACATCCTCGCACTGCCTCTGGCACAGGCTTCTTCTTCCTCTTCATCATCAGACAAGACCGTTTCAGGCTCTGGGTGTTCCCGTTCTTCAGAGGATCTATTTCTTTCTTTTCTTTCCCCTTCTCGTACAGCCTTATAACTTCAGTCACCACAGACGGTAAGATTGTCTGCATGACCTGATGGACTTCTTCTACAACAGCCTCCTTTACTGAGGCTCTCAGATTGGCGCTTTCGTCGCCACCCTCCGGATGGGGGGTCTCTGGTTCTTCATGAACCACCCTCTCAACTCTGGTCTCCCCTCTTGGGTCGCGGTTCAGCACCGTGACCTCCACCCCTAGAAGCTTTCGAAGATCTACCTCCGGCCATCACATGCACACTGAAAGATTCAAACACCAACACGATCATTCAAGGAAACAACTCAGTTTATGTCAAGTATAGTAAGTCCCTAATTACAGTGGCCAGTTGTGATTAGCCACTTACTTTACTCTTCATACCTCAAGTATTACCTGTCCTGACTACATCAGTATTTAAATTACATACAACACATAACCACATACCATGCGCACATAAAACCGGTTAACTTTACGAAAATACCCGATGGCACGCAACTACTCAGATTGGCATCCCATTCCCTTTCCGTCCATTCTCAGTTTAAGATTAGGTTTATTTGAAAATTTACCCATTTCACTTAAAATTGGCTCTGATACCAACTTGTAAGGCCCCGTTCCCGGGACGCTTACAGCTGGGTTCTCATCGCACATAAAACGTATAATTGCATTTGTATTTCATAAATCGCAGCGGAAAACTAAAACAATCTTTCATTTCCATGTAAATGCTTTTGCAAGTTAATACAACATTGATTGCAAAATAGCTTGTTCGCATTACAATGCAAAAACATTAATCAAAAGAATGCCATCCCAGAAGAGCTGAGTAGCTTCACGGTGTGCCATCCTCAGCAAACATTACCTGCCAACTGGAAAACATATAAAAAGTCAGCGTTGCTGAGTGAGTTCTAGTTTTATTACAAACATACTTTACTTTCATATAAAACCATTCGTTACTTTTACATGATCACACATCGTACGTACACATAGATAATATCATTATTATCTTCTTCATTCATTCATTCGTTCATTCGTTCTTTATGACTTTACTTGCGCATCGGACATCATCCGTACCAATACCATGTGCTACACCTCGGTTAGTCGTAGCTACCGGGCCGAAGTCAATAAATGAACAGCTAAACGTATGCCACGGTACTAGGAGTAACCATCAGTCTTAGCTACTGGGCCGAAGTCAATAAATGAACAGCTAAACGTATGCCACAGTACTAGGGTGTGAGCGGTAGAGGTTCTACATTAAGGGTCAATCACAAAGAAGGACTCGTATCCGATGCGTGCAAGACGTTTCATTCGTTCATTAATGCATGCATTCAACATCATGTTCCTCTTTCATTATCTTTCACTTTACGTTACATAATACTTTGTTCATTCCTTATCATAACACGTAAAGTTATGGGAAAGATAAACATACATATAATAAGGAACATAACACACACAATCATCATTATCATATAGGGCAACACCATACATACATAACGTGCATAAATTGCAACATCATCATCATCTCATCATACCCAACATGCTTTCTAAGACCTCAAGCGTCATTACATACTCTTATGGGACCTTTACGTCAAAACTTACATCTGCACTTTCCCCCGAAAGTCAGAAGTCAATCTATCCTTCCTCGGGTACAACAGCCCTATTCGGGCGTATGGACACCCTCAGTCGCATGGCCTCCATGCGACTGAACATCATGCGATTGAACTCAAGCGGATGAACATTTAGGCGAATAAACATCCACTCGTGCGAATGGACAATGCGGATGGACCTCATGCGAATGGATTAATACGGATGAGCACTTATGAGACTGGACCTTCAGTCGCACGACCTCCATGCGACTGGCCTTTCAATCATGCGAATGGACCCCAATCGCACCCTAATTGGCCGTATGGCCTCCATTCGGCCTCCAGTCGGTCGCCTAGCCCTAACTGATGCAGAATGCAGTTCATCCCGACTGCAGCCGAGGGTTTTCGGCCACCAAACTCATCTAAACCCATTTTAAGCCCAAATCGACCATCCTAAACTTAGGATGCATACCACGACACCATTCAAGCACACACAAGTTCACAGTCGAGCCACAAACGCATCATACATACACATACACATACACAACGGGTCAACATACACACACTCAAAAACCCGATTTCAGATGTTTTCTAGCCCCAAAATCGTTTGAAAACAAGTAAAAGAGGGGTTCTAGAACTCACATAAACGAGCACAACGTTAAGGGCATCGATTTGGCTTGCTACACAACGAGTTTGGCCACCCGAATCACCCAAACCACTCTTTTTCTCTTTTTCTCTTCTTTCTCTCTTCTCCCCTTTCTTTGGCTGATTTGTGAGTGTGGGGGAACAGGGTAAGGGCTGCCCTCTCCCTTATATACTCCCCCTCACCCGACTTTCTTTTGTTGGCGAGTTTGGTCCCTCGACTTTTGGACTTTATTTTCTTTTCTTTCTTCACCGGCTTCAAAATAATAAATATTCGAGTGTTACAAAATGTACATTTTATAATGTTTTAAGTGAAATGAATGACCAGCTGTGGGGTGCCCGGGAACGGGGCCTTAAAAATATATACAAATCAAGGTAATTAAACATATCCTCACACTCGATTTCATCTGAGTAATGAAAGGCCCATTTTTGATTTGATTAACAACATCAACTTCAGGTTCAATTTGGATCAAAACCGAATTAGGGTTCATATGAATTTGGGGGATTTAATCAGATAATGTTTTAATAAAAATCGTTTGGATTCTAAACACATATCGGGCTTTGGCCCACTGATAACTCAGCTGGATCTCAAAAAGGAGACCCGGGTTGAACCTGGTCCCCCACAACTCTTTTTAGCCTTTTTCTTATAAATTAAATTATAGAAATTAACATTTTTGTTTTAAATTAAATAAAAGTTATTTTTTGTTGATTAAATTTATCCCATAAATTATCACATTAATTACTATAAATGTTACAAAATAATCTTATATTTTCATTTGAAAACAAATATTTTAATAATATAAAGGCTATGACAAAACATATTAGAAGTTTATTTCATTTTAATACTTTATAAAATAGTTTTCCTTTAAATTAAATAAGTTATTTTATAACTTATATAATTAATTAATTACACAATTAATAATTTTTATCAAGTTTTAAATAGTTGATTATCAAATTAATTATTTCATTTCTGACATTATACTCAATCTTTATTAAAACAATTATTATAAATTAAATTATTTAATTTTTACTAATCATTCATTATCGTTTTCAATCTTAATTATTTAATTGATTTATTCCATCTTTATTGAATCAAAATAAAATTGATTACATTATTTTATTTAACTTAAATATCAAAACCCCAAATTCCAATTGAAACCCTAATTCATATTTAGTCGTTAATCTTATCTTTATTCTAATTCTGAAACATCAACCATTAGGTTGAATCGTGAAGTAATCATTGGAGAATCATACCTTATTATTTTTATCTTAAGTGCATCTTATACCATGTGAGTTTTTCATATCCGTTTCTACTTTATTTCACACCTTTTGGGGTGAAACCTGTTAACCTTATAAACTTACACTTGTAAACATCTTGATACTTGTAAATATACATGCAATTCATCTTTAATTTTTGTCATGGTTATTTGTAATATTGTGAGTCTTATATGATCATTATATGACAATCATTAACTATTACTAGCCTGACGACGTCATAGATCTATGGGCCTAGCAAGCTTATTTGGTGCTAAAGCCGAGGTTATTGCCGGCTCCTGATAACGTCTGTTGTTCATCATGAGAACCAAGTACACTTAGCTAATCGTTATACTTGTAAATGTTTTTCTTGGTCAAGGTTTGATTGTAGCTATATGTTATCTATAAACTAGCTTTATTCGTAACTATTGACATGAATTGCTACTTGAAAACTATATATATATATATATATATATATATAATATATATATATAATATTTATGTGTGTGCGTGTATGTTTAGCCCATGAAAACTCACCAACTTTCAAAGTTGGCCCTTTTATTTGAATTAATACATTGATAAAACTCATCTAATTGTGTACTTTATTAGATAGCTATAATTGTTTAATCTATAATATTAATTGATCTTTTCTAATATGAGTATGCTTTAAAGCCCTCATATACCATCTTGACATAAATAGATTATTGATGAAAATAGTTTCTTAAAAGTATAGTTGCCTTGTGATTTATAGTTTTCTTTACATCATTTAATCATCAATAATGATAAATGTATGTGAAATGTAGTTACTGGTTATGATAGCAGTCGCTAGACAAATATGATATTGATAGACAATGATAAAGTCATTGGTTGTAAGGAAAATGATATAAGAAATGGTCTCAAATTAAAGTAAACTAGTTATACTAGTTAAGTAAATTGACTGATTGTGAAGGATAGATTATAAGACATTGTGAAGTTCTATTAGATAAGGTTAGACACTAAAAGATATCTTCAACTCTACAAATTAAAGCTAATAACTTTCATTATTAAAAGGTCTTTGATTCAATTATGATGCTCTTGTAAAGCAAATTGAACTTCACTTGAATCATAAATCATGGTCAAGGACTTGAATCATATATCATTGTCAAGGACTCAATGTCTATAAACATTCTGTTCTAATTAGAAAATACATACTTTAAAACCACAATGCAATATTCCCTACAAAATACAATGTCAAATTTTCAAACTCGAGTTTGTCGTCCTCGACATCCACGACCACAATTAAGTCGTTTGGACCTTGATGCCAAAAAACTGAATTGACAAACTAAAATAAAAGAGGAGAGACAATCTGATCTAGTTGTCAAGACTCGATCAAAAAGAAGTTATATAACCGGTCTTAGCTATCTTTATTGTGTAAGGTTAAGTAAGGTCGTCTCCTCAGGGAATATGTGAAAAGTGTTTAATTAACGTGAGTTGATTAACTTAAAGACTCAAGCTTTAGAATTAAAAATTGAAACTTTGAATGAATTAATGATCAGAAGTGCATAAAGCAATGAACTTTAGAACGAATTTGATTAAATAATAAGAAACAATCACTTCCAGGTGTCCAATTCTTCAAGATCAACAATTGGTAACTCTAAATTAGGTAAGGAACAATACTTAAGGATCTCAACTTTAGATTAAAATGATAACAAAGGAACAATCTTTTAAGAGTCGTTCATTCACAATGTTACCAATTCACTTATATCACGTTGCCTACTTTTCTTAATGAGTTCACGATGCAAGGAAACCGCAAAACTGATAATCAAACAAACAACTTTATTTATATGTAACTTGTTCAAATCAATCAAAACATAATCTTTTATTCAATAGATCAATGTTTAATACAAAAACCTAATCAATCATACCAATCGTCTCACTTTACAAGAATTGTACTCTCGAAAGCAATCAAGAGAACCTAGCCACGCATCATCTTCGTTCAATCTTCAATCTTGACTTGTAGAATGTTTGTAGATGGTTTGGAGAGCTCTATAACACCAAAAAACACCTAAAGTTCATCACTTTTTGTCTCCAAGAAGTTCTTGATCGAATTAGAGTTGATTTGGCTTAAATAAAATTGTAAACCACAAAATTCGGAGAGCTGGTTAGGAGACCGGCGTATCATACGCCCATATTGGGTGTATAATACACCCAACTTTTGGAAAATTTTGTCAAATACGCCCATAAATACGTCGCCAATACGCTGACCGGCGTATGATACGCCCATACCTGGCGTATCATATGCCAAGCCCCTGTGAAAATTTGATTTTCACATTTAATTTTTCACGAGCTTTCTGTTGACTGGTCATGGACCCCGTAACTCTTTTCCTAGCCCAAGTTATGCCCGTTTTAAGTTACCATAGGCTTGAACCTTCGGTTTTTGCATGTCTTCACTTCTCGGGCTCCGATTTCCATCCTGCTTCTTCCATACTCTTCATGTTTCACCAAACTTAGTTTCGGTTTCCTATTTTGCATCTTTTCATCCAAAATAAGCTTAATTTAGCTCTAATCACCTATAATTCAAAACACCGACAACCTAAACTTGTTCCACCATAATCATGAGGTAAAATCAAACATTTTGATCAATTAAACATCAAATTATTGACACGTGATCACATCCCCACACTTAACCTTTTGTTTGTCCTCAAACAAACTTACTTGCACACTTCTCCCTAATTAAGCGCACATGCCACATTATCACTACCTTAAACAAGTAAGATCCTAAGACATGCTTAGTTTTCAACTTCATGATGTAATATTCACAACCTAATCATTCAATACTATTTTCATTTGAAATATTTAGTTGGCATATACTCCCCTTTTGCTTTAAACATTCATGCTTTCACATTCTTCACTATAAACACCTCCCGGTTTATTTTTGTGGACTAGTGATGATATACTAGTCTTTATGGAGCTCTCAAACCACAAATGCACATACTAACCATAAGCTCATATATTAGTCAAATTGCCATCAATTGATATAATATAATACAAAAATCAAGAGGTCTTTCTTAGGTGGTAATGTTAGACTAGGGTTTAAGGTGAGATTGAAAGGGATTTTAGAGTGGCCAATTATGACACCCTACACATATCCCACATCGGCCGTGGACAGGAGAGATTCCTGGTTCAAAGGAATGTCTGGCCTCTAATATCAACAACGCATTTTGGGCGTATTGACTGTGGATAAGAGGAGAACTCCACAGTTAAACGTGCTCAGGTGGGAGCAATCCAGGGATGGGTGATCTCCCTAAGAAGTTTTCACCTGGGCAACCAAAAGCAAATCTGTGAGCTCCTCGTGGGCAAAGTGGACAATATTGTTGGTGTGAAGGTCCAGGTGTTACAGAATGGTATCAAAGCCACTCTTGTGTCGTTCGGGGTGTTGGACATACCTCACCAAGTATGGTGACTTCTCGGGCTCATCGAGGATGATGAGTCCAAACAAGGGGTGCTTGTGACACCCTACACATATCCCACATCAGCCGTGGACAGAAGACATAAGGAATATTTGGCCTCTAACATCAACAATTGTAAGGCCTCGTTCCCGGCGACCTCACAGTTGGTCATTCAAGCATTAAATACCTTAAAACATTATAATTATACAAACTTAAGCAACGGAATCATTTTAACAAAAACCATTCATTTCATTAAAAAACTGTTGTTAAGCAATACACTATTGTTTAATCGATTACAAAAGAACTGTTAATTGCATTACAAAACAACGGCAATATGAAATACGAATGGATGTCAGTCTTTCCCTGTCGAGTAGCTTCACCCTCGTGCCATCCTAAGCAAAAATTACCTACCAACTGAAAATGTATAAAAGTCAGCGTTGTTGAGTGAGTTCTAGTTTTAAAAGTAATAAAATACTTTCTGTATGTTGTATATGAAAATACTCTTTCTATGAAATACAACTCTTTACTTTGTATGCGAGCACGCATTAACTATATGAATAGCAAGTGTTTGTTCTCTTACTGTATGCCTTGTTTACTCTGTATTCTGTTATCTTTATCTTTCACTATCTGTATGGATCAATGAGCAATACCCTAAATTGTATGCGCGATGAAAACTGGTGATGGCCATCTATATCCCTCAAGAGGGTTCTATTTACTGTATACAAGGCCGACCCAACCACCTATGGTATGCTACAGAGGTCCTGCCAATCTCAATGACTGGCCTTGTGTGCATAATAGGGTAGCTAACCTACAACACAGTTGAGCTAACGACAACACGGTCGTGTACCTCCTGTAAGCTTGCAAGAGTTGTTAACATTTTATTAATGTTTCTTTTCTCTTCTTTATTGCTCTTTCTCTTTATTATTACAATATACTTTACGTTACGATAATAAACATACCACGTAAAGTCACACACTATAAGTAATAATAATAATAGTAATAATAATAAGGAACAATCTTAAGACAATCATAATCATGCATGAAACTCATCATTAATAAGCCCTAGCTCCACGTCAAGAGTGGGATAATTGACCTCATGAACTTTCAACTGTCGGGATGCATAGGCTATAACCTTCCCTCTCTGCATTAATACGCACCCTAACCCTGAGTAGGAAGCATCTGAATAAACCACCACATCCTCGCTTCCCTCGGGTAATGGCAGAACAGGAGCTTGAGTCAACATTGCCTTTAACTCCTCGAAAGCCTGCTCTTGAGCTTGACCCCATATAAACTTTACATCCTTTCGGGTTAACTTGGTTAGTGGAGAAGCGATCTTGGAAAAGTCTTGAATGAACCTTCAATAATATCCCGCCAACCCCAAGAAACTACGAATCTTGGATGGCATTTTCGTAGACTTCCATTGCATCACTGCCTCCACCTTTGTGGGATCCACCATGATTCCATCAGGATTCACCACATGGCCCAAGAATTGAACTTCGTGCATTGAGAACGCGCACTTGGAGAATTTGGCATACAACTTTTCCCTTCTTAATGTCTCCAACACCTCCCGAATATGACTGGCATGCTCTTCTTTGCTCTTCGAGTAGATCAGAATATCACCAATGAACACAATCACTGATCTATCCAACATCGGTCAACACACTCAATTCATCAAATCCATAAAGGCAGCTGGTGCATTAGTTAGACCAAAAGACATTATGAGGAACTCGTAGTGTCCATAACGCGTACGGAAAGCTGTCTTAGGAATGTCTTGTTCCTTCACCTTCATTTGATGGTAGCCAGATCGTAGATCTATTCTCGAGAACCAACCGGCACCTTGGAGCTGGTCAAACAGATCATCAATTCTTGGTAAGGGGTACCGATTCTTCACCGTCAACTTGTTCATGAGCACCCCATGGAGAGATACTCGGTCGAACGAATCCCTTATCGATCAACTCCTATAACTGGCTCATGAGTTCCCTCATCTTACTAGGAGCTAATCGATATGGTGCTTTGGCAACGGGTTGAGCATCGGGTACCAAGTCAATTTGGAACTCGATCTCGCGATCCGGTGGCACGCTGGGTAAGTCTTCCGGGAATACGTCCTGAAAGTCGCACACCACTGGCACCTCTATTAATTGCGGTACCAACATATCCACATCTTTTATATAGGCCAAGTAGGCACTACATCCACGTCTCATGGACTTCCTTGCCACCGCCATCGAAATCATCTTCGGGATCGTAATAACGTGATCTCCATAAATCGTAACCAAACTCCCATTGGGCGCAACTAATCAAATCATTTTCTTGCGACATATGATGTTTGCTTCATAGGTTGCTAACCAGTCCATCCCTAGTACTACATCAAATCCACCTAGGGACATCAGGTGTAACCTAGCAACAAACCTATGACCTTCTAGTTCTATGGTACAGTCCTCTATCACATCAGTAATTCTAGTGGACTTACCAATAGCGGTTTCTACATCGAATGGTTCATTGACATTTGTACTACTAACAGGCAGCTTAGCATAGAAAGTAGTGGAAATAAAACTCCTGCTAGCACCAAAATCAAACAATACAGAGGCACAAGTTTGGTTTACTAGAAACATACCTGACATAACGTCGGGATCCGCTCTGGCTTCCTCCCGGGTCATAGTGTAAGCTCTAGCACTTGCCCTCTGTCCTCCTTCCTCCGGCTTCTTCTTCTCTACTCCAGAGTTCTCCGCCCTCGGCTTCTTACAGTCTCTAGCGATGTGGCCAGCACACCTGAAGCATACATTCATCCCTATCCTGCACTCACCGGTATGCTCCCATCCATATTTGCCACACCTTCTCCGCCCTGATCTTGATGACACCCCACGGTCGTCCACCTTCACCTTCTTGTTATTTGGAGTAAAACCACCACATCCAAATCTCTTCCCATTCCAGTTCTTACCATCCCCACTCATCTTCTTTACCTCCAGCACGGTCTCCACTCGCTCTGATACCAACTTGTAAGGCCCCGTTCCCGGCGACCTCACAGTTGGTCATTCAAGCATTAAATACCTTAAAACATTATAATTAAACAAACTTAAGCAGTAGAATCATTTTAACAAAAACCATTCATTTCATTAAAAGACTGTTGTTAAGCAATACACTATGGTTTAATCGATTACAAAAGAACTGTTAATTGCATTACAAAACAATAACAATATGAAATACGAATGGATGTCAGTCTTTCCTACGAGTAGCTTCACCCTCGTGCCATCCTCAGCAATAATTACCTGCCAACTGAAAATGTATAAAAGTTAGCATTGTTGAGTGAGTTCTAGTTTTAAACGTAATAAAATACTTTCTGTATGTTGTATATGAAAATACTCTTTCTATGAAATACAACTCTTTACTTTGTATGCGAGCACGCATTAAATATGAACATATACTGTTCATTCTCTTACTGTATGCCTTGTTTACTCTGTATTCTGTTATTTTTATCTTTCACTATCTGTATAGACCAACGAGTAATACCCTAAACTGTATGCGCGATGAAAACTGGTGATGGGCCATCTATATCCCTCAAGAGGGTTCTGTTTACTGTATACAAGGCTGACCCAACCACCTAGGGTACGCTACAGAGGTCCTGCCAAAATCAATGACTGGCCCTGTGTGCATATTAGGGTAGCTAACCCGAAGCATAGTTGAGCTAACGACAACACGGTCGTGTACCTCCTGTAAGCTTGCAAGAGTTGTTAACATTTTATTAATGTTCCTCTTCTCTTCTTTATTGCTCTTTCTCTTTATTATTACAATATACTTTACGTTACGATAATAAACATCCCACGTAAAGTCACACACTATAAGTAATAATAATAATTGCAATAATAATAAGGAACAATCATAAGACAATCATAATCATGCATGAAACTCATCATTAATAAGCCCTAGTCAAACCTCGGTCAAAACCCTAAGAGCACAAACTCCCAAGAATTCTGTAATAAATTCCAAGTGTTGGGCGCTTAGACACTATTTGGGCGCATGAGCCCTGTTTGGGCGTTTCATTACTATGCAGGCGCATCAGTCAACACTTAACTGCTTTAACTCTTAGGCGCATGAACAATTCAGGCGCATGGACACTACTCGGGCGTATGAACACTTAGGCGCATGGGTCATTCAGACGCATGGACACTGAGGCGCATGGGCCACTTGGGCGCATGGGCACTATTCGGGCGCATGGGCCTACACTTAATCGTCCGACTAATATTTCAAGGCATATGGACTACTGTTCAGGCGCATGGATACACTTAAATTCTTCTACGGCATTCCCGGACACATGAGCCTTATCTAGGCGCATGAACCTTCTGTGTAACATGTTTCTAGGATGATTTTGAACCCATTCATCATACCTATCTGTTCTAAGCTTACCAGGGCTATTCTAAACATGAACAACCTATAAGTATTCAAGAATCATCATCCAACATGCATAATACATACGGGTAAACATACATAAACATTTGAAAATCATTTTAATACATTTTCAGCCCCAAAGAGAGATTAAAACAAGTAAAACCGAGGTCTAGAACTCACCTGGTGCAACTTGGGTGTTTCTTCCTTCTAACCCGCTTGCAAATGTGTTCAAACACCTAAAAACACACCAACACACACACCCGGACACACACAAGCATATAAGCATGTAACCGAGATAAAATCCATCATAAACACTTAAAAATCTTGAAATCTTACCTTGAATTCAATTTTTCTTCTTTTTCTTCTTTTCTTCAGCCGAGAGTTCTGCTCTCTTCCTTTCTCTCTCTCTTTAAAACCGAAGTGAAAAGTGATGTGAAAAGAGGGTGGGCGGCCATGCCCACATTTACACCAACTTTTCAAAGATTTTGTCCTTTTGGACACTTTTAGTCCCTCCACTTGGGCTTTATTGCTTTTCTTTCTTTTATTCTTCATTTCTTGTCTTTGTTTTTAAAATATTCGGGTGTTACAACAATGCGTTTTGGTTGTATTGCCTGTGGATGAGAGGAGAACTCCACAGTTAAGCGTGCTCAGGTGGGAGCAATCCAGGGATGGGTGACCTCCATGGGAAGTTTTCACCTAGGCAACCAAAAGCAAATCCGTGAGCTCGTCGTGGGCAAAGCGGACAATATTGTTGGTGTGAGGGGCCGGGTGTTACACTAATAGAGAATGAAATCCACCTTAAACATAATAGATGTATCATTTATCACTTTTATTCCTTTGCTTGCACTACTTGAATAGTTCTTCACATTATTTTTGATCTTATATTTAGCTCTTTTCTTTTCTATTTTTTTCCTCAAGAATAACTTTACTATGATTGAACTGCTATTGCCATGACTCTTCCAAATATGTTATGGATTAGACTTCATCCCCTAAGATTCCATAAAAAGGCTAAGGCTTATGGTTTTATTGTTTTGGTTTGAAACGACAAGTTGGGGCTCAACATGGTATCTATAGGGAATTTTGTTCCTATGGAATTGAAAAGAAAGGTTTAAACAAATGGCTTAATCCTAATGCCTCTCTCATATTTATGCACACATTGGTCTATGATCTTGATATGTCTCAATTACACGAGTTCTAACTCGAATGCACACTATGGATTCCCTCTTTATATAAAGAGATAAAGTAACTCATAGTGTACTATGAGTTTCTCAATTAGGCTCAACTCTCACGAAAACGGTGAAAAGAGGTAATAAAATGTGTAGCATGTATGTCTTCTACAATCGGTTTGTTACACCACCTAGGACTTTCACCTACTTTTATGAAGATACATGATTAGGATGCATTACTCAATTATCAAAACAAACAAGCCAAAGGATCCATAAGTGCACAAACCAGTAACAATTAGCTATGAACAATTAGCCAAAGGATCCAAGTTTTAGGTTTGATGTACACATAAGTTTACTTAAGAAGTTATTTTCCACATTTTTTTTCAAAAAGGTTCAAAATTTTAAATTTTGTTTGTTGTTTCAATTCAATTCTTTCAATGCTTCCCCTTATCCCCACACTTAAGATACGTTGTCCCCAATGTATGGTTTTAAAACATGAATAAAAATGCTAATGATTAAAAAACAGGATAAGGAAGGAGTACATTGGCCTAATCATTAGTGAGAGCTTTTACTAAGAGACTTGCACCTGCCCACACTTGAGTGCTTGCATCTTGTGTATGATTGAACTAGCTAAAAATACAAAACAAAGGACACAAAAACTAATAAAAGAAGTAAAACTCACTTTCATAGGAATCATGGTTGCATTTAGCATATGCAACAAGCCTTTAAACCCCTCGGTAGACCCGAGTGGACGAGTTGTAGTCTCGTGAGAGTTTCTAGTGAACACACCCACAAAGTTCTCGAGTTGCCTCCCGCAAGAGCTAAGTTTTAGGTCTTCAGCCGAACCTTACCTGTGACCAGTTATGGTGGTCGTATTGAGCATTTTCTACCACATTTCCAACAAATGCTCGATAGTAGACATACCAAATCTCTATTTTCTTTTTCATGGTCTCCATGCCTCTTGAATCAATGGTCGACATCCTAAATCCACATTTTCCCATTGAGTTACCAATGTATGCATGGTAGTTGACATGTCGGGTCCACACCTTCTTTCCTATCCTTAGCATGTCTATAGAATCGTTATGAGCTCTCCTTTGAAGAAGTTGTTTGATGTTATCTAAACTCACCTTTCTCTTCTTTGAACATGAGCTATCATCCCTCGCTTTGTCAAATTGTATAATAAATATTGAAAGACTCTTAGAACCATATGTCAATATCTTAGTCTCTGGTTTCTTAGGAGGTGTTATGACCTCTATTAGGTTTAAACATTCAACTCCTTGCTCTGAAAGACATATAACCTCTTTATCCACTTCATTATCACAAGCAACAACAACCATTATTTCTACACATGATTCTTTAACAACTAAAGGAAATTGTGTGGTATTAATCTCCATGACCTCATCCTCAACTTTAAAAGATGTTGAGATTAGTTCTTCCAATTCTATTTTCAAAAGTAACGCGACACGCTTGATAGTTAAGTAGTCAAATCGTTGCTGATCTGGAAGATGATGTTGTGACAACAACATATCGATCTCAGGCAATATCAACTCTAGTCGAGCAATAGTTTCCTCCTCCTCAGATTTATACATATTTTGAAATTGCATAACATTTTGGATAACATTCTCTTGTGTAGGAAATTGACATTGATTTTGATCCTTGTATGTCACCTGAGAGTATTCTTCATGATAATGGTTTTAATTCTCTTGATAACTTGAGCTTGATGTCATCTCTGGTTTATAGTTGTTGCAATCCCAATTTTGCTCAGAGTTGTAATTCACCTCTGACTGATAATGTGTGACAACCCTAAAAATAAGGTTAGGCAAAATTAATAAACAAATAAAATTCTCTTACATGTTACTCAATATTCGACTAACCCTTTATATATATTATATATATTTATGTGGAAATATATATGTGGTACGTATGCATGTTTGCATGCATGCATTAAAAATTAAGTGTGCATATATTTGAATACATGATCTTTTAACATCAAACATCATATGATCAAACATCACAACTATGTAACCTCAAATCATACACCAAATGAACCAAAGTACAACACAACCAAACACCACAATACAAAAGTTAACATCAAAGAACTTTATACCGATAACATGAAACCTAAAACCTTAAATACCTAAACACTTGAACATCAATGTAAGTACCACTTAAGGATACAAGCTTGGTTTAAACAAATCGATTAAGCAACTTAAGCTATGATTAAAATGGTGTTAATGATCCGGTGACTCTATGGATCATTTGGTCGACACCTAGTTTCATTAGGAACACCAAGCACTTTCACAACATGCCACCTAAGCCTAAGAGATTACTAAGCAAACCTAGTAACACCGCATCACCAAACTACAACTAGAGCTAATTATGATTATCTCCACTATATCTGGTTCCCCGTTGCACAATTCTCGATCCTTAGGAGCATCCTAACCTGACTCCATTTAGTATTTCCTCTTCTTGTTGGTCCCTTGGGTTAGCATTTTCTGGTTCCTCGTTGCACAATTCTGGTCAACTTCACACTACTACAACCATTTTCGACCACCATCTCTACTCCCTCAATACTCTCGGCCACCTCTTAACAAACCGCACACCACCACTAACTCAACTCTCGGTAACCACCATAACACCATCCAAGCTTAAGTCAACCACCATCTTCCAAACAAAGAACCAAGATCGGGGAGCCAAATGAAATTAGATCATCAGAGAAAGAAGCTACCATCAGCTATCCTCACTCTCTCTCATTGTCAAAAAAAAAGGTTTCAATCCCTAAACCATAACTAGTTAAGTTTACCAAAATATATATGTGTTTAAACAACACATATAACCAACCCTTATGATCAAACATACAAGTTCTTCACAAAATCTTACAAATATGTCAATCTTATCAAAAAGGCAGTAAGAAAGGTTTTATGAATCTGAAGGAAATGAATAAGTATTGGTAACCAAAAGTTATATAAAGGAAATTATCAATAAAGGGTTGAAAATTTATATGCAAAGTTGTTAAATTCGGTTTGATATGTAAATGACTGTAATGTGGGAACAAATATTGTAAACGTATTTGGAATATTAGGAAATATTGTTCTGCAAATTTTGATGCCATTACTATAAGTAAAATAATTTATATAAATTATTTAAGTATTTGGAAGAAAATTTCATGCCGGAAGAACCAAACCTGGAAAGTAGTTAGAAAACTTATATGTTGATTCTTATGATTTATAAGACTAACAGATAAAGTTTTATGGCCTAATTTGAAGTTTTGCATCAGTTATAAATTTTAGAAAATTCTGCTATTTGAAAATCGGGAAAAACACTTAAAATTTAAGATAAATTATGAAACATTACAGAAAGCGTGATAACTAAATAGAGTAGTTTGTATAAAGATTAGAATTTTTTAAACATATTCTGCTATTTTTACTAAATATTGTTAAAATAATAAAAATCATGAAAATAGGCTTTGCTATGATTTAGGACCTGAGAAAATTTTGAAAAAATATAAATTTTGTTGCATATATTCCGACAAAGTTTGACCAATTTTAGAGGCCCGAAGGCATTTCTGATAATTTGTTCAAATAATATAAAAATTATAAAAAATAAATTATGAATCATTGGAATATGAAATTTTAATATGTTATGTCTAATTTATGGACTCACTTTTTGTAAAACTTTCATGGTATATGTTTGAGTATAATTTCTATAATAGAATTTATAAAAATGAGGAACTGAAAATTTGGAAGAAATATATATATATATATATATATATATATATATATATATATATGTTCTAAACCATAAATGTTTTGTTTATAGGTTATCCATTGGAGTAAAAGGTGAGACTCATAGCCTCGTTTTGTATTTATAAGCTTTTTGGGGGAAAAAGCATATTGTTTTTATGATTGATGCAATTATGTAAGATTTTGAGATGTACTTTCATTTATGTTACAACCATTAATTTGGATGTGGAACCGTTGGATAATATAGGTAGCGCTACTTAGGAAAATATTTCTTGTACCAACAGGATGAGTGTTGTGATGCTATATTATTTTAATTTTTGAATTATATTTTGACAATTATGAATCATCTGAGTATTATGTAAGGTTTAGTTGTATTTGATGCATTAAAAATATTTTGTCTGAAATTAAACCTATGATCTCACGAACTATATGTTGACTATTTTGAGTATGCTTTTTCAGGGAATCATCATGACTAACAACATAATGTTCTTTGTTGATGTGTCTAACGGGTGTGGAGAAATAATAGGGAAAGTTTGTGTTAACCTAACTGTAAACATGTATGATCTCAACTTATCGGTGGACGCGCACTTACATAGCTACTGAAGATGTAGCAGTTAGATAATATGTTTGTAATAGGATTATGTTAGATCAAATTTTGACTGTTTATGATGTGATGTAATCCTAACATTATAATTATAATTGTGAAATGATGTATGTTATGTTATCTTTTCTTGTGCTAATCTATTTAATCATTTAATCAATGAGTTCTGAACAAGCAAGTCACACCCCAAAGCATCTCACGCTTCCACCGGGCTGTAACATAATGTCCTTCATAATATGGAGAAGATTACTCATAGTCCGGATAAGATGATGGTACAACATCATAATAGACATCCAATAAATATAATTTTATTCTCGTCTCTTCACACTTTTGCAAATACTCAGGGCAATGATCTCTCGTGTGAACTGGACTTTCACAATCGGTACATGAATAATAAACTCTATTCATGGTAAGGTTTAACTTCTTCAGAGTAACCTACAAGACATAAAACACTAGCATAGCACTGCACAAAACAAAAGAAAAGAAAGGACAAGAAAACTAAAAAAGTAACAAAAAATAACACTTTGCGCACTAGTACCCCGGCAATGGCGCCATTTTGATCTGGTTGTCGAGACTCGATAAAAAACAAGTTAAATAACCGGTCTTAGTTACTTTTATTGTGAGGGTAAGTAAGGTCGTCTCCTCAAGGAATATGTGGAAAGTGTTTAATTAACATGAGTTGATTAACTTAAAGACTCAAGCTTTATAATTAAAAATTAAAACTTTGAATGAATTAATGATCAAAAGTGCATAAAACAATGAACTTTAGAACGAATTTGATTAAATAATAAGAAACAATCACTTCCAGGTGTCCAATTCTTCAAGATCAACAATTGGTAATTCTAAATTAGGGGTTGTAAGGAACAATACTTAAAAATCTCAACTTTTGATTAAAGTGATAACAAAGGAACAATCTTTTAAGACTCGTTCATTTATAATGTTACCAATTCACTTATATCACATTGCCTACTTTTCTTAATGAGTTCACGATGCAAGGAAACCGCAAAACTGGTAATCAAACAAACAACTTTATTTATACGTAACTTGTCTAAATCAATCAAACATAATCTTTTATTCAATAGATCAATGTTTAATACAAAAACCTAATCAATCATACCAATCGTCTCAATTTACAAGAATTGTACTCTCGAAAGCAATCAAGAGAACCTAGCCATGCATCATCTTCGTTCAATCTTCAATCTTAACTTGTAGAATGTTTGTGGATGGTTTGGGGAGCCTTAGGACACCAAAAATCACCTAAAGTTCTTCATTTTTTGTCTCCAAGAAGTTCTTGATCAAATTAAGGTTGATTTGATTTAAATAAAATTGAAAACCACAAAATTCGGAGAGCTGGTTAGGGGACCGGCATATCATACACCCATATTAGGCATATAATACACCCAACTTTCTGAGAATTTTGTGAAATACGCCCATAAATACAACGTGAATAGGCCTACCGACGTATCATACGCCTATGACCGGCATATCATAGGCGGGGCCCTATGAAATCTTGATTTTCACATGTAATTTTTCATGAGCTTTTCGTTGACTGGTCGTGGACCCTATAACTCTTTTCCTAGGCCAGGTTATGTCCGTTTTAAGTTACTATGGTCTTGAACCTTTGG
The DNA here is from genome assembly GCA_025506515.1 of Flaveria trinervia. Lineage (NCBI taxonomy): Eukaryota > Viridiplantae > Streptophyta > Magnoliopsida > Asterales > Asteraceae > Flaveria > Flaveria trinervia. The sequence goes on along the minus strand of CM046458.1, from coordinate 60,337,420 downwards.
TTTTTGCATTTCTTTACTTCTCGGGCTCCAATTTCCATCCCGCTTCTTCCATACTCTTCATGTTTCACGAAACTTAGTTTCATTTTCCCGTTTTGCATCTTTTCATCCAAAATAAGCTTACTTTAGCTCTAATCACATATAATTCAAAACACCATGTTAGGACCGTGTACGTACGGAGTACTAATTCATTATGCGTGAAACCATATCAAATAGTGCGGAATCCTATTTGATTGGCGATCCAATTAGTGAGAACGCAATCCCGATCAATCTAACGATTAAAGAAACATTAAGAACAAGTAGAAAATGATCAGATGCGAACTATGAACTTGGAATAGGGCATCTGGACGCTCTGGACGGGTAGGTTATGAGTATGTGTCAAAAGTCTAATTTTGCCACGAATTAAATGATATTTATAGGTTTGCAGTCTTCATTTGTGCGGCTGAACCATTAACATGATTAAGTCATGCAACTGACCGATGCGACTGATTCATATGCACGACTGAAAGTTCAGTCGTGCGACTGAGTCAATCTCATGTCTCACTCATATGACTAATCAGTCGTGCGACTGGTTCATTAGCATGATGTATTCATGCGTATGGTCCATAAGTATGGTCCATTAGCATGAATCATCATATAACAACTTCAAACCTATATAATAAGTGTATATTTATGAATTAGATATAAGTAAACATCAAAACACAAATCATATATTATTACAATGTTTCATTACACATATGTAAGCCATGGCAGACTTTTACATTAAGCACATAAACTAGGGACATATGTATCAACACACTCCCCCTTGGACCTAGTTTACTCTAACATCTGACATCCTTCATATGCTCCTCAAACCTCTTGTACTTCTCCTCTCTTGTGACTCCTGCATGTATTTCAAACGCAAAGTAGAGCCGTATCATATTCTAGAATTGGAGAGCTTGTACAATATCCTGCGTGTCATAGAACAGTTGTCACTTGTATAAAGTGTAGACATCTTCAACTGACAGGTTGGTAAGCCACATTGGGTTAAATACCTTGATAGTTTCCATTTTGCCCTCTCTATTAAGAACTATGACAGCTTCACCCGTCCTCCAGTCATAATACCACCATTTGAAATGTGGAGTGAAGTCTTGAGGCATTTCCCATTAGGGAATCTTTGACATTGTGCGTGGGGGACTCCACTTCAACATTACTTTAGGCTTTCCAGATATGGGATCCACTTCAGACTTGCAAATAAACCTCTTTGGTTGTTGAGGTCTGAAGTTTACCCACCTGGTGTGGTATTCTTTCTTTAGTGTAGCTTCAAACCAACCTAACATCTTTCTGGGATCAACATACATCATATTTAAGCATGTAAGTTGGTTGAGCTCAAAGCCTGGAAGAGTCTTCACATCATGAGCATACCTGAAGTAATCTATTCCCTTCTCCCTTTTTACTGCATAAACATTTAGGTCTTCCAAATACGCCCACGCTATGATCTTGCCAGACAACTTTTGATGTTTCTTGACCTTGTAGAGTTTGGTGTAGGCGTTTTGCTTTGGAGCAGTGCGCTGGGCTTTTATTTCAGCAAAACAAGCTGCCCATTCCACCTTCTTTATATCAATATCTGCATCCAAGGCTTCGGCTTGGTTTTCATCCTTATACGTTTCTTTCTCCATCTCATCCAGTTTTCAAATGTAGCACTACCGAGAGTGTCACCCAAGTTGGGGATCACATTTCCCCCTCGATCAGTGTATTCTAGATGGTGTTGAGACATGACATCCTCTATCTCTATTTCATCAACATCATTCAGCTCATCATCACTCATAACATCGACCTTTGGAGCATCATTGACGAGCTCGTCAGGATTCAGTTTGAACATCTCAGCAAGTTGCTCATCGGTCAGATCGTGAATAATTTCTCCTTCTTTGGGAGTGTAGCTCACTGACCTTCTCATAATTCCTTGCAAATCAAAAATCATGGTGAATTGAGACTTGATTTGCTGAAGGGGAGCAATATCATATTCATCTTGCTGTGAAGTTTTATTTTTATCTTGATCGGTCAATTCTTCAACTGGAGGGGCTAAATACGAGGCTCCTTGCTTTTGAGCTCTCTTAGTTCGCCTCTCTTGATCCTGAGCAGAAGCTGAGGCAACAACATCACCTTCTTCATCATCATCGTCCTGTTTCTTCTTTCCACTCTATCCTTTATCATCACCCTCATCTTCTTCACTTGAGTCATGATCATAATCATCATCTCCTTCCCTGATCTTTAAAGGCTCATCTTTAGATTCTTTAAGCCTGAGCATTAACTTCTTGTTCTTTCTCACTAGCTCCTCTATCCTCTCAACAGAATGTGCATATGTTCCTGCAGTTGTGTAATTTGCTGAGCTTGAGTATCATTGAGCTCCATAAGCTGGTTGAGTTGTGCAGCTCTTTGCTTATCGGTGGCGAGCAACTTTAGTACGATCCAGTTGAGGTTGGCTAGCTGTTCCTCTACAACGATAGAGGATAGAGTGGATCCATGGCTTATTGGGACTTGAGCAGATGTCCCGGCTCGTTGGGTGGTGGAAGTGGTGGTGGATGTGGTGAATATGGGAGGTAGAATAAGGGTGGATGGTGAATGGGTGGTTGTGGTAGTGATGGTAGGAGGTGTGGTAGTGGTGGTAGGAGGTGTGGTAGTGGTGGTAGTAGGTGTGGTAATGGTGGTGGTAGCTGTGGTAGTGGTGGTGGTAGGTGTGGTAGTGGTGGTGGCAGTTGTGGTAGAGGTGGTGGATGTGATGGTAATCAGGGTAATCCTCCTCCTCTTGCTCTTCATGCCATAAGGTTGAGCCATCCGCTTCTTCCTCGAGACCTTAGAAGAGGATGCTCCCCCAAGGCTGCTTGGCTGGTCAGGGATGTATGATGGATTAGTAAAAGCAGTAGCAGCATCCCTGGACTCACCCTAGCATCCACCAACCGCCGCAATCCCTCTCTCAGTGGCAATAACCTTACTGGCCACTGTCCTTATGAGCGGCTTCTCATCTGACTCTTCCTCCTCATATGACAGGAAGTCTTGATGGAACGCAACCCTCTCAATTCCACCGTGAGTGGATGGTGGAGAGGATATATCAGTAGCAGTGACCCTCGATGGAGTGGGGCCAGCATCTCCACCGTCTTCACTGTCATCGTCATTGTAAACTATGGGCTCTGTGTCTAAATCACTGTCATCATGACGCCACTTCTTGCAAGCGGGCGCCACGTAATCTTCCGGGGCCAGATGCCCAAAAAATCTCTTCACCAGGGGCATCACCTGCTTTCCCTGGTACACCTTCTTCCTCCTCAGTGTCGTATCATCAATAACCTCAAGAGTGACATCATCATCTCTCTCCTTTGGCAGCAAAGGAATCTTCTAGTCAATGATCATCTATAGAAAATGAGGATACATACAGAAGCCTTCCTTGCCCTTGGCCTCTATATTCTCTACCAGGTACGTGAAGATCATACGAGGAAACTGAACGGATGGTTCAGTACCAGAGCTACGCAAGCATTCTTGATTTGATCAGACATCTCATCAAAGCCTCCTTTCCTTGAGGCTATGCACTTGAGGATCACATGGGCCAACTACTTGAACTGGGGGCATAGGTTGCTCTTGTTGAGCACCCCAACATTAATGTCCCTAGCGTATTTGATCCGAAGAAAACATCCCCAAACCGTTAGGGGATGCATCCTAGTTGGGTAGTCACCATCTTCGCCCAACTCCAAAACCCTCCTCAGATCATCCTTGCTGATCTCAATATCTTGAACAAAAATAGAACTCTGAATGCGGTGAGGCTTAGCGGATATGTCCACTGCAACACTTTCCCAGAAAGCCTTCTAAATCGATCTATATGGTGTACATGGTGTAGAGATGGCCTTGAAGATCCTCGATCTCCGCAAAAAGGCAATAATCCCCATGAACACAGAAGCATTCCAGGATGTGACATCCAGATGAGCACAGATGTTGTGCATCATGCTCATAGTCCATCTCCTAGCCATGTTTCTGTAACACAAGACACATATACGTTAGAATTTGTGTAAATGGATGACATTTGAATTTTAATGAACTTGAATCATTTTGTTCAGTCGTGCGAATGGACAATGCGGCTGAGTCTTAGTCGTGCGATCGGGTTCAGTCGTACGATTGAGCCTGGGACTGAGCTTAGTCGTATGCTATCCCATGTGGTTGAAGCAATGGTACCATTCAGTCGTACGATTGAGCCTAGGATTGAGCTTAGTCGTATGCTGTCCCATGTGGTTGAACCAGTCGTGTGACTGAACTCATACGCATGGTTCATTCGTGCGATTGAGTTATACATCCAGCTCATTCGTGCGATTGAAGTTCATCAGCGTGCGCATAAGTCTCTGTTCGACACTTTAAAATCAGTTCTTGGTCTATACTTGATGTTAACTGTTGTGATCAGGCTCATTACACTAGCAGACATTCAAAATAACATCTAATACAATTTCAATCAACAATTAAGTCCATTTTAGTGGTTTATTTTGAAGATTATGTCTAAGTTCTTGTTTTGGATGATTTTGGACATTAGGGCTAGGTTGTACATTACCTGTAGATAAAGTGAGTAATCGTTAGAGTCACAAACACAATGCTAAATCAATAAAATGAAATTTTTACAGAGTAACTTTGCTTTCGTGCGACTTGAGAGCGATTGAGGGGTGATGAAAATGTGCGACCGACTCCCCTCTATTTATACTGAGATTACCTTCAGTCGTGCGACTTTACCTATTCGCACGCTTGATTTGTGCGACTGGGGCTCAGTCGTGCGATTGGCTCAGTCTATCACATCCATTCGTGCGACTGGGGTTCAGTTGTGTGACTGACTCAGTCGGTCACCTCCATTCGTGCGATTGGTTCATTCTTGTGATCCAATCGCATGGATTGACCCATGCTTATGGTCCCATCATACATCTGGTCCATACGTATGGTTCAATCATGTGATTGGCTCATACTCATGATCCAATCATGCGACTGATCCATACTTATGGTCCAGTTATGCGAATGGCTCAGACTTATGAGTTTGACCTCATGCACTTTCAAACACTTAACCTGTTAACTATTGATAAGACGTTATGACCGGTGATCATCTCAAACATGACCTTTTTTTTTAATTTGAAAAACTGTTGATCACCTCAGACGTGATCTTTTTAAATTTAAGACTCGATTGGTCACCCCAGACGTGACCCTTTTTAGTGAGTGATTTCCTGATTGAATCCAGATGTATAATCCGACTTTTTCCTAACAAATAACTAAAAGTTAAATAAAACACTAGAAATTTAAAAAACAAAACAATATATATTTTTATATTTTTGATTGGAGTTGGATTTAAACCTATTAGAGTACTTCTAACTGATTTTACTTTCCAGACAGCACAACTTCAAGTTAATTTGATCATAACTGGAACAATTCATTATGGAATCATACAGGTATATCAAAATCATTTGGGATATTTTAATAAACTATTTTGATGCTAGATTTTTGTTTTGACCGAGAGTCAATAGCAATTTTAGGAATCATACTAGAGCTACAAGATGCACACACTGATTTTGACTTTAGAGAACTATAACTCACGATGATTGTCAGTATACTTGTCCTCTTAAATTCATACACAGATTTTTGACACATATTGGTAACGAGTTAGGTTTAATTATTTCAACATGCATTTGTGGATCCCATGCTTATATGGTAATCAACGTTCCTCAGGACATTTTTGAGCGGTCTACGGGTATATTTCGAGAAGAAACTATTCTAAGAGCTTTCAAAGAGATGCCAAGCCTCAGGTGAGTGCCATCACATAGAAAAGAGGGGCAAACAACAATGAATTCTAGAACATTTAGGTTATGCTTATCCTCAGGTCAGTGCCACCGCATAACAAAGAGGCACACAACCTATCTTCTTGTTAGAGCATTTTTTTTGCACATAACTCACCAACAACATAAGTTATTAGCTTGATTGAATTTAGCATTTTTCCATGTGCTTTGCTCACTTTTATGGTCGTCCGCACACATTTGTGGTGTATATTTTGCTTTTTACCCCTTATTGGAACTGGGTTGATCGTGTTAACCAGGGATAAGATGGGAATCAACAGCAAGTTGAACAACTTAGTTTGAATTTTAAACCACCAATGAGGTCTGCTCATCTATTGTGATGAATCTACCGACACATCATATAATGAACTAGCAACCTCTAGGTCTACTTTCTCTATGTTACCTTGGTAGCTTACTAGTTTTACCATCATTTTCCTTTTATTTTGCTTAGACTTTTCAGACTTATACTTTGAATTTTGCATCTTAATCATTTATAAGTTTCTAAAGTCCCAAACAATTTGTTCCCTGTGTACTATCATTTTCCATAAACGTTAAATCAGTATCACAGATTTGATTACATTCCTTTTAGCTAACATGTCCTCCTCCCTTGTTTTTTAAGTAATTAAATAAAGCAACTAATTTAGTACTAATCTAACCTATTCTCCCTCTAAAATTCTAAAACCGAAAATATTTTTGTGTTTTTGGAATTTAATAAACAGGAAAATAAAATAAAATAAAATAAACGAAAAAAACATGACGGACTAGACACTTTCTTCCTCTAAAATCACCACTTTTCTTTTTCACGCTATTAACATCTAATAGTTATAAAAACCTCGGTTTATCAAATGCTTTTGTATAGATGCCAGCGCATTGAAAATCCGTATTTATTTTAACCACATCGATTAATTGCTTTTCAAAATAATCACGTATAAAATGATATTTAATACCGATGTGTTTAGTCTTAGGATGTTGGACTGGATTTTTGGTGACAACAATCGCAGCAGAATTATCAACAAAAATAGGTGTTAGAGAATTGCAAACCATAGTCGCGCATTTGCTGTTGAATCCAAATGATCTGCGAACAGCAACTTGCAGCAGCAAAGTATTCCGCTACACAAGTTGACAGAGCAACCGATGTCTGCTTCTTACAATGCCAGGTGACTAACCATCTACCATAGAACTGACAACCTTTAGAAGTTGACTTGTAATTCATCTTGCAACCACCATAGTCTAAGTCACTATACGCTGTAAGCTCAAAATCATCGCCATGAGGATACCACACCCCGAGTGTTTGTGTACCCTTCAGATAGCGAAAAATCCGTTTCACACCAATGAGATGATTCACTTTTGGTGTTGCCTGATATCTTGAACAAAGAAACGTTGTATACATGATATCAGGACGAGACGCTGTAAGATACATAAGGGATCCAATCATTCCTCTATACATTATAGCATCAACCAGATCACCATTTTTGTCGGGTGCCACATCATGGTTTATGGCAAGTGGAGTTCTAGTAGCTGAAGCATTCTCCATGTCAAACCGATTGAGGATGTCCCCTACAGATTTAGTCTGATGTAGGAAGATTCCTTTTTGTGTCTGATCCACCTGTAATTCTAGGAAGAACTTCATCTCCCCCATTGCACTCATCTTAAATTCTGCTTTCATGACAGATTCAAATTCTTTACATAACTCTTCGTTTTTGGAACCGTAGATTATGTCATCAACATAAATCTATACCAACTATAAGTCGTCGTCTTTTTCTTTGATGAATAACATACAATCAATCACTCCTCTGTGAAAACCGTGTTTCACAAGATGAGTTGAGAGCTTCTCATACCAGGCTCTAGGGGCTTGATGGAGTCTGTAGAGAGCCTTATCTAGCTTGTAAACTCTGTCCCAATGATAAGGATCCTCAAATCCTTCGGTTGACTGATGTAGACTGTCTCACGGATTTCACCATGAAGGAATGCACTTTTCACATCTAGTTGATAAACTTTGATCTTCATGTAAGATGCATAGGCTAGGAAGATACAGATTGCTTCCATTCTAGTCACAGGTGCAAACACTTCATTGTAATCAATGCCTTCGACTTGTCTGAAACCTTGAACCATAACTCGAGCCTTGTTTCTGATTATGACCCCTTGGTCATCTTTCTTGCACTTCAAGACCCATTTAGTGCCAATTACCTTAGCACCTTTTGGTCTATCCACCGGTGTCCATACTCCTAGCTTCTTGAAATGTATGTAACACCTGGTTATTTTTAAAAGTCAAGACATAAAGAATAAAAGCAAGAAAGGTAATAAAGTCCAAGTGAAGGGACTAAAAGTGTCCAAAAAGGACAAAACTTTCAAAAGTTGGTGTAAAGGTGAGTATGGCCGCCCACGCTCACCTCACTTCACCATTTTTCTTGGTTTTAGAGAGAGAGCAGAGAATACTCTCGGTTGAAGAAGAAGAGGAAGAAGAAAAGTGAATTCAAGGTAAGAATTCAAGGTTTTTATGTTTTATGTCTGGTTTTATCCCGGTTATGTGTTTATGTGCTTACGGGTTATGTTTGTGCTCGGGTGTGTGTGTTTTTGGATGTTGTTTCTAGGTGTCTTGAACTCTTTGCAAGCGGGTAAAAAGGAAGAACACCCAAGTTGCACCAGGTGAGTTCTAGACCCTGGTTTTTACATGTTTTAAACTACCTTTGGGGCTGAAAACGTATTAAAATGATTTTACAAAGTTTTGTGTGAATACCGTATGTTGGATGTTGGTTCTTGATGGTTTATAGGCTACTCATGTTTAGAATAGCCACATTATACTTAGAACAGATGGGTTGATGATTAGGATTGAAAACATCCTAGAAACATGTTTTACAGAATGCTCATGCGCCTAGATAAGTGTTCATACGCCTGAAGTTGCCTTAGAAAGAATTAAGTGTAAGCCATGTGCCTAACAGTAGCTCATGCGCCCAAAATTTGCCTTAGAAAAGTCTAAGTATAGCCCATGCGCCTGTACAGTGGTCCATGCGCCTGGAAATGTTAGTCGAATGACTAAGTGTAGGGCCATGCGCCCCAATAGTGCTCATGCGCCCAAGTGGCCCATGCGCCCAAGTGGCTCATGACCTGAATAGTACCCATGCGCCTAGAAACTGAACTGGATTTGCCTAAGTGTTCCCCATGCGCCTGCATAGTGCTCATGGGCCTGAAAGTGGCCCATGCGCCTAAGTGTTCCCCATGCGCCTGAATAGTGCCCATGCACCTAGGACTTAGAATATTTTTCTTATTTTTGAGGAAAATGTGTAAAGTAGGCTTTGACTTAGGAGATTCCCGGGGGACAATATAAGTTGACTTTTGGGGTCATAGATGGTATGAAGGGCATGTTATGCATTGTGATTGATGCTGCTAATGATGATTATGATAATGATGTTGCATGAATATGCTTGATGTATGTTATGTATGTATGATGCCCTGTGTGATGATGTATGAATGATATGATATGTTCCTTATGATGATGTATGTGTATCTTTCCATGGCTTTACGTGTTATGTTAATGAATGAACCGAAAGTACTATGTAACGTCAAGTGAAAGATAATGTAAGAGGAACATGATGAATGAATGCATGCATTAACAAATGAATGAACATAAAAAGTCTTGCAAGCGAATGTATGGAGGTCCACACCCAATGAAGGGTTAGCTCAACTGTGTGCGGGTTAGCTACCCCAGAAGGATGCACACTGGGGTCCAATCCTTGTGATTGACCATATGTATGGGACCCTTGCCGCTTGCCCCAAGTACTGGAGTCAGGTTCGTGCACAATGTTCGCGGTCTATGAAAGACGTCAGGCCCGGTAACCAGCTTCGTGCACAATGTTCGGGGTATAGCATATGGCATTAATCCGGAATGAAAGAGGAAAGATATATGGTGAATGTACTTGCCCCAGGTACTGGAGTCAGCTTCGTGCACAATGTTCGGGGTCTATGAAAGACCTCAGGCCCAGTAACCAGCTTTGTGCACAATGTTCGGGGTAACGTACATGTCACTAGATGTAATGAATGAACGAAGGTTAACGAACGTAATTGAAGATAATAATGGTATTATCTGTATGTACGTATGATGTATGATCACGAACGAATGAAACGTATAGTATGGACTCTGAAAGGAAATAAATAACGATTTTATGTATATTTAGTTGTAAAACTAGAACTCACTCAACAACGCTGACTTTTATATGTTTTCAGTTGGCAGGTAAACTGATAGGATCAAATGAATAAATCTGTGATGATTTGTAACACAATTCAATGAAATTCACACAAAGTAATCAAATCAAAACAAAATATCAATAAAATTCAAGTTTTCATTAATATCAAGCTAAGACAATTACAAGTATGAAAGCAAATTCGAATATCTTGTGTATTCGTTACTATCTACCTGCAAATCTAAGCTATTTATACTGAAAACAAAAAGTAAAGGAACTAACAAATTACACAAATAGTCCCTGTACTATTACAAACTATCAAAAGACAAATAAAGACAACATGTTAATCTTTCTTAGAGCACTTAACAATACTCCCCCTAAGATTGACATGGTCTTCAGTATTCAAATTCTTCAAGCTTTGACTGCTAACTTTATCTTCAATTTTATCTTCAGTCTTGACTTCATCATTAAAAATAATCTTCTGGTTCTTCTTTGACTTTGAACATCAGCTTCTGTTTGTACATATCTAACTCTTTCAAAGCTTTTGATATAGCAGACTTGAATTTACTTGCAAGATTGCCTTGTTCTGGTTTAGCTTCATTTGTTTTAATCTCCATCTTGTCCATTCTCTCCAATGTATCTTTTGAAAGACATGAAATATCAATGTTAGCATATAACTCAATAGGCTTGTTACTTTCCTTTGAGTACACTTCTAATACCCTTTCCTTGATATTCTCATGAATTCAATATCTTTAATATCTTTCTTGACAATGTTGGTGTTAGGATCAGTGATCTAAGTTTGATTAATTAGAGAGTATTGCAGCGGAATTCGAACAATGATTAAACAATTCACAAGAACACAATTGATATTCAATGTAACAGTAAACGGTTATAGAAAGAGAGAATTCTGCAAAAGAAATATTTCATTCATATGCTTTCGTGGTGGCTCAATGTCACACTTTACAACTAGGTCAACATTCCTTATATAGGAAATGTGACGTCTGCTGATGTCACTTGATAGTGACATCTAACAGAATTATTCAAACTACTGAAACTATGCAAACTACTGAGAATGTTCTCAACTACTGATTACATCTCAGAGAATGCTTAAGTACAAAAACGTAAAACTACTAAACTACAACTACTGAAACTATAACTACTAAAAAGTAAATTACAAGTACTAAAGGAAACCATCACAACTACTGAAGTTAATTACTTCAGCTGTTGTGACAACTACTGATCACTTTGGTGTTCAGTCTTTGTCTTTAGTCTTTGTTCTTCAGTACTTTACTTTCAGACTTTGTCTTCAGCTGATGGCTTCAGACTTTGTCTTCAGTACTTTACTTTCAGACTTTGTCTTCAGACCTTGTAATCAGCTGATGTCTTCAGCTGTTGTGATCTTCTTCAGCAGTTGTAATGTCTGTGACTTAGAGGTTTTTCTGATCAGGCTCATTGGTTCTTTTGGTCCAACAAACTCCCTTGAACCAATATAGCCAAAACCTCTAAACTTATTGATGATTCCACTTATTCTTGGCAGAAACACCCTCTTGATCAGCTTCAGAGGTAATTAGTTAAGCACAGTCCGGAAAAGGTTTCTAGTATTTTGATTGGCTAAGTATGGAAGGCAACACTGTCTTGGGGAAACTGGACACAGAGTCTTGTCCAAACCATGAAACCTAATTCCCATTAATGAGTCTATAAGACTCACTAGCATAGGCCTCAAAGAGAACAACTTGTTCCTCCTTGGTGAGTTCTTATGCTTCTCCCTCGAAGAAGAACTCTGGCCATAATACTCAGACAGGTATCTCACTGTCTTTCCATTTTTCAACTCCACAGTTGTTATCTCTCTGTAAGAAATTCATCGGGTGAGAGCCTTCAAGCAACAACTGGAGTTCACTCTTCTGAAGATCTTCAAGTCTTTTGTATAACAACCCCTTCTTGATCATTTTGTTCTCAAGAATAGATTGAGGGGTTGTCTTGAAGTTGTGAGCTTTCTTGAATTCTTCAATGATTTCCCAGGGTGAGACTACCATGGCCAACGTAGTCGCAGCATTCAAGGTCTTCTTCACTTGGCCATGATATCTACTTGGTATATTCTTCTTATGAATTCTAGAACTTACCCTAGGGTCTGGCCAGATCCGCACTCTTTCTCTTTGATGTTGAAAAGTATGTCTAAGAGTGTACAACCTCAGAGCCTGTTTCTTCATTTCTTGAATGGATTAGGACTGAGGGAAATCCTTGTCAACCATCTTGAGAAACGCTCATCGTGCTGCTTCTGCTGTTCTTCTTCAATCTTTACCTTCACCATCTGCATTTGCAAGTCAGGTGTAATCACTTGTTGACTTCTGTGCTCAGGTGTTTTAAGGTTGAGAACAACAGAGATTGGCAGACAATCTTCATCATCATCCTCTTCTTCATCTTCTTCTCCCTCAACACCCTTCTCCTCCTTCTGGGGTATCACTGGGTAAGGTTTGAGGTGGTTTTTGGGTAAAGGAATTGGTTTTGAGGGTTGAGTTATGGGTGGCTTTGGTTTAGGGATAGATTTGGGAGATTTTAGAGATAAGGGTTGTGTTTGAGTGGGAGTGTGAGAAGACTGACTTAGCATTTTGGTGGTGAGTTGGCTTTGGAGAGCTTTGCCATTTCATTTCTCTTCCCTGCACCTGTTTCATCCAGTGCTTTGATGATCAACCTTTATTATAGCCTCCAGCAGAGCAGATTTTCTTGGTTATCTCAAGATACTGTCTCTGGACCAGCCTTTATCTCTATCAATGATCTTCCAAGGTATTTGGCAATGAATCTGATCATTATCTCCAATCTTTCCCTTTCCAACACACTATAACCAGCCCATCTAGCTTGAATCTCTTCTATTTCCAGCCTTCTGATCTCAGTGTCTAGTGTGGCTGTGTCATGACCTTGTCGAAAGAGCTGATCTATAAGTTTATCCATGGATCTGCTGTGAGCTTCATCTGCATCTTTGACAAGATCTTCTAAGGATTTATCTTCATGAGCTTTTGACTCAGCACTTTTCTTTCTTTTATATGTGATCAGCTGATCTTCCTTCTCTTTATCTGTGATCAGCTGTTCTGAGATCAGTTCTTTCTCCACCTCCTTCTCTTTTGTAGGTTCTTTCTCATCATCATCTCTTTTTCTTTTCTTTTCTTTCACTGCCTTAGACTTGAAAGTCTCCCCCTTTTTGGTTGCATTGGGATCAGGGGCTTGAAAGGCAGAAAGAGATTTGTGAACAGCATCATCAATGAGGGTTTGTAGATTTGAGGAGATCCTCTCATCAATGGCTTTATGCACTATGTCAATGATTATGGGAGTGATAAGAGGTAAGGAGTTTTGAAAGATAGCAACCATCTGCTCAGAGGGGTTTTATCCCTGAGAGGTGGTGCCAAAAGTAGTGGCTGGTGGCTCAGTTAAGTGGTAGGCTCAGTGTTGGTGAACCTTCAATTGAAGGTGCCATCTGTGGGGGGTTTTTGGGGTAGATGGACTTTGATCCTAAGACATCTTGGCTAGCAGCTCTTTGAGTCTGCTCACCTCAATCTCTATGATGGTATTATGGGCTAATACATCATAGAAAAAGCCCAGGTCATCATCAGTCTGTGCTGAATCACCTGACCTCCTGATTGAATCGGGATGTACATGCTCTGAGTGTAGATCAGTAGAAGCATGTGCCCCTTGTTCTTGGTACTGGGGACTTCCTGCCTCAGGACTCTGTCCTTCATTGGCAGTTGCCTCTAGTAAGGTTTTATGGATGTTACCAACTTCATCCTGATCATTTGCTGAATCAGTAGAAGTGGCAGCCTACCAGATGTTCTAACCTCCATTTCTACACTTGGAGATTGAACATTGTAACCCCTGTGCTGTGGGTTATCAGAAGCATTTTGGTCCTCCCCCTCAATGGTTGGGTATTCCCAGTGGTAAGTGGTTTCTGGGAGGGGGTGAGGAATGCAACTGACTCAGCACTTTAGCAACTATCAGTGTTGGACTTTGAGGGGCGGTTGCATGTGGAGATTGGTCCGAAGCAGATTGCACCCGGGGTGAGAGGTGCTCTTCAATGGTAACCCTCTCAATTGAGATAGGTTCTAGAAATGTGGGATCCCCAATTGTGGTTGCAATAGGATCCTGTTGAGAGGATACTTGTGCGACTTCAGCAAGTTGAGTCTTGACATAACTGGGGGGTTAGACCAGTATGTATTTCCTGTGTTTGTGGTACAGGGGCATCCTCAGGGGACTCATCTCCCTGAGTAGCCTTTTTGGGCTTTTTGGATTTGGGTTTGGTGGGGACTTTGGCTCTGGAAGTGGAGGCTGTGGGTTCCCTCTGCTTTGGTTTTAGCATCCGGGCAGCTCCTTTTAGAGTAAGGTCTGAGTTATGTCTGGAGTATACCTCAGCTAAAACAGCTGGAGCAGGGACTCCAAGACCACCAAGGCCATCAAATTTTAATTGATTCAAAATTATGGCCATCAGAAACCTGGGATAAAGTAGCCATCTGTTTGCCACAGGTTTCTGAGCCAGATCCTTAGTTCCATGAACACTATCTTAGAAAAATTTAGATATTGGCGTTCAAAGATAGAGTACAATACCTGTTGCCATCGGGAAGACATTTGATCCCAAGAAGATGTCTTTGATGCAAGGCAGACATTCACCATATGAAAGATAAGTCGTTTAGCATCATGGAAGTGCCTTTATATGGTTGTAGCACTTAAGTCATCTTCATACCCGTTATTGATGAAAGACATATCAGTGGTGCCTTTCGGGTATTCTTTAACATAGGTGCCATCATGCAAATTAGGGTTTTGCGAATGATGTCGGGGGTGATGAGCACCTGTTTCTGGTTCACCACGACTGGAGACTGAGTTGGCTATCATTCTCACCAGTAATTACAGAGACGTTGGTCCAGAACTGGGTTAAGGAATCAGGGTATATGGTAGGATTCAAAGAAAGGCTGTTCGGTATTGGGAATCCACCATTAGATCGATGGCATTGTCAAACTTGTTCCAGAAAGCCGATTTCGAAAGGTAGGCAACACAGTTGTGTCGGGGTTGAGTTTCATGGTCGCCATTGTTGAGAGAGAAAAGGTTTGAAAAACGGCTAATGAAACGTTTGGCTATAAGTGCAGGTATTTATAGGTTAAGAAAAGGCTGAAAAGAAAACGACTGAAAGTGTTGTTGTGGCATCATTTGTTATGAAAACCTGAAGACTGGTTTTAACTATCAGGCATCTGAAAACAACTGAAGACTTGGTTTTAGTCATCAGTAGTTGTGAAACTACTGAAAACCTTGGTTTTGTCTTCAGCTCTTGTAAACAACTGAGGACTTGGTATTAGTTATCAGTAGTTGTGAAACTACTGAAGACATGGTTTTGTCATCAGCTGTTTAGGGTGAAACAGCAGTTTGTGGAAACAACTGAAATGAAAATTTTCATCAGTAGTTTTTGTTAATTCTTAGCTTTTCAGCTGTTTCATACTGTCCTCAACACTTACTCATCAGACTTTTTAGCTGTTTTCAGTTGTTTCATAGGACATCAGTATTATCTGTTTTTACTGACATCAGGAGTTATAACTACATCAGTAGTTGTAACTGCATCAGTTTCTTTTGACAGAATAGTACATATTTGTGACATGTTTACTAATGACCATCAGTACTTGTTTACTGAGATCATCAGTAGTTATCACTTATTCTAGTTGCAGCATACCAAGCCTTAACACAAGGTTTTGGAAAGTTAAACTATCCAAAGGCTTAGTAAATATATCTGCAAGCTCATCAGCACTAGGCACAAACTTTGGATCAATCAGACCTTTTTCAAAACAATCCCTAATAAAATGGTGTCTGATCTCTATATGTTTGGTCCTAGAGTGCTGGACTGGATTCTTGACAATGCACAGAGCTGAAGCACTATCCATTAATAATGGAGTCTTAGTCTCTGTAATGCCATAATCCAATACTTGTTTCTGAAGCCAGAGTACCTGAGATGTACAACTTGCAGCAGCAATGTACTCTGCTTCAGCAGTGGATGTAGCAACGATGTTTGTTTCTTACTCTGCCAAGAAATCAAACAGTTGCCTAGGAATTGACATCCACCAGAAGTTGACTTTCTGGTTAACTTACACCCTGCATAGTCACTATCAGAAAAAGCAACTAATTTTCATGATTGTCCAGTGGAATACCAAAGACTAGAGATTGTGTACCTTGCAGATATCTAAAGATCCTCTTGACTGCAATCAAATGAGACTCTTTAGGAGCAGCCTAAAATCTAGCACAAACACAAGTTGCAAATATGATATCTGGTCTAGAAGCTGTTAAGTACATCAAGGACCCAATCATACATCTGTAAAGTGTTTCATCAACAGCTTTACCTTTCTGATCTGCATCCAGTTGTGTGGTGTTGCACATGGGAGTAGAACAGGGCTTACAATTTTATAAATCAAACTTATTCAAAAGTTCTTTTGTATATTTTGATTGATGAATAAAGGTTCCATCAACCTTTTGTTTGATTTGCAAGCCTAGAAAGAACTGTAATTCTCCCATTGCACTCATTTCAAACTTTTGTTTCATTAAACTTGTAAAATCATCACACAACTGGGGATCAAAGGATGCAAAAATAATATCATCAACATAAATTTGAACAAGTAGCTTATGCTGATCCACTTTCTTAATAAACAAAGTTTTATCTATGGAGCCTCTAGTGAAATTATTTTTAAGAAGAAAATTTGAAAGTGTTTCATACCAGGCTTTAGGAGCTTGCTTCAACCCATAAAGAGCCTTATCAAGTTGATACACCCAATCAGGATGTTCATTGTCCTCAAAACCTGGTGGTTGACACACATAAACCTCTTCTTTTATTTTACCATATAAAAATGCACTTTTGACATCCATTTGAAAAACTTTAAGATTGTGGAATGCAGCATAGTCTGGCTACAGGGGCAAAGGTTTCATCATAATCAATACCTTCTTCTTGTGAAAACCCTTGTACAACCAGTCTAGCCTTGTTCTTGACAATAAGCCCATTTTCATCAGTTTTATTCCTAAACACCCATTTAGTGCCTATTGCACACTTACTTGGGGTAGAGGAACCAGTTCCCACACTTGCTGCTTTTTGAACTGAAGTAGCTCAAGCTGCATGTCTTTAACCCATCCATTGTCTCTCAAAGCAACATGATAGTTCTTTGGCTCTAGCTGACTGATAAAGAGAGCATAGAAGAAGAAGTTAGACAATTGACTTCTGGTTGAGACACCAGCATTGATATCACCAATGATTTGAGACATGGGGTGATTCTTTAGCTCTTGGTATACTATAAGATCAGTGCAAGTGTTTGTAGCCGATTTAGCAGCAGCTGCTGGTGATCCAGATTCTTGAAACCAAGTATTAGATGGCAAGTCAAATGATGTAGAGGAGTCAGAAATCTCATCAGCATTTGTTGTGGATGGAGCTACAGAAGCTACAAGAACATCAAGTTTAGCAGACTCAGGTAGTTGGTCACTAAACTTGAAAAGGTGAGTACTGATATCATCATCATCTTCAGTACCACCAGGTGGAAGACTTGCTGCAGAAGATGATTTATTCACATGATCTGCAATAGCTGGAGGTTGATAAGGAACATATTGCAGTATGTCCAGATCAAACAACTCCACAGGGTTTTGTGGAATTTTATCCTTAACAGATTCATTGAATTTCACATGCAAGGTTTCTTCAACTATCTTTGTTCTGCAGTTGAAGACTCTGTAAGCCTTGCATGTGGATGAATAACCTACAAAATACCCTGCATCCACCTTAGGATCAAATTTGTGGAGTTGATCCTTTGTGTTAAGAATGAAACAAGGACACCCAAAGGCTTTAAAGAATGAAATTAGAGGAGCCAAATGATGTAGAACTTCATATGGAGTCTTCATCAACCTCTGATTTACTAACACTCTATTCTGCACATAGCAAGCTGTGTTAATAGCTTCAGCCCAAAAGGTCAATGGCAAACCAGAGTCAGCCAACATAGACCTTGTAGCTTCAATTAGGGTCTTGTTCTTTCTCTCCACTACTCCATTTTGTTCTGGAGTCCTTGGGATGCTAAACTGCCTCTTGATTCCTTTTGATAGATAAAAATCATCAAGTGTATGGTTTCTGAATTTAGTTCCATTATCACTCCTTATACACTTGACTGATAGGGAATACTACTTCTCAACATACAACACAAAGTTTATAATCATCTGAGCAACCTCAACCTTTGAATGCAAGAAGAAAGTCCATACAAATCTGGAGTAATCATCCACAATTACCAGACAGTATTTCTTCTTTGCCATGCTCATCACTCTCACAGGACCAAATAGATCCATGTGCAGTAACTGCAAGCAGGCAGTGGACTTAGGTTCCTCAATAGGAGGGAATGAGACTTTGTGTTGTTTTCCTTTTAAACAAGCAGTGCAGCTTTCATCACAGTGGAACTCCTTTATTGGTAGACCTCTCACTAAACTATTGTGGATTAGCTGATTCATGTTTTTGAGATTAACATGACCCAGCCTTCTATGCCACAGTTTAGAATCCTGAGGAGAGGCTTTGGAGAACAGACAAGGATGACCCTTCAAATCAATCTTCTTTGACAAATCCAAGGCATATACTCTTCCAATCCTGTTGGCCTTCAGGAGAGTATGATCATCCAATACCTTGTCAATCAGCCTCAGAACTTGGGAAGACAGAATCCTGCAGTTCTGGCTTGTGAAAAGTGCAACATGCCCTTTATCACACATCTGATTGACACTCAGTAGATTATACTTGAGATTCTCCACATAGTTAACATCATCAAATCTGATATCTCCATTAGACACATATCCTTTCCCAATTATGTAACCCTTGGCATCATTTCCAATGAACAATCCCTTCTTTCCTTGAGAGTAGTCATTAAGAAGAGAACTGCTCCCAGTCATATGCATAGATCCTCCACTGTCTACATACCAGATGCTCCTTTGGCATGCTGAAGAACCCTGCATTTATCATAAAGAACTAGTTAGGTTTTGAGACCCAAACCTTTTTGGTTTTAGGTCTGTTTCATCAACAGATTTAACCATAACTTGTTTCTTATGATTAACAGCTGATGAAGAAAGAGATGGTGCTGAAATGGATTCCTTGGATTTGGGCTTGGAATTCCTTTTCAGTGGTTTGATCACAGGTGCATCTAGTTGGTTAACTCTTCCCAACAAATGCTGAACCATCATAACAAGTTGTGTTTGATTTGTAGCCAAAGCTTTCAGCTCTTGTGACATATCAGTACTTGTGTATGATGAGTTCCTCTGGCCCACCATTTCCTCCTTGAAATTCACAGACTTAGTTTGATGTTTATCATGAGGAGCACTATCAGCTGTTTTATGATAAACCCTATCCTTCTTTTTGGATTTGGATGAAGGCTTGGATTTATCACATTGGGATGACTGTGGTACAAACTTGGTCTCAAACTCATTTTTCATTTCATCCATCTGGATTTTAATGAGCTTATCTCTGTTGAGTTTGGAACCCTTTTGTACCAACATTCATCAGAAAGATGATTGAATTTACCACATATTCACATGGCTTATTCTTCATCTTGAATTGATCAACTGCTGATGTGGAAACTACTGAAGGTGTGCTCTTCAGTACTTTCCTCCTTTAGTACTTGTGTTAAGTACTGAAGGATCTGTAACAACTGAAGACTTGTTCTTCAGCTGTTCTCTATCAGCAGTTGTAATCCTTTTATTTCAGCTGATTTGAAATGCTTTTCAGATGTTGTGTCTTTCCCTTCAGTGCTTGAGGTACTTTGAGGGACAGCATCTAAAGTACTCAGCTTCATGTGCTTATCAGTAGTTGACCCATCAGGCAATTGATTTGCTGAGGTATCAACACTGAGTTCATCTTGTGATTTTGGGTGATCACTTAAGGATGATGCACATGATGATGTGGTTTGGAAATTACTTTCACCTTTAGGTTTTACTATTGATTTTGGAGTAAAATTTGTAGGTGGTGCAATGTGGTTGTAACCTATTCCAAACTTCACATTCGAAGCAGATTGCTTGCTGAGCAGCATTTCAAATCCCTTGCAGGATGATACCCAGCGGTCACACTCAACTTGGGTAACTGCAAGTTTTTCTTTGAGTTCTCCGTGGTTCTCAAGAATGACCTCTAGCTTAGCCTTTTCATCATTTAATTGGCATTTAAGCTTATAAATCTCATCATCTTTATCCTTAAGGACAGACTCATATTCGGCTTTTCTTTTGGAAATAGTTTGCTCAAGCTCAAGATTTTGATTAATTAAAGCTACATTTGCCTCTCTAACAGAGATAAATGCAGCTATGCAAGATTCAGAACATAGCTTGGCCTTAGCCTCAGAGGATACCTGGGTTATCTGTGATGAAGATGCATTGGAGCATGAACTCTCAATAGACTCCAGGGCCATGAGAGCTAGATTCCCAAAAGGATGTTCACCACCATGTTGACCATCACCAGCAAATAATTGCTCATTACCAAAGAGATCATCTGGTAAACTGCTCCTGTCAACAACACCAGGGGTGAAAAAGCTGTGATGAGGTTGTGATTTAGATGATTGAGATGGTAGAGGCTCAGGTAAGGCTTAAGGTTGTTGTGCAATAGGGACTTGAACTTGATTTGGCTGAGGCATATAATAGCAGGGATATGGGTATGACATTGGACCCTGAGGGACAAAATATGTAGGAGATATAGGTTGTGAATGATGACCAGAACTAGCAGGATGTTGCCCTCTGTTTTGTGGACTATTGCTTCGAAAAGTCACAAAGGGTGCATAGGAGTTAGATCCAGTTGATCTACACTCTCTTGCAAAGTGTCCAAGTCTGTGGCATTTGTGACACCTTAACTTACTCTTGTCAAAACCAACTTTGGTTTTGCCAGAGAGTCCTGGAAATTTCCTACCAGTTCTTTTGTAGAACTTTTGAGATCTGATATTAATCAAGGCCATTTGGCTTAGAATATCCATCTCTTCTAAGTCATCATTAGCAATACCCTTTAATCATCTATAATGAAACACAATTGTCACTATTACAGCCTGACTGACTGTCACCACTAACAAATGCATGATCAGAACTGTTTGAAGAGAAATCTATATGCTCATCATAATGGCTTTCTGATGCAGCATATTCTGACTCATGACCAACCAAGGCAGTGTTCCCTGGTACAAAGTCATTAGTGAGCTTTCCTGATGATGCCAGTTTCCTTTTCTGCTCTATCTCTCTTTCAAATGTAAGCAGTTTCCCATGGAGTTGGGTGAGAGATAGGCTATCCAGATTTGCACTGGAGCATAGGACAATGGTATATGTGTCCCATCTCTCAGGCAGTGATCTGAGGAATCTGTTGTTCATCTGGCTATTAGTGTATTCATGTTTGACCATTTTCAGCCCAGATATCAAACAGGAAAAACTCTCAAACTGTTGAGTCAGTGACTCACCCTTCCTATGAGAGAATGTCTCATATTGTTGGGCAAGGATTTCTCTGTTGTTTGCTAAGACCTCATCTGTTCCACCAAATTGTTCCTTCAATGCATTCCAGAGGTCATGAGCAGTTTCATGATGCATAAGCCCAGAATAGATTTCATTAGGCAGTGCCATGGCCAGAATTCCATGTGCTTTAGCATCAATCTCAAACAGTTTTCGATCCTCATCTGAGTATTGTTCCTTCTTCTTCGGAACCATTTGGTTGGTTTTCGGATTGTTCACCATAGGCTTGTGTGGACCATGTACCACAGATGTCCAACAACCTAAACTATTAACAGACAAGTGATGAAGCATTCTTCGTTGCCATATGTTATACTCAGTCCTAACCACCATCCGAGGCTTGGTTGAGGACCGGTATTGTGAGGGTCATTAGAAGGAGTAGTCATTCTCAGATTCAACCAAATTCAATTAAGTTTTAACTAATTTAGAACAAAACACAACAAACCAATATGAACCAAGAGAAAACTTAGAGCAAATAACCGAAAGCAGAAGAAATTCAATGATCTATAACCAATTATTGCAAATATGCCAATTCAATCAAACTTAGATATCGAAATAGCAGTTTCAATGATCAATTGTTAGATCGATCAATGATTAACCTGCTCTGATACCATTTGTTAGGATCAGTGATCTAAGTTTGATTAATTAGAGAGTATTGCAGCGGAATTCGAACAATGAATTAAACAATTCACAAGAACACAATTGATATTCAATGTAACAGTAAATAGTTATAGAAAGAGAGAATTCTGCAAAAGAAATATTTCATTCATATGCTTTCGTGGTGGCTCAATGTCACACTTTACAACTAGGTCAACATTCCTTATATAGGAAATGTGACGTCTGCTGATGTCACTTGATAGTGACATCTAACAGAATTATTCAAACTACTGAAACTATGCAAACTACTGAGAATGTTCTCAACTACTGATTACATCTCAGAGAATGCTTAAGTACAAAAACATAAAACTACTGAACTATACTACTGAACTATAACTACTAAAAAGTAAATTACAAGTACTGAAAGGAAACCATCACAACTACTGAAGTTAATTACTTCAGCTGTTGTGACAACTACTGATCAGTTTGGTCTTCAGTCTTTGTCTTCAGTATTTGTTCTTCAGTATTTTACTTTCAGACTTTGTCTTCAGCTGATGGCTTCAGACTTTGTCTTCAGTACTTTACTTTCAGACTTTGTCTTCAAACCTTGTAATCAGCTGATGTCTTCAGCTGTTATGATCTTCTTTAGCAGTTGTAATGTCTGTGGGACTTAGAGGTTTTTTTGATCAGGCTCATTGGTTCTTTTGGTCCAATAGTTGGCATACGCAAGAGCTTTTCTCAAAGATATTCTTTCCATGGCAGCATTCATCACATTGATAATAGAAATGAAATATTTCTTGTCTTGCTCAGCCACTTCAGGAGATACTTTCTCAAATTTTTGTACTAACAAAAATGAAATATAACTTGGATGTAATAGTTTTAGTTCAAAAACTCCAAATAAAGTAATCATGTCCTCATCCCATCTTTCTATATTTCGGACTAACTTCAGCTCGAATGTCTCAGTGTTATAAAACCATCTGAGAATTGGCTTTGAGTTTTGATTACCTTCAATCACTTTCAGTCCAGGAGTTGTAACTTTTTCAAAATATATATCACAAAATTCTATCAAAGAATGTTCTTCTTCTGATTGGACTCCCTTAAGCTTCTTGTTTTTCTTCAAAGTTACAAAATACTCTTGTCCTCTTGATCACATCTTGTGTTAAGAAAATTACTCGATCTATCCAATCCTCTTCTTAATAATTCTACAAACATCTTCCCACGCTTTGAATCAGCAGGATTGATTAGAGGTAATCTATTCAGCTCTTTTAAATCTTGCACAAGAAGTTTTATGATACTGGAGTAAAAATGATAAACATCACATACAACATTTACTCTCTTTATCAAAAAGAATCAAACACTTCATCATACTTCCATGCAATGATCTTTACTTTGTAAAATCTGGAGCAATCATAGCATTTAACAGTTCAGCAACTGATTGTCCTTTTTGCAATATATTTCTTACCAAGTCTTCGGTTGTTCTTGAACTATCAAAAATATGCCTTTGTTCAGTTGATGCTTTATAAGTTTGTCTTTCTGGATCAGCAAACATTTCTATCAATTCTTTTCTATGAGCATGAGCATCATCAAATCTTGACATTTGTTTTATCTCTTGAGGCTTCAACATTCTTGTTCTTTTTGTTATTTCAAGATACCGAGGGTTATTTGTATCAAGCACTATCATCTTCTTCATTTGTTTCTCAGTTTCTTGAAAGCTTCTAACAAGATTTCTCAGAGATACAGATTGTAATCTCTTCAGCTTCCTTCAAGGGTAATTTCTAGCTTGCAACCATGATCTAAGAGCGGGAATACTCATATCATCAGGATCAGGATGGTGCAACTCAGAACTAGACAGTTCTTTTACATTTATTACTTCTTTTGATCTTATCCATTCACCATGCTCTACAACTATCTCATTTGGATCTATTGAAGCAACTGACTTGTAACACCCGATATTTATTATTTTGAAGCCAGTGAAGAAAGAAAAGAAAATAAAGTCCAAAAGTCGAGGGACCAAACTCGCCAACGAAAGAAAGTCGGGTGAGGGGGAGTATCTAAGGGAGAGGGCAGCCCTTACCCTCTTCCCCCACACTCGCAAATCAGCCAAAGAAAGGGGAGAAGAGAGAAAGAAGAGAAAAAGAGAAAAAGAGTGGTTCGGGTGATTCGGATGGCCAAACTCGTTGTGTAGCAAGCCAAATCGAAGCCCTTAACGTTGTGCTCATTTATGTGAGTTCTAGAACCCCTCTTTTACTTGTTTTCAAACGATTTTGGTGCTGGAAAAAATCTAAAATCGGGTTTTTGAGTGTGTGTATGTTGACCCGTTTGTGTATGTGTATGTGTATGTATGATGCGTTTGTGGCTCGATTGTGAACTTGTGTGTGCTTGAATGGTGTCGTGGTATGCATCCCTAAGGTTTAGGATGGTTGATTTGGGCTTAAAATGGGTTTAGATGAGTTTGGTGGCCGAAAACCCTCGGCTGCAATCGGGATGAACTGCATTCTGCATCAGTTAAGGCTAGGCGACCGACTGGAGGCCGAATGGAGGCCATACGGCCAATAGGGTGCGATTGGGGTCCATTCGCACGATTGAAAGGCAGTCGCATGGAGGTCGTGCGACTTAAGGTCCAGTCGCATGGAGGTCGTGCGACTTAAGGTCCAGTCGCATAAGTGCTCATCCGTATTAATCCCATTCGCATAAGGTCCATCCGCATTGTCCATTCGCACGAGTGGATGTTTATTCGCCTAAATGTTCATCCGCTTGAGTTCAATTGCATGATGTTCAGTCGCATGGAGGCCATGCGACTGAAGGGTGTCCATATGCCCGAATAGGGTTGTTGTACCCGAGGAAGGTATAGATTGACTTCTGACTTTCGGGGGAAAGTGCAGATGTAAGTTTTGACGTAAAGGTCCCCATAGGAGCATGTAAGATGACGCTTGAGGCCTTAGAAAGCATGTTGGGTCTGATGCTGATGATGATGTTGCAAGTTTATGCACGTTATGTATGTATGGTGTTGCCCTGTATGATAATGATGACTGTGTGTGTTATGTTCCTTATTATGATGTATGTTTATCTTTCCCATAACTTTACGTGTTATGATAAGGAATGAACAAAGTATTATGTAACGTAAAGTGAAAGATAATGAAAGAGGAACACGATATTGAATGCATGCATTAATGAACGAATGAAACATCTTGCACGCATCGGATAACGGGTCCTTCTTTGTGATTGACCCTTAATGTAGAACCTCTACTGCTCACCCCTAGTACTGTGGCATACGTTTAGCTGTTCATTTATTGACTTCGGCCCAGTAGCTAAGACTGATGGTTACTTCTAGTACCGTGGCATACGTTTAGCTGTTCATTTATTGACTTCGGCCCGGTTGCTACGACTAACCGGGGTGTAGCACATGGTATTGGTACGGATGATGTCCGATGCGCAAGTAAAGTCATAAAGAACGAATGAAAGAATGAATGAATGAAGAAGATAATAATGATATTATCTATGTGTACGTACGATGTGTGATCATGTAAAAGTAACGAATGGTTTTATATGAAAGTAAAGTATGTTTTGTAATAAAACTAGAACTCACTCAGCAACGCTGACCTTTTATATGTTTTCCAGTTGGGAGGTAATGTTTGCTGAGGATGGCACACCATGAAGCTACTCAGCTCTTTTGGGATGGCATTCTTTTGATTAATGTTTTTGCATTGTAATGCGAAGAAGCTATTTTGCAATGAATGTTGTATTAACTTGCAAAAGCATTTACATGGAAATGCAAGATTGTTTTAGTTTTCCGCTACGATTTATGAAATACAAATGCAATTATACGTTTTATGTGCGATGAGAACCCAGCTGTAAGCGTCCCGGGAACGGGGCCTTACAAGTTGGTATCAGAGCCAAAGTTTAAGTGAAATGGGTAAATTTTCAAAATAAACCTAATCTTAAACTGAGAATGGGACGGAAAGGGAATGGGATGCCAATTTGAGTAGCTGCGTGCCATCGGGTATTTTCGTAAAGTTAACCGTTCTATGTGCGCATGGTATGTGGTTATGTGTTGTATGTAGATTTAAATACTGATGTAGTCAGGACAGGTAATACTTGGGGTATGAAGAGTAAAGTAAGTGGCTAATCACAACTGGCCACTGTAATTAGGGACTTACTATACTTGACATAATCTAAGTTGTTTCCTTGAATGATCGTGTTGGTGTTTGAATCTTTCAGTGTGCGTGTGATGGCCGGAGGTAGATCTTCGAAAGCTTCTAGGGGTGGAGGTCACGGTGCTGAACCACGACCCAAGAGAGGGAGACCCAGAGTTGAGAGGGTGGTTCATGAAGAACCAGAGACTCCCCATCCGGAGGGTGGAGACGAAAGCGCCAATCTGAGAGCATTAGTAAAGGAGGCTGTTGTAGAAGAAGTCCATCAGGTCATGCAGACAATCTTACCGTCTGTGGTGACTATAGTTATTAAGGCTGTACGAGAAGGGGAAAGAAAAGAAAGAAACAGATCCTCTGGAGAACGGGAACACCCAGAGCCTGAAATGGTCTTGTCTGATGATGAAGAGGAAGAAGAAGAGCCTGTGCCAGAGGCAGTGCGAGGATGTAACTACGGGGCATTTATGAGATGCAATCCCCCTACTTTTGACGGTAATGGCAATGTTACCGCTGCTCACCGATGGGTGAGAGAGATGGAGGCCGTTCTCGACATCAGCGAGTGTCGGGAAGATCAAAAGGTGAAGTTTGCCACTCATTCATTTGTGGACTCGGCACTATGTTGGTGGGACAACATTGTCCAAGTAGAGGGTAATCAGGCAATCGGGAGAATGAAATGGCCTGAGTTGAAGAAGATGGTGATTGAGGAGTTCTGTCCTCACAGGGAAATGGATAAGTTGGAAAGGGAGTTTCTGCAGTTGGAGGCTGGAACCATGACACACCAGCAGTATACCACCAAGTTTAATGAAATGGCACGACTCGTGCCTGATCAGGTGACGCCTCTGTCTCGGAAAATCAAGAGGTACATTCAGGGTTTACCGGTGGATGTTCGCCGCATATGATCGCCGCCCGACCAAGCACGTTTAGGTCGGCGGTTGATTTGGCAAGGAGGCTGTATGACGAGCGGGAGGTGGTGGTGACTGAAGCGAGTAAGAAGGGTGGTGGTGATCGGAACTGGAATGGGAGGAGGTTTGGTCGGGGTGATGCCTCGACGGGTAACAAAAAGGCACGGGTGGATGACCGCCGCGTGGCCACATCGGGAGTGGGATCAAGGAGGTGTGGTAAGTGTGGAAAGGAGCATGCGGGAGAATGTAGGCTGGGTTTGAACGTGTGCTTCAAGTGTGGGAAGACCGGCATATGGCGAAGGATTGCCTGTCGAGCAAATGTTTTAACTGTGGGGAAACTAGTCATATGGGCAGAGATTGTAAGAATCCAAGGACTGAGGGTTCAACGGTGAGGAAGACGGGAAGTGAAGGACCGAGGGCGAGCACCGGGGCATTCACTATGACACAGGAGGAAGCTAGGACAGACCCTGATGTCGTGTCCGGTACGTTTCTGGTGAACCAAACTTTAGCTTCTGTGCTATTTGATTCTGGTGCTAGTAGGAGTTTTATTTCTACTACTTTCTGTGCTAAGCTGCCTACTAGTAGTAGACATGTTGATGCGCCCTTTGAGGTAGAAACTGCCACAGGTAAGTCTACTAGGATTTCTGAGATGATAGAGAATTGTGATATGGAACTTGAGGGTCATAAGTTTCCTGTTAGACCGTTTGTGATGACCTTGGGTGGTTTCGATATGGTTCTTGGGATGGATTGGTTGGCGAACTTCGAGGCGAACATTGTGTGTCGCAAGAAGATGATTCGGTTGACAGCGCCTGACGAAAGTTTGGTAACGGTTTATGGTGATCGAGTCACGACGATCCCGAAGGTGATCTCAATGGCAGTAGCGGGAAATTGTATGAGGCGTGGATGTAGCGCCTACTTGGCTTATGTAAAGGATGTAGATGCACCAACACCACAACTTTCTGATGTACCGGTTGTGTGTGACTTTCCAGACGTATTCCCGGAAGACTTACCAGGAGTACCACCTGATAGAGAGATTGAGTTTCAGATTGATCTAATACCGGTGCCCAACCCGTTGCCAAGGCACCATATCGGTTAGCTCCGACGGAGATGAAAGAGTTGATGGAACAGTTGCAAGAGTTGCTTGATAAGGGGTTCATTAGACCGAGTATCTCTCCTTGGGGTGCTCCGGTCCTGTTTGTAAAGAAGAAGGATGGTAGTATGAGGATGTGCATTGACTACCGTGAGCTGAATAAATTGACGGTGAAGAACCACTACCCCTTACCGAGGATAGATGATTTGTTCGATCAGCTTCAGGGTGCCAGTTGGTTTTTAAGAATAGATCTTCGGTCTGGCTATCATCAGTTGAAGGTGAAGGAACAAGATATCCCTAAAACAGCTTTCCGCACGCGCTATGGTCATTATGAGTTTCTTGTCATGTCCTTTGGTTTGACCAACGCGCCAACTGCTTTTATGGATTTGATGAACCGTGTGTGTCGGCCTATGTTGGATAAATCAGTGATTGTGTTTATTGATGATATCCTGATTTATTCGAAGAGCGAGATTGAGCATGCCGGTCACATTCGAGAGGTTCTAGAGACGTTGAGAAGGGAGAAATTGTATGCTAAATTCTCCAAGTGCGCGTTTTGGTTGCGCGAAGTTCAGTTTTTGGGTCATGTGGTGAATCCTGACGGGATAATGGTGGACCCGGAGAAAGTGGAGGCGGTTATACAATGGAAGTCACCATGGACGCCAACCGAGATCCGTAGCTTCTTGGGTTTGGCGGGCTACTATAGAATATTCATCCAAGACTTCTCTAAGATTGCTTCTCCACTAACTAAGTTGACCCGAAGGATGTGAAGTTTGTATGGGGTCAAGCTCAAGAGAAGGCGTTCGAAGAGCTGAAGGCAAGACTGACTCAAGCTCGAGTCATGTCCCTACCCGATGGAAGTGAAGATCTAGTGGTTTATTCTGATGCTTCCTACTCGGGGTTGGGGTGCGTGTTAATGCAAAGAGGAAAGGTTATAGCCTATGCATCTCGACAGTTAAAGGTTCATAAGGTCAATTATCCTACTCATGACTTGGAGCTAGCAGCCGTGGTCTTTGCGTTAAAGATTTGGAGGCACTATCTCTACGGGACGAAGTGCACCATATTCACCGACCATAAGAGCTTGAAGTACTTCTTCGAGTAAAAGGATCTGAACATGAGGCAGAGGCGATGGTTGGAGGTTATAAAGGATTATTAATGCGAGATCCATTACCATCCGGGCAAAGCTAATGTGGTGGCGGATGCCCTTACCCGAAAAGAAAGGCCTGAACTGATTCGGGTGAAAGCTTATCAACTAATCATGACCTCTGATGTGATGAAGCAAGTTAAGGAGTTTCAAGATGAGGCATTGAAAGAAGATCATCTTAACTCGGAAAGAATGAGAGGTCTGGTTGGGGAATTGGGTGAAAACACACTCGGTGTTAGAACTCGATTCGGTCGTGTGTGGATTCCTCATTTTGGGATCTACGGGTGAAGATAATGGATGAAGCCCACAAGACTCGATACTCCATTCATCCTGGTGCCACGAAAATGTACCATGACATGAAGAAAGATTATTGGTGGTCGGGTATGAAGCGTGACGTCGTGGAGTATGTGAGTAAGTGCCTTACTTGCTTACAAGTGAAGGCAAAGCATCAAAAGCCGTATGGGAAGATCCAACCTTCGGATATACTGGAATAGAAGTGGAAGCACATCACCATGGACTTCATTACAAAGCTGCCGCGTACCCCGAAGGGGTATGATGCCATATGGGTGATAGTTGATCGTCTGACGAAGAGCGCTCATTTTCTACCGATCCGCGAGACGTATTCATCTGAGAGGTTGGCTGATCTGTTCATCAAGGAAATTGTAGCTCGTCATGGTGTGCCGGTGTCTATTGTGTCCGATCGCAACACTTGGTTTACATCTAAATTTTGGAAGAAATTCCATGACGCTATGGGGACAAGGTTACATATTAGCACGGCTTATCATCCCCAACCGATGGTCAGTCAGAAAGAACCATTCAGACACTGGAGGACATGCTCCGGGCATGTGTGATCGATTTAGGTGGAAGTTGGGATGACCACTTACCGTTAGCCGAATTCTCATACAACAACAGCTATCATGCCAGCATTGGTATGCAACCATATGAGATGCTATACGGTAGGAGATGCAGAACACCCGTTTGTTGGGGTGATATTGGTCAGAAGGAATTGGGGAGCGTCGAGGTAATCGAGGCTACGACAGAGAAGCTTGAAAAGATTAAAGCCTTCATGAAGGCAGCCAAAGATAGACAGAAGTCGTATGCCGATAAGCGACGTAGGCCAATTGAGTTCCAGGTGGGTGACCGGTTATGTTGAAGGTCTCACCTTGGAAGGGTATTATTAGATTCAGAAAGCGGGGCAAGTTGAGCCCAAGATATATAGGCCCTTTCCGAATCATTGCTCGAGTAGGGAGGTGGCCTATAGATTGGAGTTGCTAGATGAGTTAAGTGGGATTCACCCGACATTCCATGTGTCTCATCTGAGAAAGTGTATAACTGATGAAGACATGATTGTTCCACTGGAGGACATTGAAATAGATGAAAGGGTCAATTATGTGGAGCAACCAGTGGCAATCATCGATCGTAAAGAAAAGAGGCTGCGAAATAAAGTGGTTCCTCTTGTGCGTGTACAGTGGAATCACAGGAAGGGATCCGAGTCAACGTGGGAGACTAAGGAAGAAATGAGACAGCATTATTCACGTTTGTTCGATGAATAACAGGTTTCGGGGACGAAACCTACTTAAGGGGGGTGGACTTGTAACACCCGAATATTTATTATTTTGAAGCCGGTGAAGAAAGAAAAGAAAATAAAGTCCAAAAGTCGAGGGACCAAACTCGCCAACGAAAGGAAGTCGGGTCAGGGGGAGTATATAAGGGAGAGGGCAGCCCTTACCCTCTTCCCCCACACTCACAAATCAGCCAAAGAAAGGGGAGAAGAGAGAAAGAAAAGAAAAAGAGAAAAAGAGTGGTTCGGGTGATTCGGGTGGCCAAACTCGTTGTGTAGCAAGCCAAATCGAAGCCCTTAACGTTGTGCTCATTTATATGAGTTCTAGAACCCCTCTTTTACTTGTTTTCAAACGATTTTGGGGCTGGAAAACATCTGAAATCAGGTTTTTGAGTGTGTGTATGTTGACCCGTTTGTGTATGTGTATGTGTATGTATGATGCGTTTGTGGCTCGATTATGAACTTGTGTGTGCTTGAATGGTGTCGTGGTATGCATCCCTAAGGTTTAGGATGGTCGATTTGGTCTTAAAATGTGTTCAGATGAGTTTGGTGGCCGAAAACCCTCGGCTGCAGTCGGGATGAACTGCATTCTGCATCAGTTAGGGCTAGGCGACCGACTGGAGGCCGAATGGAGGCCATACGGCCAATTAGGGTGCGATTGGGGTCCATTCGCACGATTGAAAGGCCAGTCGCATGGAGGTCGTGCGACTGAAGGTCCAGTCGCATAAGTGCTCATCCGTATTAATCCCATTCGCATGAGGTCCATCCGCATTGTCCATTCGCACGAGTGGATGTTTATTCGCCTAAATGTTCATCCGATTGAGTTCAATTGCATGATGTTCAGTCGCATGGAGGCCATGCGACTGAAGGGTGTCCATACACCCGAATAGGGCTGTTGTACCCGAGGAAGGTATAGATTGAC